>OX465102.1:15084124-15468057 GCA_949987565.1 Luidia sarsii | reverse complement strand
TTAGGACGCGAGAAATACGACGAGCCAACGCGCAGTCACGGAAACCACTTTTCTTGAAAAACGGCTCTAAAGTTTGAGGTCATGCGCACAGCACCGGCCCGTCACAGTAACTGCAGCGTTTGAAAAGATAAATTTAATCATCTATACAGCATCCTCACTTAATTTGCTGCGATATAATCAAACTTTGTGGCTTAAGGGCCCAATACAACATTGGTAAAAGTCAAAAGATTGCCTCAGTTTGTGTGTTAAACCATTAAGCATTCAAAAAAGATATCCTGCGAATGTTTTAGCTCAAATGGTATTCTGAGAAAGTAGGAAAAGGCAAAAAACCCTCATGGTTTTCGTATCGTTCTGTAGTGTAAGAAATAGTTAATTACTTGCGAGTAATAAACTGTCGATGTTTGAGTGAAGATTTCTCGAAAAGTACAGCATCCCAGAACTTAAGATTTCAGCATTCATGAGGATTCTATCATGACCATCTACAAACTGTTAACTGTGTAAATTAGAAGGAAATCTGTGGACATCGATGCTTTCCGATCTTCCCAGTGTTGTATTGGGCCTTTAATTATGACCGCTCATGCAGGAACTTTCTTACAGGCAGAAAAAGGCTGAGATGTATCTGTAGGATTGAAACATCGGGGCCCTCTAGATTTCTGAGATTTCCACGCCGACGCACGCTGCACTCATCAGACTGCTCCAGGAGGCACGGAGGAAGTGCGGGGGATTGAAGATGCAAGGATGGAGGGGGGGGGGGGGGGGGGAGTGTGTTGTCCTTGTGGATTATCCCACCGACCGTACCTCTCCTGAGCTCTTCCTCAGCCCTCCTCCCCTCTACTCCTTCCAAACCCCGTCACGTCCCCCCCCCTCAAACCGAGCAAATCAGGCCAGGTTAAGAACACTCCCTGCCTCCCCTCGGGCATGTCGGACAACATTGACAGCCCACTTCTCACAGTCAAGCCAGCATAAAAACCCACATACATGTACCGGTACATGTAAGCCCCTGGATTGAGACACTCAACCAATGACCAAACGTGTGCCTTCTATTTTTTCAAACAACAGCTACAGTCTAGAACTAGGGTCCAGCCTCCTAGCGGTTCTCGCCTTTTTTTTTTTTTACACTTCAGCATGTCTTTGTTTGGTTTGCTCCTTCTATCTGATATTCATATAGGAAATGTTTAGAAACACAATACAGCTATACCTATAATCACAACAGTCTGAACTGCGGTAATCCATAAGCCGACGGGATAGCTTTGAACTACATACCGGTACATGTACATGTACGGTGCACACATATTTATGTACACGTGTACATGTACATACACCAATGTATGTGCTATGTGTGTGGGCATGTGTAGGGACAGCAACATACATTTTGAACTTGTACATGTACATGTACATGTACCGTACACGTGTAACATGTACATGTACTTTACCGGTACATGTACAGGTGTACATGTACATGTACATGAAAATCCCCGGAGGTAGTTTCATCCAGTGGCCTACTGTACAAGTACATGTATAGTAAATGTACATTACAGTTTGCCTGCAGAAGGTAAGGGCTGCAGTACACTGTAGCTACTGCACATATTTGACTTTGATAGTGGTTTTCATAGACTTGCATGCGATTCATAGCCTTAGCCAATGATTTCTGATAGGACCAATGACAGTGGCTTCCATCTTTCCTTGCTCTATATTTCCATTGACTTGGCAGGATTATGAAAACCTCCCCAGAGCCCCCCTTCCCCGCCCTCCATTCCTGACTCCAAAGCCTCCATCTCTCCCTCCCTCCATCTCTCCCTCCCTCCATCTCTCCCTCCCTCCATCTCTCCCTCCCTCCATCTCTCCCTCCCTCCATCTCTCCCTACCTCCATCTCTCCCTCCCTCCATCTCTCCATACCTCCGTCCTTCCATCTCTCTCTTCCTCCCTCCCTCCCTCCCTCTCTCCATCCCTCCATCTCTCCACCCCTCCCTCTCTCCATCCCTCCATCTCTCCCTCCCTCCATCTCTCCCTCCCTCCCTCCCTCCATCTCTCCGTCCCTCCGTCCCTCTATCTATCCATCCCCCATCCCTCCCTCCATCCCTCCCTCCCTCCATCCCTCCCTCCCTCCATCCCTCCCTCCCTCTCTCCCTCCCTCCCTCCCTCCCTCCCTCCATCACTCCCTCCCTACCCTTCCTCCCTCCCCCTCCCTCCCTCCATCCCTCCCTACCTCCCTCTCTCCCTCCCTCCATCTCTCCATCTCTCCCTCTCTCCATCCCTCCATCTCTCCCTCCCTCCATCATCTCTATCCCTCCGTCCCTCTATCTCTCCATCTCCCCATCCCTCCCTCCCTCCCTTCATCCCTCTCTCCATCCCTCCATCTCTCCATCCCTCCCTCCCTCCATCCTTCCCTCCCTCCCTCCCTCCCTCCCTCCATCCTTCCATCTCTCCCTCCCTCCATCACTCCCTCCCTACCCCTCCTCCCTCCCCTCCCTCCCTCCATCCATCCCTCCCTCCCTCCCTCCATCCCTCCCTCCCTCCATCCCTCCCTCCCTCCATCCCTCCCTACCTCCCTCCCTCCCCCTCCATCACTCCCTCCCTCCCCCTCCTCCATCCCTCCCCCTCCTCCATCTCTCCCTACCTCCCTCCCTCCCCCTCCATCATCCCTCCCTCCCTCGATGCCCCATTCCGTGGGCATAATGAAATATATTCATATTTGCAGGTATCCATGCATGTGTTAATGCACAGGCAGAGTTTCCCAGATTATCACTTACGCTAGAGATGGTGCGAGCAATTCGTCTCACCTGTTAAACATATGATGCGCTTCCCTAAGCATAAAGGAGCATGTAAGGGGTACTGTATGTAATGCTCTCAGACACAGACAGACAGACAACCAAATACACAGTACAGTAAAGTACACAATATAAACAAACAACAGCAGGTTTACTGGAATCAATGTCCACAACATCTCTGTACATGTGACAGCATTCAAATCTCTCTTCATGTAGATTCAATGGGAGTTTGCCCTACTCAATGTACCGGTACATGTCTACCACCGTACCTGGTACCAGTATGTTCAGTGCTTTGCCTGAATTTTAACGGGTTAAGAGGTGAGACATCTGTACAAGAAAGAAGAACTGAAAAGGTCCGAATCCCACCAAAGCTGCCTGCATTTTGTTCAGTGGCCAAACAGAAGAAGCACTGAGCATACAGTTTCATGAAATTGACCATACTGTACATGTATACGTGTACATGTACGTGTACATGTCCCTTTAACTGAGGTACAGAACTTGTAAACTTTCCCCTGCAATTTCTCAATCCTAAGCTGTATCCATATTCAACAAAGACTACGGCTGCAAAAAACATTCAAGCCTATGGAGTCCAGTAGTCCACCAGGTACATGTACATGTACATGTACAGGCAAGCGGCTGGAGCTGTTTCCCATAGACCAGCATGCTGCATTAAGCCGTTGCCAAGCAGGTCAGGCACACAGCCCCCTAACCACTCTCCGAAAAGTCCACCGAACCAAACGGCACCCCCTATACATTCTGGCTGGCTTACATTGCACGCGGTCCCGCATACATGTACACGTACAGTCCCACCACCATCCACTCTATGGCTGAGATCTGTTTACAAGTTGATTGAGGGCTGAATATTGCACAATTTAATTTCCTACGTGCAAACCGCCAAACTCACTTGGGGATTGCATGTGCTGAGCATTGATTTTTATCCTGTTATTGCTGTCCACTATTTTTCTCAAGCTGGTGTTCTTCGTTGGAAGAGGAAAATGAAATGAGAGGGAGGGGGGGTGAGGAGAGAGGGGGGACAGGGTACAGGGCAAGGGAGAGGGGAGAGGAGGGGGAAGGGAGAGTGAAGACATGGAGAAGGTGAGGGAGGGGGAGAGGGAGAGGGAGAGGGAGAGGGAGAGGGATAGGTACATGTACTGTACATCGTGTAGAGGGAGAGGGAGAGGGAGTGGGAGAGGGAGAGGGAGAGGGAGAGGGAGAGGGAGAGGGAGAGGGAGAGGGAGAGGGAGAGGGAGAGGGAGAGGGAGAGGGAGAGGGAGAGGGAGAGGGAGAAGAGGGAGAGGGAGAGGGAGAGGGAGAGGGAGAGGGAGAGGGAGAGGGAGAGGGAGAGGGAGAGGGAGAGGGAGAGGGAGAAGAGGGAGAGGGAGAGGGAGAGGGAGAGGGAGAGGGAGAGGGAGAAGGAGAAGGAGAAAGAGAGGGAGAGGCAGGAGAGAAAATGCCATGCACAAAACTGGGGGAAAGAAGATTATCCCAGAAAGGCCTGTTGAAACACTGAACTTACCAGTACAGATAAGGCTTGTCCTTTTCGATGGACTGGTTGACAGGATCCAGGCGGAACCATGTGGTAAAGGTAAATCCATTCTGGTGTGGCCATCGGGCCATAGGGGGCATTGCAATGGCCTGTCCAGGGGGTGAAAATAACAAAAAAGTGGTTAAATATTGGTAAATACGGCAACCACGCTGATATTGCTGAAAGCAAAATTTTAACTTTCCCAGCACTTCGGAGACATGCAATATGAGATCAAACAACTTTTTCTATGAATAAACTGCATCTCTTCTGTACGGTAGGAACGGTAGGAACACACAGAGTTTAAACCTGATCAAATGTTATTAAAATGCATTCGAGAGAACTGAGTGTTTGCTCAAAGAGTCAAGTTAATCCGTGCCCAGAATCAGAGTTTTGAAAAAAGAAGAAGATGGAGATGAAAAAATGAGATCCGAGTTTTACAAACTATGCAAATATTGCTCAGCATTTGACATACATTGTACAGTACTGGGTTACAGTGTATTGTGGGTACGTACACTGTACCGTACATATTTGCATGCGGTATATCATTTTCAACTGCATGTTATTCCTAGCATCAGCAAGCATGTTATCTAAGTATTAAGGTGCCCCTTTGAGGACATTGCGACACGTATTAGGTGTTGGGCTGACGGGATGCCGAAAATGTAATCCAAGAATGGTGTACCTTTGGGGACATTAGACGCTGTTTGCTTGGTATCCAAAAGCATTCTCCCTTTACATATCACACTGTACATAGAAGACTTAATCCAATTGGTTGGATGGCCCCTGTCTTGCCCTGGTGCATGTACGGTACATGTACGTGCCAAGCCGTTTCAAGCTTAGCCTTTCACGGCAAGTTTGCTCAGCGCGAAGACGTAGGCTTCTATAAGGACAAAGGTTTCCATGTACCGGTACATGTGTACCCTGTACATGAACATGCACACCGTACATATGTACATGTACGGTACAGTGCATGTCAGTGCTTTTTTAACACAGATTTCGCCAAAGACCTCCGGGGAGTTGTCGCTGAGTTGTCTGTCTAATGTCCCGGCAATTGTAACACCTACAGTAGATATCCTCCGTCAAACTGAATGTTATTCACCGCAGGACGATGAGCGATGCACAGAAACCGTACTGCCTATCACAACCTCATTACCCAGTTACCGGTACATGTACATGTATCTATCGTAAGATGAGTTACATTGTACAGTACACTTGTACGTGTACATGTACGTGTACAACGCATTGAGAGGTTTTCAGAGATCTACCCCAGCGGTCAATTTCACCAAACTTGTTTACTCACATGTACAACCAATGGCAGGACAATGAGCAACGCATAATACAATACACCACAAGGCCTAGAATCACAACTATTATTAACCTTCATTGTACATCACGTTGGGTTATCTATGATAAGATGAGTTACAATGCATTGAAATCCACCCCAGCAACCGATTTCAGGAAACTCCTTGTCACATGCGACCTACATGAACATGTACATGTACTGTACATGTATCACAGGGTGATGATCAATGAGCAACTTACGGTGGGTTATCCAAAGTTAGTTGAATTACGATGGATCAAGCCTTTGAGAAAACCAACTTAGCCTGGTAAGTGGTAACATCAGTCAAATTGATTGTGCCGGGGAGGAATCAGTGGACAATCTGACTTTTTGTCTATTACTTGTTAACCTTTCTACACATTCACCTACATGTATGTAGGTCAGACAAATAAAGCCCCCTTAGACATGTTAGATGGTGGCCTTCTCAAATAGTCAACTACCCGTACATGTACATGTACACGTAGTCTTTGCCGGGGTGGGGGCGCCAGTCAGAAGCAATTCAACCATTAACTGTCGTATATCTGCAGGGATCACACCTCCCGCTTTCATTCAGATGCAAACCACTAACTGTTGTAAACCTGGCTACGGCAGCTCGGGGATCGCACAAAGTGGGATGCAGCTTTCTCAATTCAAGTCAAACAAACTAAGGAAAAACTGACTGGGAACTTTTGACCAAATTGAAAATTATTTCTCAATTTCTAAATACGGCTAAACAAAATATTCCCCCCCCCCCTGACTGGAGTGGGAATTGAACCTGAGACCTCTGTTTTTTGCGCACCATCGCTCCTACTGTACCACCTGAGCTCTACGTATCCAGCCCTTAGATGGTGGCCTTCTCCAAATAGTCAACTAGTCTTTGCCAGGGTTGGGGGGCACCAGCCAGTCCCTAAGTTACTTCCGTATATCTCAAGGGATCACGCCCCCGCTTTCATTAAAGGGAGCTGTGACCGGACTCAATCACTACAAGCCGCTGTCCTAGTAAGCATTCGGCTTGAGAGGACTTGCCAACCCATCCCACACCACTAATATTATATCAGCCACAGAATGATTCTCTCTGTTATTGTGGCTGTCTGATTATCGGCACACAAATTTGTACACACACACCTGAATCTGTATCCTTGTGGAGACATGGCTTTGTTCTCGTGCACTATACAACCGCGTGAGAAACGATATTTTTTTAAATGCTCCCATTTCACCTCTCTGGGTAGAATTTTGGACCGTACTGTACACTATGTCCCTAATATAGCAGAAAAACACTTCAATTTGCGACTGATTCTTACCCATCACAAATTTCCCGTTTTTGAGTTATTTCCAAATATCAGTTTCGTGAAAACCGTGTGGAGACCTATACACCTTTACTATTTCCCTGTGGAGACCTATTCAACCTATTATCTTTAGGTCTCCACAAGGCACTAGATTCGCGCCCAACGTTTGACTAAATACTGTCATTTTGCTGTACATATGGTATGCCGTCTGCTCTGCGCACTTCTATGCACAGTTGGAAACCCCTGATCCACAGGAGGAAAATGAAGACTGTGCCTCTGCCTCCAAAAACTCTCCCACAGCCTCTGCCGACGGTAATCTTGAAAGTGGGCAGGACTTTGATGTTTGAGGGGGAAATCCAGGTAAATGAGAAGGTAACTTTGTCCGTTTGAGCGACGCAGCGAATTAGAACAAAATTAACTTCATAGTAGGGCTGTTTCCACTACACCAAATAAAATAGATTTAGTGGATCGCGACTTGAATCACGATTCAAACTCCACTTTTTGTTGAGTGTGTGGACACAATAAACGCGATTATTAGTGGGATTTGAATCGCGATTCGGACTCCACTATTAAAGAGTGAGACTTTTACAAATAATCGCGTTTATTTGCGACGCAGTGTGTGTGGGAACGCTCCACTGAATCGCACCATTTTGTTTAATCCCACAATGCACCACTCATGCTCTGATTGACAGGAACTGCTGTGCTTGCTTATACATGTAAGTCTCCCTGCGTGGGCCACCCTCAAGGACACCCCTACCGACCACTTGGCCACAATTAACTGCTAACTGTTTTTTTGCGACACGATTTTTTGGCCTGTGTTGACGTGACCAAAAAATAAACGGTTTATGAATCGCAATTCAAATCGCGATTATTTTTGTAGTGGGAATGGCCCTATTGTGGAATAGCACACCGCAGTGTATACGGTACATGTACATTACATACTATACGTGTAAATGGCATATCACCAATGTGCTTATACTGTATACACATGTACGGGGTACATGTGCAAGCAATGTCACCCTACAGAGGTCCGAATCAACCCCTCCCCCTCCCCCTCTCTGGCCCCCTCCCTACCTCTCATTCCGGCTCCCGTGCCCCCCCCCCCCCAAACCCTCCGGCGTAAAATGAGGCCACATCGCATTAACTATAGAAAGCGGGAGGCGAGAATATCCCCTAGCTGAGATAACACTGTAGCTCCCTACAAAATACAGTGTACATGTAGAAGGGAGGGGGGGACAGAGGGGATGACAGACACATTCTGTCTCACCGTGGACCCAAATAACCCAGGGTGAGGGCCACAGAAGAGAATGTGGGTAGGTGAACGATGGGGGACCCACACCGTGCATATTTTATACCCTGACGAGGCACGTTTTTATGCCGCGTGTCAAACTCCTCCCCGACGAGGTCTGACGAAGAAGGGGGGGTGCGGGAGTGCCAACGAAAAGACACAGACGCCGGAGCGACGAAACCCCCCCCCCCCCCAAAAAAAAAAAAAAAAAAATAAAATGTCAATCCATCTTTTTTTTTTATCTAATGCGGACAAAGTGATCAGTGTATACCGGTAGTCAATCTTGGGAGGATAGGGCGCCCTGATGTCTCAATCCTAGCAGGACCTTTTTATTTTCAAAGTAGTGCTTATTCACGAGAGACCCGTTCCAAAAACCTGGCTTAGGCTCAGACTCTCTCTCTCTCTTTGTCTCCGTTTCTTCCGTCCTTTTCAAAGGTAATGGCATACGAACAGGAAGCCTTTACATTCAGTTTTGAAGGAGTAACCCTGTTTTGAAAAGAAAACCCCAAAAACCTCCCAGCCCTAAGCTTCAACTTAAACAACCTGTGTGTTTTTTTTTCAACTTTTGATTATGAAATATAATATCAGAAGCAAAACTGGAGCTGTGTTTTTGGTCTCTCTTTTTTTTTTCATTGTCTTTGAGGAAGGTCCTGCTCGGATGGAATCCCAATTTGGAGATCTTTCTTTAAGTAGCAGGTTTGCAGTGACACCATCTCTTAAGAGACGGAGTACCACATGGCTCTGAAAAGAGCCAGTTACTTTTCAGGATTTTTACTGGCTCTTTTCAGAGTCATACTCCTTCTCGTAAGTGATGATGTACATGGTGTCATCGCAAACTTCCTACTTGGTATTTTCACCATGCCAACTTTCAAATCTTATCCGAACTTCTTTTGGTCTTTCAACTTGTCATTCCCGATACATGCTTTCCCTTTCTTTCAAATCTGTTTGTTTTTCCTTGTTAAGCGACATGTACACATGCACATGTAGATCTTCCCTGATATTCTCTGCAACTGGTTTCATTATAGCTATTTAATCATCTCCCTGTTTTTTCCAAAAATGTCAAGGGCGGGCTACCGTAGCATGGCCCTTCTCAAAGACAGATTCTCTGAGAAAGGTCCTGCTCAGATCGAAACGACCAGCCCTCGTCAATTTTTGAAATTCACGTTTTCGGTTAAAAAAAAAAAACAGTAAGGAATTTGCAAAATTCTTGCATACTATTTGTTTTGTCTTCTTCTTTTTTTCTTTTTTTTCAATGTTGGTGTTTCTCCTCCGTTGCAGATGAATTAATGGACACCGGGCCAGTGGATTCGGTGAGAAAGGTACTGTACATGTAATCAGTGGACAGAGGGTTTGCCAAGTCCAAGCCCGTCAAACATCCCTCTTTCCCTCACGGGACGCGGACTTCATTATTGGTGTAACACGACTCCCGTGCAGTTTCCTGGTGTCTGTTGGAGAGGCACGTCGGTGGGATTTATTTTCCCTCCTTCTCCTTCACCATCTTCACCTTCTTCCTCCTCTACTCCCCTTCCACCCTTACTTCTTTACAGGGTGGCGGGGGGGGGGGGATTGCATTACAAAAGCGGCCGCTACAGAAGGCGGGGCATTGACAACCGAAAACCACAGGAAATATTTATGGCTAATTTGCGGGCCCGACATGAGTAATCCTCATCCTCATCCTCGTCCTCTCCCTCTCCCTCGCTCTACCGAGACCGCGGGTAACATTCCACTCGGTAAATCTTACCGATGTCCGCACGTAGATTTGTAACCGCAACTACGGGTAAAACTTAACCTACTGACTCAATGCAAACGCTGCATGAGATGTCGCATCCGCACTGGACTTTCCGACTCGGTTAAACTGACCTGGGGTGGATTTCACAAAGCCTTACGATGTTATCGTAACTCAACTTATGTACCGGTGCATACTCTAGTACATGTACATGTACCGGTGCTGTATGGCATGTGAACTTTGTGCATGTACACGTGTACATGTACAGCACATACAGATTATGAACTGTGAGAGGCCCCCACATTACACATCAAGAAACAATTTCTTGGAATGATACTGTAAAAACTACATGTATGTGTACAAACTGATTCTAAACTGCGCCCAAATTACAGTGTAAGTGACCATCCAGCTACATGCACCGTAAGAGTGTCCTAAGAATCTCCCTTCATTGCCAGTGGGAATTGCCACGCTCATTGCCAATTGCCCAGCGGGCCAAAACTAGGGCAATTTCGGCTCACAGTGATCGTGAGGCAGGACCTCTGCACCCACATGTACACTGTACTACATGTACAGTACACTGAGACGACGGGAGTCATGTATCCCTCTTTCTTTACTCCCCCACCCCCCAAATCCCAACCCCCCCCCCCAAAAAAAAGAAATAAAACAGCACACGTCCATTGCCATACCAGTAGGAACACCGCATACCCACGGAGCGGATAGCCTAATGAGCATCACGCTCAATCACCGTGGCAACTGGTGGCGTAAGATTACATCTCCCCGGCCAGCACACGGTATGGACCGGGTAATTTCAGGAGGTACCGGTAGTGCTGCACTGCAAAGCATACATGTATTACTGGCATATGAGCAATAAACCTTACCGGTATTTATTTGGGGTCAGCAATAATGTCCCCAAAATACAAACTACTGCTCGCAAAGTAATAATAATACTACTGCACTATTTTGGGGGGTTTAATACTCTGCCTAAGATTGAATTATCAAATCTGTCTGTTTGATATGAACATGGTGAAATAAAATTTTGAAAACAATTTTTTGACTGAACCGGGATTTGAACCCAAGACTTCTGCTTTTGCATGCCAGCGCTCTTACAATCTAAGCTACAGTGTACATGTACATGTACATGTACACGTCCAGCCTCAGATCATGGTACAGTGTACTTAGTCTTTGCCAGGGTGGGGGCGCCAGTCAGAAGCATTCAAACTTCTTCTTTTTTTCAAAAGTTCCTAGTCAGTTTTTCCTTTATTTGGTAATTTGAAATTGAAACTAATTCACACAAAAGATTAGGAAACTACTTCCTGACTACAGAATTAAGCAATCACAATGTACAGATCTAAAAAATGTAGAGGGCTGAATGGTTAGATAATGCCTTTGGCTCTGAGAAAGGTCCTGCTATAGGATGGAAATGTCAGACTCTGTACTCTTCTTCTTCTTTTTTATTGAAACTGAGAGACGTGGTATCCAAGCCAGAGCCTAAGCCTTGATAGCGTACAGAGCATTGATGCTAAGGGGAAAGGGCTACAGTAGTTGGGTGCTGTGATGAGCGTGATGAACATACATGTACATGTACATGTACAGTACATGTACTGTAGGTGTACATGTACATACATGTATGTTCAAACACTCACTGTACTGTGAGACCAGAGGCTATGGCTGAGATCAGATTTGGAACATGTACACGTAAATGCACATGTATGTACAGTGCTGTACATGTACATGTACATTTACCGGTACATGTACAGGTGCAAGGTTTGCAGTGACAACATCATGTATACATGACATGTACAGTGTACAGTACATTTTTTAGTAAATCTGATTATACAGAACTCAATGTCTTGGGCAGTCTCCTGACAACGGGCAGAGAACACACTGCTTGAAACGTTGAGTAACTGACTCTTTTCAGAGCCACACTCCACCTCACAAGAGATGATTTACTTGGTGTCACCACAAACCTTCCACAAAGGCTTTTTACTCATCAGTATTCCACTCTCAATCCACCACCCATGTCAATTGGCCGATAACAGGCTGCACGCACACATAGAAGCTCCCCAAGCCACATGATCCATGTGATCAGGATCAGGTACAGTGCACACATGTACAGACATGTACTGTATGTAAATGGATGTGTGCATGAACATGTACACAAAGAATTCACTTCGAAATGCTTCCACACTGTACACTGTACAGCCACTTCTCCGTGTAAAGTACATGTGTACCCCCAAAGGTTAACATTTTCAAATGCAAAGTACAGTCATCAGATGCAGGAAGGTACCGGTCCTTGTACAAGAATGCCTGTTGAAGTACAGTACATGTACGGTACATGTTCATGTCTGTGCACTGTACATGAAAACGATGTACATGTACATGTACAGTATGCACATGTACGTAACTAATACAATATCCCTGCACATGTGTAGATCTGGTCATTGGCAAAAAATGGTGAAATAGGAGTGGGAGAGGGTGGGAAGGAAGGCATCTGTGATTCAAGGTTTTATTCAATCGTATGCAATGTCATTTATGACTAATCACGCGGCACAGGAATCGGGAGCATAGGTACTGTACGTACATGTACATGTATACCGGTACATTAACATGGGCATGTACAGTACATGGGTTGTACATGAGTCGCGGTGTGCGGTGAGGACGCCAGACAATCAATGCCGGCTGCGACAGGCCATCCACTGGGCACACACAAAAAAGTCAGGTCACGGCAGGGCACTGACTGGCCCACCAGACCTATACGTACATGTACCAGTACAGTACATGTACTTCCGATTCCTGTACTACATTAGTCCCTACATGTACATGTACATGTACGTATGTCGACACATCGAAAAATGTAAGGACTGGACAGGGCAGTTTGAATGGCACAAACATGGGTCCCTCCACCAAGGTTAAAGATTTACACCCTGCAGGATTCCCCCTTAAGTAATTAGATTCCCCCCCCCCTTCCCCAAGAACCTCCGTCCATTCAACTCCCTTCAAAAACCTAGCCAGCCAAGATGAAACAACAGCCCAGAGTGTACGTACAGATGACTGCAGACAAATTCTAACCCTCCCATTCCTCCCGCACCCACATCACACCTCCTCAATCTCTGTCTCCACACCGGCCTCAAGAAACACTGTTCATTCACCAATCAAGACTGAAGCAATCGCCTCGAGTGCTTGTAGGCGGGCAGGCAAATTTAGACTCCCCAATACATTGTACCTCGCCAGACATCACCGGGGTCCTCAATCTGTCTCCCTCAACCTCCTGCCGCCTCGGTCTCTCTGTCTTACATGTAGCCTCCGTCTCACCTCCTGTCTCTGTCTTAGCCCCTGTCTCTGTTTCTCTCTATCTCTCCCTGTCTCTCTTTACCTCTCTCGCTCTCTCTCTCTCTTTCAGTCTCTGTATCTCTGTCCCTCAGAGTTTCTCTCTCTGTCTTCCTGTATCTCCCTCTGTGTCTATCTCTCTCATCTCTAGATCTCTATTTCTCTATCTTGCTATGTACTGTGCATTTCTCTCTGTGTCTTCCTTTGTCTCTCAGTCTCTGTTGGTCTATTTGTATCAGTCTGTCTCTATCTGGATCTCCATGTATTCCTATGTTTCTCTGTTTCTCTGTGTCCCGGTCTCTGTCTGTCTGTCTCTTTGCCTCTCTCTGTCTGTCTGTCTATCTCTGTTTCGCTGTATGTCTCTTTCTATCTCTCTGTCTCCCTGTCTCTCTCTGCCTCTCTCTCTCTGTCTTTCTGTCTATCTCTGTTTCGCTCTCTGTCTCTTTCTATCTCTCTGTCTCCCTGTCTCTCTGTCTTTCTGTCTCTCTGCCTCTCTCTGCCTCTCTCTGCCTCTCTCTGTCTGTCTACCGGTATCTCTGTTTCACTCTCTGTCTCTTTATATTTACTTGTCTCCCTGTCTCTCTGTCTGTCTGTCTCTCTGCCTCTCTCTGTCTGTCTGTCTACACATGTATCTCTATTTTGCTCTCTGTCTCTTTCTATCTCTCTGTCTCTTTGTCAACCTGTCTTTCTGTCTCTCTGCCTCTCTCTGTCTGTCTGTCTCTAGGTATTTCTGTTTCGCTCTCTGTCTCTTTCTATTTCTCTGTCTCCCTGTCTCTATGTCTGTCTGTCTCTCAGTCTCTCAGTCATTCTGCCTCTCAGTGTCTCTCTGTCTATCTACAGGTACAATGTATGTCTGGCTCCCTGTCTGTCTTTCTGTCTCATTGTCTGTCTCTCTGTGTTTCTCTGTCTCCCAGCCTGTGTGTCCCTGTGTCTCCCTGTCTCTGCCCCTCTCCTGGAGTGAGTTCGCCCACAAACCATATTGATTGGCAGCACAGCCTGCCGGCTTTTAAATGTTTTTGAATATAGCCCGACAAGTACTGCACCAGCACAGACAAAAATAAATGTACGCTACAGCCAGTATACTAACGATATACATGTATGCTGTTGTGCACATCTGGGCCAGTTGCGATCCTATCAAGTGCACCTTAAAAGTCAATGCCCGAACCCCGCGGGTGGACTGAATAAGATGCCAAGTCTCTCAGACCCCCTATGCTTTACGGATGAGCAGTGACAGCCACCTCTACAGTATCTATGTCACTTTAAAGCAAGGCCGGAAATTCTTTGTGGTGTCCTGACTGCTATTGCTAAACCATGTGGTCCGTGAATTGCCTTGCATATACAGGAAAAGTACCTGTACAGTACATGTACATGTCATGCATGTACTGAACAGTACCGATACCTTTACATGTACACGTATGCTGTTTACAACAAATGAGATTTGAAGGTTTGCATGGTGAGCGCTCCAAACACAACAACAACCTGACCTTTCTCCAGAAGACGAGCAGAGTATACTGTTCGAAACGTCAAGTTCCTCCCGTTCTTTTCAGAACCACACTTACTCACAAAAGAGAATTTATATGGTGTCACAGCAAACCTAATTATCCAGGTTAACAACAATCGGTTGTTTGAATCTGAATAAAAATTGGGTTTGTCATCCATGGCGAGATACGGCAGTTAATGGCTGAATGCTTCAGGCTGTTACCCCCAACCCGGCAAAGACTACCGGTAGTTGACTATTAGGGAAGGCCACCATCTACGGGCTGGATAGCTGAGATGGAAGAGCACTGGCACGTTAATCCAGAGGTCTCGGGTTCAAGTCCATCAAAGTTTTCTTTGCCAATTTGCAAAAAAAAAAATCAAAAGTACCCAGTCAGTTTTTACTTTGCTTGTTTGACTTGAAATTTAAATCAAACATTAAATTTCGCAGAAAATGTTGCAAACCACAGAACAAATCTCTTGCCAGTCAAAAATCAAAGTGATACACGTACAAAAAGTTGTTGGCTTACTTAAATGAACAAAAAATGGGCCAAAAACAGCCTCAATGTGCAATCCTAGTGAGAAAGGTCCTGCTGGGATCGAAATGTCAGTCTGTCTAAAATCTGTCCAAAAATGTCTTATAAAAAAAAAAATCTTTTGTGTTCACTCCCCAACTTCTCTCTTTAATCTTATCCCTTTGACGTTTCCCCTCTGCTAACTACCGTAATCCCTACGTTACTCCCTGGCCTCCCCCTTTGATCTCATCTTAGTCTACGGTATCTACAAGCTTTGCCCCTGGTCCTCTGTCTGCCAACCGTGTCCCAATCACTCACCCCCCTTTTCCTAGTCTCTAGTTTCTGTCCTTGTCATTCTGCCATTTGAGACCGGCCCTGCTAGTGCTAGGGGATGGAAACATCGATCAGACCATCAATGTTTGGTTTTTTTGGGGGGAAATCAGAATGAAAAGACATCCACTTCAGAAAGCGGACAAGTTGGAAAATCAGGCCATCAACGTTTGTTTTTTGTGGAAAAATCAGAATGAAAAGACATCCACTTTAGAAAGCGGACAAGTTAGAAAATCGGGCCATCAACGTTTGTTTTTTGTGGAAAAATCAGAATGAAAAGAAATCCACTTCAGAAAGCAGACAAGTTGGAAAATCGGGCCATCAACGTTTGTTTTTTTGTGGACAAATCAGAATGAAAAGACATCCACTTCAGAAAGCAGGCAAGTTGGAAAACCAGCAGGCTGGTTAAAATGTACCTCTGAATGACAACTTAAAAATAAAAACAAAATAAAAAAACACGAAAAAATGGGGGTTGATATGGTACATCTCTTCCAGACTACAAGGTTTCTATTTTCTCTCTCTCTTTCTCTCTCTCTCTCTCTCTCCCTCTCCGCTTTCCTCCGGCTCAATTTGCATTTAGAAAATTACATTCCCATTTACACGCGTTCACGGTTGTTAAGGCTGCATCATCTTTCCCCTCAACCGAGTCCTCCCCCGACCCACGCCCTCCTCCTCCTCTGCCTCCTCTCCCTTCTCCCTTCTCCCTCGTTTGTACCGATTGTACGAACACAAGCCGTACAATGTCCAGCCCGGGGATTCTGACGGCAGCAATTCCCCCGGAACAACGCCGCCTGCACTGCCAAACGCTTCAGAGGGCTACCCCGGGTGCGCCGGGCATGTAATCAACTCCCATTACCCACACTGTAATGAATGCGCCCGATTAGAACGGGCAATCTTCACTGGAGCCTGTCAATCCTTTAACGAGATGGGGGAGAGAGAAAAAAACCGACTACTTCTCTCCTCTCCAATCCACTCTTCTTCTTCTTCTTCTTCTTTTTTAAAATCTTTTTTCTTTCCTTTTCTGCTCTTAAAAAAAAGAGCCACAACTGCTTACTCTGTGTGTGTTTTTTTTTTCAGGGTTCCCTTCTCTCTACCCCCGCCCCTCATGAATCTACATGTAGCTACTCACCGCTCCGTTCTTGCCCGAGAAACTGAAGAAGACGTCAGGCCCATGCTTCCGCGGGATCTGTTTCAAGACTTGCAGGAGCTTGATCGAGTACCTCGGCTAACGAGAGAGAGACAGAGAGAGACACAGAGAAGTTAAACAGAGGGGGGAGGGAAGCTGTTAAAGAAAAGGAGCGACAAATGTTTCAAAATGGGAACAAATCAAAGTTGTAGAGTGAGAACAATTTGAATCAAGAATAATTCTGGACCAAGGTCCAACCTTGGTTAGCATGGGAACAGAAGACAAAGAAAAATCTACAGACAAACAAAAACCGGGATGTTGCAAACTGGCTTTCTGACTTAAATGACCGAAAAATGCAAATCTAAAAAATTACGAGAGCTCAATGTTTTTAAACAAAGTAGGACCTTCTGCAAAGGCAGAATGGTCAGGCTGAATAATGTCAATTTTTTTTTTACTTTAAAAGAATCAAAGGAAAGGGAAACTGGCAGGTCAATGCATTTTCTTGACATGAACCCGAGACCTCTGGTTTAATGATGGCAAAAGTACATCTGAGCACTAGTACATGTATATATACACTGTATGTACATCAGAGGTCACTGGGGGAAAGGTTCTCCCTCTGTCTTCTATAACTTAAAATGTTGCAAACTGCTTACTGACTCAAATTAACAAAGTGCAAATCTCAAAATTTAGTGGCCATGACGTTTTCAATGTGGCAGGACCTTTCTCAGGACCTTTCTTTATAACTTGTAGCATTTGTCCCATTTGTGATCTCTGTGCCTGAGCCTGTGCCAGAGCCTGTGCCAGAGCCTGTGCCCGTGCCTGTGCCTGAGCCTGTGCCTGTGCCTGAGCCTGTGCCTGAGCCTGTGCCTGAGCCTGTGCCTGAGCCTGTGCCTGAGCCTGTGCCTGAGCCTGTGCCTGTGCCTGAGCCTGAGCCTGTGCCTGAGCCTGAGCCTGAGCCTGTGCCTGTGTCTGAGCCTGTGCCTGTGCCTGAGCCTGTGCCTGAGCCTGAGCCTGAGCCTGTGCCTGAGCCTGAGCCTGAGCCTGAGCCTGAGCCTGAGCCTGTGCCTGTGTCTGAGCCTGAGCCTGTGCTTGAGCCTGTGCCTGAGTCTATGCCTGAGCCTGTGCCTGAGCCTGTGCCAGAGCCTGTGCCTGAGCCTGAGCATGTGCCTGAGTCTGAGCCTGAGCCTGTGCCTGAGTCTGTGCCTGAGTCTGAGTCTGTGCCTGAGCCTGTGCCTGAGCCTGAGCCTGTGCCTGAGCCTGAGCCTGTGCCTGAGCCTGAGCCTGTGCCTGTGCCTGAGCCTGAGCCTGTGCCTGTGCCTGAGCCTGAGCCTGAGCCTGTGCCTGTGCCTGAGCCTGTGCCTGAGCCTGAGCCTGTGCCTGAGCCTGAGCCTGTGCCTGTGTCTGAGCCTGAGCCTGTGCCTGTTCCTGAGCCTGAGCCTGTGCCTGAGCCTGAGCCTGTGCCTGTGTCTGAGCCTGAGCCTGTGCCTGAGCCTGTGCCTGAGCCTGAGCCTGTGCCTGAGCCTGAGCCTGAGCCTGAGCCTGAGCCTGAGCCTGAGCCTGTGCCTGAGCCTGAGCCTGAGTCTGTGCCTGAGTCTGAGTCTGTGCCTGAGCCTGTGCCTGAGCCTGAGCCTGTGCCTGAGCCTGAGCCTGAGCCTGTGCCTGTGCCTGAGCCTGTGCCTGTGCCTGAGCCTGAGCCTGAGCCTGAGCCTGAGCCTGAGCCTGAGCCTGAGCCTGAGCCTGTGCCTGAGCCTGAGCCTGTGCCTGAGCCTTTGCCTGTGCCTGTGCCTGTGCCTGAGCCTGTGCCTGTGCCTGTGTCTGAGCCTGAGCCTGTGCTTGTGCCTGAGCCTGTGCCTGAGCCTTTGCCTGTGCCTGTGCCTGAGCCTGTGCCTGTGCCTGTGCCTGTGCCTGTGCCTGTGCCTGAGCCTGAGCCTGTGCCTGAGCCTGTGCCTGTGCCTGTGCCTGTGCCTGAGCCTGTGCCTGAGCCTGTGCCTATGCCTGGGCCTGCGCCTGTCACTGTCCATTTTCCATACCCCTACCCCTGCCCCTGCACTTGCCCGTCTTGCCGTCCCTGCTCCTGCACCTACGCTTGCCCCTGTCCCTGTCCATTCTCCTGCACCTGCGCCTGTCCCTGTCCCTGTCCCTTTTCCATGCCCCTGCACCCTGTCCCTGCAATCATGACTGCCTCTACCCCTGTCCCTGTAATTGTGACTGCACCTGCCCCTGCACCTGTCCCTGGCACTGTCACTGTATCTATCTTTTCTTGTCTACATTTTGTTACACTTGTAGTTTTGTACTTTTGTTGCTTTGTACTTTTAATTTCCTAGCTGATGTTCTCCTCTGGGTTCAAGCTTGTGATCATAGTACAGTAATACAGTACTTCATTCAGACTGTGAATCCTTGTCTCAGACTCTCAGTCTCGTTACGAAGGAGAGAATGGGCTGTGCCCTAAAGATTAAAAAAAACACCTCCCAGTGGAAGAGTTGTGGGCAAGAAGTCTGAGGAGCTCGGACAACTGCTGGAGTGTTTGGCAATAGCACTGCCAGGTATCGTATCAACACGCTGGCTCACAGCCAAGTTTTTAGAGAGAGAGAGAGAGGGAAAAAGGGAGAGAGAGAGGGGGAGAGAGGGAGAGAGGGAGAGAGGGAGGGAGGAGAGAGAGAGAGAGAGAGAGAGAGAGAGAGAGAGAGAGAGAGAGAGAGAGAGTTAGAGAGTTAGAGAGAGAGGGAGTTAGAGAGAGTCAGGAAGAGAGAGAGGGGGGAGAGAGAGTTAGAGAGAGAGAGTCAGGAAGAGAGAGAGGGGGAGAGAGAGAGAGAGGGAGAGAGAGAGGGAGGGAGGGAGAGAGTGAGGGAGGGAGGGAGAGAGAGAGATAGAGAGGGAGAGTGGAGAGAGAGAGATAGAGAGAGAGTGAGAGAGAGATAGAGGGGGAGAGACAGAGATAGAGAGAGAGATAGAGATAGATAGAGAGGGGGCAATATGGAGAGGGAAGAAGAAAGGGGGAGAGGAGACCGACAGGTTGATTAATTGTTGAAGCACTCCAAAGCTGATGCACAGAAAATTAGCTTGGTGGTTTTTTTTGTTCTGCTGATTGAATCGAGCAATGCCCACAATTTCTCTTGATTTGAAAAAAAAAAATGGAATTGTGAAGCTGCAATAGGTGGACCTTGTCTTTTCTAAAGGGCAGCCAACGTGTTGTGCATTCAGAAGGATGTAGTTTACTCGTGGGGGCCATTTTCCAAAATTTGTTCCTATGGTGGCGCAGAAGGGACATCGCTAATCGCAAATATCTGCAAAGATATTTGCAATTCGCACATTTTGTCGCAAATATTTGCGCACATATTTGCAAATCGCAAATTTTGTCGCAAATATATGCGCATATATTTGCGACAAAATCTGCGAATTGCAGATTTTGTCGCAAATATGAGCGCAAATATTTGCGACAAAATCTGCAATTCGCAGATTTTGTCGCAAATTTTGTTTCAAAGAAACTAGGGGGCCCAAACCAGTAGTGCTGTAGTGTCGCATGACTCGCTGTGCGGTGCCTTGGTCAAAGGTCGCGTAGTGCGCTGTGGTTGCGTAGTCTGAGCATTTGAAATAGTAGGGCATGAAAAGCAGGAGCTCTTTGGCTTTAAGTTTGTGGTTTTGATAATTGATACTCCGTTGTGAAAAAAAAACCCTGGGCATTCGGGATAACGGAAATGAGGCTGGAGTCAGAGTCGAAGCTGGGTTTTTCGGGGAGACAAATGTAGGCCCTGAATATTACGGAAGAGGTTTGATTGAGCTAGCTACGCCACACACGTGCGTGCTCAAAAGGCAGCTGGTACGCGGTGACCGGCACAAGCAACCGGGGTAGGCTAATTATTCTCACTAATTTCCTCTGTCATTCTCACTGCTAAAGGGCTAATTATACTGTCCTACACACATGTGCTTCACAATAAGGGTATTATCGGAAATCGCCTACAGAGCTTAAAAATAGGTTTTCCAATTGCTGAGGAGAAGATTATACATAATCCGCTATAAAGACTGGCTAAAGATATGTGCTTTGAAAATTTCAATACTAGGAGCTTCAACTTAGTGTGTAGGAAAGGCTTCTCCTTAATGTACCAGTACAGGTGTACATGTACAGGTGTACAAGTAGGTACACAGGTACCCAGTAGGCAGGGAATAAACCACTAGTTTGTGTAAGGGGTACAGAAGGGATGGGAGACTCGGATCATTTTCAAAGACAGTTTGTTCATCTTGGTCTTTGGTGAAGGACAGAGAAATGTCAAGTGTCGGACGTCAATAGTAAGTTTTACCCTCCGCAGCGGTAAGTCTTACAGGGCCAACTGGGTAGCTGAAGAGTTACCTTGTTAGTTTTACGTCGCTGAAAAGTCCAGTGCGGACGGGTATTGTCAAGTAAAACTTACAATGTAGTCACGTGACATCCGCCGTGTCAGATCCCAGTGACCTATGGTACTATTTGCGCGCGAGTCGCATCACACTCACATCCGTTTTCGGGTTAAAAGGTCAACAATAGGGTGCCCTCATGAGACTACCAGTGCAGAGTTTATGACTTACATGTACCGACAGCCAAAATTAATCCAGCGCGGACGCCCGTAAGAGTTACCGCAATGGAATGTTAACAGTGTCCCGCGGAAACTTCTTACAAAAGTAAGTCCAATGCGAACACAATTTTGAAGATGTGTGGTTCTGAAAAGAGCCAGTACGGTAGCTCAATGCTTGTGAAGTTGTGTACTTTGCCAGTCATCAGGAGACTACCTCATTACGAGCGTCTCCTGAAAATGGGCTTTCCACACACTGTCCCTCCAAAATATTGAGTTACAGGCTCTCCTCAGAGCCGTACTCCATCTCAAAAGAGATGGCTCAGATTCGGAATGTGTGCTCCCACCATGCAAACCATTTCAATCTAAAGAAGACCTTCGAATATCACACTAGATTTGTTGTCTAATTAAAATTATTCACTCTCTTCCCCCCTTCCTTCTTGTACATGTATCTGTGTTGTCCTTGTTACTCTGCCTTTGAGAAAGGTCAGGACTGCTAGTGCTAGGATCGAAACGTCAGGCCCACTAAATTTTAAAATTGCAACCATTAATAATACCAATTGTTGCCAGTGGGTGCCACGCTTAAACCAAACATTACTCTGTGTCTGTAACATCATACTGTACATTTTACATGCAGACTTGACTAGTGTGCTTCCATGCATAGTGTACATGTACGGTACATGTACATGTACGGAACATGTACATGTACGGTATATGTATATGTACGGTACATGTGCATGTACCGGTACATGTGCATGTACCGGTACATGCACATGTACGGTACATGTATATGTACGGTACATGTGCATGTACCGGTACATGTCATTTACAATACTTGCCAAGCATGAAACTCATTTGGGGCAATGGGCTAGTCAGAGGACAGTGCTTCAGGTGCGTACAGTCTGATAAGATTCTTCAGTGACTAAACCTGATCTACAGTCTCCAGTGCATGTTTTTGTTTCATGAAATTTGGCTCCTCTAACCGCTCCCAGGTATGCCTTTGCCCGACTTCTAAGATTGGAAAAATCATGAAGTTGGGTTGATGGCTGGATTCCATTGACATTTATGGAGGGGGGGGGGGAGGTGGAGCAGTATATCTGTGACTGCAACAACAACAAAAAACAAAAAAATAGTCATCATTGGTGAGCTTTGATGGAATGTCCAATCAATCCGGACGGAGTGATGAATCCGGGCTGATGGGGGCGGAGGGTAGGTGATTACTGGGGAAGGGCAGGAGTTGCTTGCTCAAGGCAGATGCAGCCAACGCCCACCAAGCAGCAACTACATGTAGCCATGGATATCTGATCTTCAAATGGTACATCTTACAGGAGAAACAGATCTTAAGGGGCTTGTCCAGAGAGGGAGAGAGCCTCAAGCCATTAATCTTCAGACTGTGAACCTCACCGGCAAAAGCCCGAGCTGTTTCGTCAGCTTTTAATCAAGAGGGTTGCTCGATGGTCAAACTGTACAATTCGTACAAACCTGTACAGCTTGTCCAATTGATTTCCTGGAAAAATGTCATCAGTCTGGAGTCTGGACTGACAAACTGGACAGCTTACCCTGGAAAGGATGTTGACTTTTTTTGGGGAAAGTTGCCCTCTAGATAAAAAATGTAGCTTGGGTGGGAAGAGCACAAGTTCAGTGACAAAAACATAGTAGCTTGCATGGCATGCCCCGACAGGAACTTCTGGTTACAAAACTAGACTTTGCTCACGCCATGCATTTCGTGATTTTTTCAAATATCGCAACAATCTTCCCGACGACATACACATGTATCGGAAGCAGAAATTTCGGATATTGAACAACCCTACACGAGCCCCCCCCCCCCCTCCCCCCTCCAACAAAGATTCCACCTCCACCACAGACGAAACGTGAGGAACAAGATCGCGCTGAGCGTTGACTTCCGGATGCCAGTCACCGGTGCAGGACAGCCGATAAACCACTCAAGCCCTCCCTCCCCACCCCTCCCCCCCCCCCCGACGTCATGTGACACTACGCAATATCCTAAGTCGGGAGAGATGAGATGAGAGGGAGAGGGGTCAGACAGACCAAAGCCCGCATCGAGTCGGTGGCAAATCATGAAATCCCCGTGGTATTAGGTGACAGCAACCCCCCCCTCTCCTCTCACCCCTCACCATCACAGCACCCCCTCCTGCAATTCATGAGGAGGCAATGCCCTCACAAGCCCTGGCGCAAAAACACGCACCGACGGCAACACCAGGCAACTGCCACACCGTCTTTTACAAAAAACATTTCCCCGATCTCCCCCCCCCCCTCCCCCCTAGGCTATGGTCCCTATGGTCCCTTTGGATTCTTTCGGCCACGGCCACTCAGTAACTTACCGCGCCACTCCAAAAAGTAATTCTACCTTGCGTTCCCTCTCTGACTTTTTTTCCGTTTTTTTTTTTTTTTTTTTTTTACTTTTTTAAACACTGACGGAATGTTGATTTGCTGCAAAATGGCGGGTAAAATGTCACGCACTGTGGGCGCTGTCGAGTCACCATGGCTGAGCGAAAATAAGTTTCCTGAAACCACTCCCGGGAGTCCCGGCCTGTTAGTTTTGCAATCAAGGTCAAGGTAGATGTAACATGACTGGGACGAGACAGTAGTCATGGTGGCTTGCCATGCCTTGCCACTGGATTGTCTTTTGGTCACTCTGCAGCAAGGTCACAGTGCTTTGAGCAAGGATAAGTCCTAGTGGGAGCACTCTGTTTCTGGGTTGTTTTTTTTATTAAATCTTAATATTAAATTAAATTTTGTTAAATGCTTTTTTCTTTGTTATTTGAGGAACCCGTTCTATCTCGGAACCGCGGTTCCTAACTGGAACCTGAACCGGTTCCAAAAATCCTGGAACCGCCCAAGCCTACTGCTGTGAACTCGCAAATGGGAACAGGCTTGGAGAGACAAGCACTCACAGAAATGGCAACACGCCCTTCCCCCGTGCTTCCACCCTCCTCTGCCCCCTCCCTCCCTCCCCCCCCCAACCTCAAAATGAGAGTGAGACCAAAGGCCCAGCACTAATTCACTAAATGCGCGCGGTTGTCTTCCTATCCCTCCGCCAACAATCGGGCGGCTTCGTTTCTGCAGCACTCCTAAGGGAAGGAAAAGCCGAGCAAAGGGAGGTATATGTAAACTCCTTCAAGACCCTCTAACCACCTCTCCCTAAACACTCTACCTCGGCTGCCTCTATCTCCCCCCCCCCCCCCCCGATCATCCCCCCTCTGGAAGAACAGGGACCCACGGGCTGCCCCTGTCCCTCGATAAAGACGGCAAACCACCTGCCTCTTCTACATGTAAAACCAAAAACCTGATGCAAGAAAAGGCATCAAGTACAAATTTAAAACAGAGAAGACAGGGGGGAAAAAGGGGGCTACCCCACCCCCCCCCCACCCCTAAAAAAAAAAAAAGGAGGGTGGGACCGAGATAGGATTCCGTGAAGAGCCAGTCTTGCAGACATTTAGCCACATGGTGATCATCAGAGGCAACAGACTCAAAATCAGAAGGACCCTGTCGGTTTGGCCCACATCTATCCACCCCCCTCCCCCCCCCCTCTCTGTCCATCTGTCTGCTCTGGAGAAATCTCATTAGAGTACTCACTGCACAGACAGTACGGTCTACACGCTCCTCGGCATAATTTGAAAGATAGGTACATGTATGGTGTACGCTGGGACCTCTGCTGTGAATGTGGGACAGCGTCCAAGAAAACAAAAACACAAATGCAAACTTGCAGAAAGCGATTGGGAGAGAGAAAGAGAGAGTGGGTAGGGACTAGGGGGAGAGAGAGAGGGGTGAGAGGGGTGAGAGACAAAAAAAGGAAGACAGACAGACAGCAAGGTAGCAAAACAGACAGACATGTACGTATACAGTACATACAGACAAAGGAAGACAGACAGAGACACAGAGACAGAGAGAGGCAGAGAGACAGAGAGACAGTGACAGATACACATGTACAGTGAGAGGCAAAAAAAGGAAAAAGGGAGAGACACAGAGAGAAGCACAAGGAGGAAAGAGAGAGAGAAGGGGGTGAAGACAGAGAGGAGGAAGAGAGAGGGGAAAAGAGACACAGACAGACAGACACAGACAAAGACAGACACAGACAGACAGACACAGACAAAGACAGACACACAGACAGAGATAAAGAGAAGAGACCGGGGAGGAGAGAGAATGTTTTTCCAAAAAGCAGGTGGTGCTGTCAAGTCAAGTAACGAACAGGTTGTTGTTTTTTTTCTTCCCCCTCCCCGCACCCAAATTCATATCACCCTCGTCAAAGATGCACGCAAAAACAATTTGTGGGGCAATTTTATTTGTCTTGCCCTTCCAGCGTGGGGGGAGGGGGAATAGAGAGGTCACTGGGGGGGGGGGGAATAATGGAAATCGATGAGATTCAGGCCGACACTGGGATGGGATAGATACATTGTGCATGCATCGGGCGTGGGTGCCGGCGTGTTAACACCAACACTTCATTTACTATGTACAGCATACTTCCATGGCCTCTCACAAGGCCAACAAATCTTGGTGGAGCACTTAAAAAAATTATTTTTCAGGTCAACAGGGTTTGGTTCTCAAGCTTGAAGATAAACTGCCTGTTGCTAAGCATACATGTACACGTACATGTACGGTACAGTATGTACAATGTAACATGCGTGAGGTCCAACCAGCAATAGAGCAGTGTCATACATTGTACAAGTCTAAAGCAGCGTTTCCACTGGACTTATTTTGGTTAAAGTAACCAAGATGATGGTTACTTTGACCAAAATAAGTCCAGTGGAAACGGCCCAGTCAAATTTCTCTCGGTTACTTTAACCGAGTCCAATGGTTACTTTTACCGAGCAACCTCTGCGCAGTAAACGTGACCAGGTAAGTTTAACCGAGCCGATTAGTCCAGTGGAAACGCACCACTCGGTTAAATGCGACTCAGTAAAAAACCTATGACGTAACACTTTCCTTTCACTGTGCACAGCGTCTGCTTCATGTTGCGCGCCTAAATGTACACACGTACATTGTGTATCCGGCTGAAACTTGACCTTCATGAGCCATTATATTGCCAGCTCGGTTACTTTAACCATTGTCTTGGTTAAAATTGACTGACTTAAAAGTCCAAGTGGGAACGACTCTGCCTTTGAGAAAGGTCCTGCTAGGATCGAAACGTCAGGCCCACTAAATTTTAAGTCAAATTTAACCATTAGAAATGTAACCATCGTCTCTGTTAAATTTTAGTCCAGTGGAAATGCAGCTTAAGACACAGTGCATTATATCTGCCAAGACAAAAGCCATGTCCGCACTTTTTTGGGTGAATAGAAAATGGGCAAATATTACCGCTGTCCGCACTTGGACTTTCGATTCGGGTAACTTAACCGTGACACGGGGGAGAATTACTGAGCTGGGCGCTTCACATGACCTTTTGTGCATTGACCCGATGACCTCAAGCGCGCGTCTTTACAAAGTTTCCGGTAGCCATCTTTAAAATACTTGAGTGTCTTCGTCATCCTCCGCACAATGGAGAAAAGGTTCACACAAGTGCGCGAAGCATACCTTGCCGCAAGCACTGCGTGACTCACTGGTGGACAGGGACCGGATGTTTGCTTTACTGAGCCGCATTTACCCGACTTGCACAGTCCGCACTGGACTTTTCGTCTCGGGAAAAGTGTCTCGGTAATCTTCCTGGGCAGAAGTTGGCCGGTAGAAATGCCCGCGCGGGTCGGGAAAAGTAACTGAGAGAAAGACTTCCGGAGGCGTCCGCACTGGATTTAAAATGGGTAAAGTACCCAGCGTCTCGGTTACTTTGCCCCTCAAAAAGTCCAGTGCGGACAGGGCTTTTGCGTACAGCACGCAGGCCCCACATCATCAGCAACCCTCCACCACAGGCATGACAGGTTGGTGCTGGACCATCCTGCCAGCCTCCCCCCTCCCCCCACCCCCCCCCCCACTGCCTTGGGGGCTCTTAATGGTTCACAGAAGTCCAATCAGCCACACCTCCGTATACCCACCCCACCTCATCCCCCTAAATGGATGACACTTGAAGATGGCGCTCTTGCCAAGGTACCGGTCCATGTAAGGACAAACAAACAGTACTGAATTTATGATTGAACAGGTGCAGTGTAAGGTACAGTAAGGTCAACAGATTCAAATCCCACACATGGTCTCGAGCGGTTGAGACATCTGCGCTAGAAGCCAGGAGTCACGGGTTCGAATCCAGCCCGAGCTACCCGTACATTTTGTTGGCAGGCAAACAGGCAAAGCACTGAGCATACAAGTACACAGTGTTAATTATGCCTGTAAGTCAAGTACGACAAACCCTCATTGGCTTTTCCGACGCTATGTACATGTACATGTACAGCGTTACAGAAAAGTCTTACTGTTCATGCTGTTTATCATTCGTTTATTTCCTTCTTCTCCTTCTTCTTCTTCTTCTTCTTCTTCTGCTTCTTCCTTTTTGGACTTTTTTTTCTATGCTGATGATCTACTGCTGATGATCAATTTATCCTCTCTTTTTTTTTCTATTTTCGTGTAGGCAATTGGGCAAAGCACTGAGCACACAGGTGCACATTGGCACACGCAGGCCCCTCATTTAGTAACTGGTCTACCCTGAAACAGGGGTCTGGGCATCCGGTCTGGAGGAATAACTAGTGGGGCAAGCATCGATCACCAGGTTAAAGACCCACTAAGGAAAAGCTAGCAACAGAGAAATGATGGCATAGCGAGTTCACCACCATCAAGAGATACGGCCGCCCGGGGAGAGAGTTACCGGTGATAGCACCCTCAGCAGGACAATGTGCGTAGGGCTGTCCATAGTCTGCCCATTACGGAACTCGGACCTGACCGACCGTACGCATAAATATGCCGAACGCGATTAACGAGCCAATCCCTTCTCTTGGGGAGGGGGAAAAAAAAAGTTGCCGTCAGATTACGGTGAGGTAATAAATAACAGCCTGCCTGGAGGCAGTGCGCTAGGGGTCGGGGTGGTCTGCTAATCCTCAGACGGGTCAATCCCATATTTTTTTTTTCCACCCTACCCCCATACCAGCAATCGCCACAGGACGTTCTGTTTCATAAAGATGACCAGAAACCCTCGGCATCAGCCAGCCAAACAGTGATGGGGAGGGAGGGAGGGAGGGGGGAACCTTTATCATAATGCCAACTAATGCCCAGTGGACACCTGAGGCGTGACTGGGGGAGGCCATATTGTTTGTTTTTTCTATTTCTCTCCTCCAATGCTCAGCTGGCAATCGTAATGCTACAGTGCAGTAACTAATGGCCATTTAAGCTCTGAGAGAGAACTGGGCATGCCATGTTGTATCCTCAACATTCAACTTGGAATCATATTACAACCCAACAAAATGCATAAATACAACTTAAGGCTTTGCATGGTGGGTTAATCAATATAGGAAGGGTTGCGGTGACACCATGTCATCTCCTGATGGCGGCCAGAGCATACTGATCGAAACGTCGAGTTACCACTCAGCTTCTTTTCAGAACCACACCTCTTCCTTTAAGAGTATACATGGTGTCACCGCAAACTAAGGTTGTTCGATATCCGGAATTTTTGGTTTCGATATATCGTCAGGAATATATCGCGATATTCGATATTATCGCGATATCTGGTGCACACTGTGATTGCCGGAAACCTATATATAGTAAATGCATCTAACTTACATGTAAAGCCATAGTTACCAATTGTTTAACCCCCCTTAATCTCCTCATTTATCAACGAAAAAAATAATTTAAAACAACTATCCCAGGTCGCTCTTTTAAAAGTATACGCCAAAACGAAACTATTTTTTGTTGATGTATTAAGAATACGTTATTACATTAAAAAAATACGATATCCCAGGCGGTTTTCAGCAACTCGATGCTTACATATGACGTCACAAATATATGTCTGGCCAGAGCCAATGGGTCTTCAGATTAATATTCATGAGGGAAGACAAACCATCAGTACATTTACGTCGGCATAACGATCACCTTGAACAAAATCTGATGTGCCTTTCGGTCGTACTGATGCGTACTGGAAAAAAATTGGGGGGGGGGGGGGACTGCTAAAAAGGAGAATAAAGCAGCAGTTCACCTTTTCTCATCCACCACGCCGCAAAATGATTGTTATTATACACGTCCAAGTTGGAATCATTCAAGTTGGAATAGATCGCGACGCGACCCCCCCCCCCCCCAAAAAAAAAAAACCCCACCGAACTTTGGTGTACGCGATGTGCAAATGGCCTGGCCATACTTAACTGGTGTACGTTGCCTTACACGTGCATTTAGTACAGCTGCGTGGCGGGTACCAGAGCAGCATGGAAGGATCGAGAAATCAGAGGTCGCACGTGCGTTATGAACAGTGACGTTTTTCCAACGTCTTTCCTCTTCGATTTTGATTTTGATTTTCTGAGATTAAAGCATAATTATGTAAAGTATGTATTTTTTCCATTATATTTGGCTGCATTGGGAGACATCGGTAGGAAAATGAATCTGCAATTTTTGCAGCCTGGATAATATCGTAAACGATCGTATAACTTATGTAGGCCACATGGGGGAAAATGTCCCAAACACGAGTCGCTGTGCGTGCCCAGCGCATGCACCGAGTTCGCTCTGTACGAAACGTGTGCTACCAACACCGGAAGTGAGCTTGCACTTGCAGTGGGTCTGTTGCCGACGCATTGCCTTTGTGGAGACAAATGGCTGGCTGGTGCTCCCCTCCCCTTGCCGTTTCAGGTTTTTCGTTGTTTTTACTAACGAAAGATTATCGCCCTTCAAGATCTCTCTGATGGCGACGCTATACAAGCTTACAGACAGGCGATAATGGGGTTGGGAAACCAGATTTTTTTTCGATATCGTGATACTTTTTTCGATATCGCGATATCGAAAATATCGCAATATCCTGAAATGCGCTCGATATGATAATCGCCGGAAAGCAATATCGCGATATATCGAAATATCGAAATATCGAACAACCTTACCGCAAACCTTCCTATACTAACAAAATGCCCTGTTGACATCTGACGAGGGATGCTATATATATTGTTTGTTTATTTTCCAATTCTTTCCTCCTAAATTCAACTGGAAATCTTAACTAACTAATGACCTGTTGACATCTGACACCTAACAGGGGATGCCATATTGTTTGTTTGTTTTCCATTTCTCTACTCTAATGCTCAAATGGGAATCACAATAACTAATGCCAAGAAATCTGGAGCCACACTGGAGGCATGTGTCATATTGTTTGTTTTCCATTCCTCCAGAGTTCAACTAATGTATATTGTACATGTAGGTAAAGATCCAGTACCACCCTCCCCCCCCATCACAATACTAAATAATGCCCAGTTGACTCGTTGAGCAAGGCCCTCTCTACAAAAAAATGATCCTAGAAAATATCCAGAGAAAGCAATGCCCAGCTCCATTTGCACGTGTGCAGGTACGCAAGTCCAAACAAGTTATTTCAACAACTTAATAAACCTTCCTTCATTTCCATCCTTTCCCCCTGTTTTGCGTTTTCAGACATCCTTCCACTAGCCAATTTCAAGGAATCTTGGAACAGGGATGTAAGTGACAGACAAATTCATTTCCTGAAAATCACTGAAGGCCAATCAATTGTGCGACTGCGAGTGAGAGGTTACGCGACCGAGAGATGCGACTGTGAGTGAGCGCTTACGCGACTGAGAGATTCATGGCAGGGGTGCAGGCGCCCTTCAGTTTTTTGGTTCTTAACCGATAAAAACGAGCAGTTTGAGATACATGTACAATGTACATGTACATGTACTGTACCTGTTTTACATAAAGTGAAAACAAATAATAATGATGAAAAAAATTATAATAATAATAATTTGTATTTTTTTATTTTTTTAAATGAAATAAAATAAAATCACGCCATTTCCGGAAATCCGGGGGTGGGTCTTGTTCCTCCTTTTGTTACACAGGGGATGAGAAATCAGTGAGGTCAGGGCCAATAGATAGGGAAGGATAGGATAGGGATGTGGGCAGATGCCATTAATAGACAGCGAGTTGCACTATCAATATCATCAACACTTCATTAAATCCACTGACTTCAGTTGTTGTTGGTTGGCCACAGACAAGAAAGGCCAGAAAGCTTGGCAAAGTGAAAAGGTTTATGATGCGGGAAAAAGAAGAAAAAAAATTAAGAAAATCTTGGTGGACTGGACCACTTCTGGCATCTTACCCAACGACCATTATCGCCCTTCAGGAAGCTGAAGATGAGCTTGAGCTCCTTGACTGAGATGCTGTAGCTGGCAATCACACCCAGAATCTCCATCAGCAGGTCTGCAGAGGAGAAATGTGGAGACGGAGGAGGAGCACACAGGGAAAGGGAAGAGGAGGGAGGAGAGGAAGGAGGAGGGGGAAGAGGAGGGGGAAGAGGAGGGGGAAGAGGGGGGAAGAGGAGGGGAAGAGGAGGGGAAGAGGAGGGGAAGAGGAGGGGAAGAGGAGGGGAAGAGGAGGGGAAGAGGAGGGGAAGAGGAGGGGAAGAGGAGGGGGGAGGAGGGGAAGAGGAGGGGAAGAGGAGGGGAAGAGGAGGGGAAGAGGAGGGGAAGAGGAGGGGAAGAGGAGGGGAAGAGGAGGGGAAGAGGAGGGGGAGGAGGGGAAGAGGAGGGGAAGAGGAGGGGAAGAGGAGGGGAAGAGGAGGGGAAGAGGAGGGGAAGAGGAGGGGAAGAGGAGGGGAAGAGGAGGGGAAGAGGAGGGGAAGAGGAGGGGAAGAGGAGGGGAAGAGGAGGGGAAGAGGAGGGGAAGAGGAGGGGAAGAGGAGGGGAAGAGGAGGGGAAGAGGAGGGGAAGAGGAGGGGAAGAGGAGGGGAAGAGGAGGGGAAGAGGAGGGGAAGAGGAGGGGAAGAGGAGGGGAAGAGGAGGGGAAGAGGAGGGGAAGAGGAGGGGAAGAGGAGGGGAAGAGGAGGGGAAGAGGAGGGAAGAGGAGGGGAAGAGGAGGGGAAGAGGAGGGGAAGAGGAGGGGAAGAGGAGGGGAAGAGGAGGGGAAGAGGAGGGGAAGAGGAGGGGAAGAGGAGGGGAAGAGGAGGGGAAGAGGAGGGGAAGAGGAGGGGAAGAGGAGGGGAAGAGGAGGGGAAGAGGAGGGGAAGAGGAGGGGAAGAGGAGGGGAAGAGGAGGGGAAGAGGAGGGGAAGAGGAGGGGAAGAGGAGGGGAAGAGGAGGGGAAGAGGAGGGGAAGAGGAGGGGAAGAGGAGGGGAAGAGGAGGGGAAGAGGAGGGGAAGAGGAGGGGAGGGAGAAGAGGAAGGAGGAGAAGGGGATAGAAAGAGGGGAAGGAGGAGAAGAGGAGGGGAGGGAGGAGAGGAAGGAGGAGGGGAAGGGGAGAGAAGGAGATAAAGAGGAAGGAAAGAGGAGGGGAAGAGGAGGGGAAGGGGAGGGGAAGAGGAGGGGAAGAGGAGGGGAGGGAGGAGAGGAAGGAGGAGGGGAAGGGGAGAGAAAGAGGGAAAGAGGAGGGGAAGAGGAGGGGAGGGAGGAGGGAAGGGGAGTGAAAGAGGGGAAGGAGGGGGAGAGGAGGGGAAGAATAGTGAGGAGAGGAAGGAGAGGGAAGGGGAGAGAAAGAGGGGAAGGAGGGCAGTAGGAGGGGCAGGAGGGGAGGGCAGGAGGACAAGGAAGTAAGGAGGGGGAAGAGCAGGGGAGGAGGGAAAATGTTGAAGAAGATTTCAGGAGGAAATGGAAGAAGTGTGGGTAAAGGAGGAGGGTGGGAATAAAAGGAGGAGGGTGGGGAGAAAAGGAGGAGGTGGGCGGGATAAGGAGGTCAGGAGGATAAAGGGAGAAGGTGGGGGAGGAGGAAAGAGGTGCAGGAGAAGGGAGGGTAGAATAAGTACAGTATGAGGAGTGAGAGGAAAAGGAGTGGCGGAGGAGGTGGAAGAGGACAAGGGCAAGACAGAAGAGGGAAAAAAAGAACTTAAAATTACAACCTGCATCCAAGAGACCTGCAGTACTGATAGTGGCCTACAAGTTATCAGTTATCAAAGTGAACCGTTATCAAAGTCAACTGTTATCAAAGTTAACCGTGATCAAAGTTGACCGTTATCAAAGTTAACCGTTATCAAAGTTAACCGTTATCAAAGTTAACCATTATCAAAGTTAACAGTTATCAAAGTGAACCGTTATCAAAGTGAACCGTTATCAAAGTTAACCGTTATCAAAGTTAACCGTTATCAAAGTTACTCGTTATCAAAGTTAACCGTTATCAAAGTTGTTAAAGGCTTCAAATTAAAAAGTGCGTGGAAGCTGCCACCTAATGGCTGCAGCCAGTCATCCTGGCTGCTTACATGTAATCCAAGGCCAAGTACATGTACAACATGCTGTGCATCCTCTCCTTCAACCAAAAGGGAAGATTGGATAAATCTACATGTACAAGGACACAATTTATTCTAATGTTCTCCGTGTGGGTATTTTTTGTCACCGACGAAGACACAAATCGGTCACTGACCGATTTTTTCCCCAATCGTAGAAGAGATTCATTTCCCAATTCATTCCGGAGTGACTTCTGTGTGTGTGTGCACGTGTGCATGTGAAAATGTCATTCATCATTGTGGCGTTCGCAATCCGATTCCATAATTACATAAAATATGGTAGATGTTGTACTTGTCTTGGTGCAACATGGGGGGGGGGGGGAAACTGTGCAGCTCAGAAAAATATGTCGGCACTTCTCCTTCGGGGAGGGAAGCTTGCAACAGCACTAATGCATCGGTCAACAACTAAACCGGCTCAAATGAATTAATCAGAGGCTGGCCTCTTCGAATCACACCCTCGCACCCTCAAAACACATCCCCACCCTCTCCTTCACTAATCTCTCCATCTCAATCTCGCCGCAATCTGAGATTAAAAGTGCGCCTGAAAATGTAGGCCACTCTCAATTACAAACCTTGAGTGAAGTGTTACAAATACATGTATGTACATGTACACATGTACAGTGTATGTACAATGTACAGTACATGTACATGTACAGTATGAACATGTACATGTACATGTACTTTACATGTATGTACATGTACATGTACATACATGTACATGTAGCATAACGGGGGAAAAAAGTTATGAGGCAAGCAAGACAGTAATTTCTTAAGCCACATTTCCACTGGACTTAAAAAATGGGCAACATACACATGTACATGTACATGTACATGTACATGTACGGTAGCAACTTTGCATCAGGCCACTTTTCGAGATATATACATGTATGCAGACCGACGTATGAAGCTCAATCCCCGAATAGAATCCCACACGTTTCAATGGGCGACCAGAAAACAACGACTTGTGCGTGAGGCTACATTTTGCAGGGAACCAGTTAATAGGCAGTTACAGTGTAGCTCTGTGGGCAACAAAAATCGCCCATTGAAACGTGTGCGATTCTATTCAGGGATTGAGCTTCATACGTCGGTCTGCATATATATAACTCCACTTTTCAGTGCCCATGTCTGCCAGGTCAGTGCCCATGTCTGTTTATTTCAATAGTGTGTAAATAAATATCTGTGAAATACCCTGTAAGTTGATGAGATGTTTAGCATCATGTACAGTGTACAAGCCAGTCAAAACTGGCACAATCTGACATCTGTGAGGCTTTTGTCAAGCTACATACATATTGTTTTGTGTACATGTACGGCAGGCTGAGAGGAGAGGAGTCTTTGTTTAAAATTCAGACAATCGTGAAGAGGGGTGGAGTCAAAATTTTGAGGATCCATTGCGAAGTGGTTAACCCAGATGATGGGTTGAATTCCTTACTCCTGTTCCTACCGGTACTTGGACATTTTGAGAAATGTCTACAACTTTTGGAAATTTACATCGAGATGGCGGTTAAAGGGAGTGAGCTGAAAATATCACTTGAGGCTCATGAGGGCGCAGCAATCACCTCAATCGTGCCTGAAATTTGTGCTACCATCAGATACAATGTACATGTAGGAGTTTCAATAAGGTCAAAGGATGGTGTTTGGGTGCTGTATCTACAGTACATGTACAGTAACATGTATGTTTACAGTTTATGTATGTGTAAACTCTACTACATCAAGTCCGTTCGGTCTCCCCCAAAAAAAAAAAAGAAAACAAAAAAAGAATTGTGATTCCAATTGCATGGCATGTGAAAATAGGGTACATGGACATGTACATGTATGTACATGTACAATGTACATTGTACATGTAAATATGTTAGGAAAATATTTTAGGGCTTTTTTTTTTTGTCCAAGTACTTCTTTTATGTTGAGTCATGTAATCGGTAATACTTGAGCCAAAATGTACATACCGGGATATGTACATGTACATGTACCCATGTACATTGTACATGTACATGTATTTTAATGATGATTTTAATGTGATTTACATGTAAATCAACCAACTTGCATGTAGGGCTGGTTGATTTAAATCACATTGATTTAAAACTTTCCCCAAAAACACTTTCTAGGCCACGCCGTCGAAGTACGGTCGGCCAGGAAACTGGAAATACCGTACACAATGTACAACCATTGTACAACTACCCCCCCCCTCCAATCCCCGGTACATGTACATGTATGTACCCGGTAGTGGGGTTTGGGGGGGGGGCTAAATCACTGTATACATGTACATGGACGTGAAGGTGCATGATCCAGTAGGAAGACTGCTGCAGGGGAGGAAAAGGCAAGTTGCATGTACATGGGGTGGGCATGAGTACCTGATAGCATCTCGTTGCAAGACTGCAGCTTGTTCACCAGCTTGGTGATGAGGGAGACCTCCGTGCAGGCCTGCAGATTCAGCAGACTCTTCCTCAAGATGGCCACAAACATGCTCCATATCTCCGCCTGGCAAGAGATGAGAAACGGAGAGAGTGAGAGTGAGTGAGAGGGAGAGAGAGGGAGAGAGAGAGAGGGAGGGAGAGAGAGAAGGAGAGAGAGAAAGGGAGAGAGAGAGTGAGAGAGAGAGAGAGAGAAGGGGAGAGAGAGAGAGGGAGGGAGAGAGAGAAGGAGAGAGAGAAAGGGAGAGAGAGAGTGAGAGAGAGAGAGAGAGAAGGGGAGAGAGAGTGAGAGAGAGAGGGAGAGAGAAGGAGAGAGAGTGGGAGAGAGGGAGAGAGAAAGGGAGAGAGAGAGAGAGTTAGAGAGTGAGAGAGAGAGGGAGAGAGAAGGAGAGAGAGTGGGAGAGAGGGAGAGAGAAAGGGAGAGAGAGAGAGTTAGAGAGGGAGAGAGAGAGGGAGAGAGAAGGAGAGAGAGTGGGAGAGAGGGAGAGAGAAAGGGAGAGAGAGAGTTAGAGAGTGAGAGAGAGAGGGAGAGAGAAGGAGAGAGAGTGGGAGAGAGGGAGAGAGAAAGGGAGAGAGAGAGAGTTAGAGAGTGAGAGAGAGAGTTAGAGAGAGAGTGAGGGGGAGTTAGGGGGCGAGAGAGTGAGAGAGTTAGAGAGAGAGAGGGAGTTAGAGAGAGAGAGAGAGTCAGGAAGAGAGAGATAGGGGGAGAGAGAGTTAGAGAGAGAGAGTCAGGAAGAGAGAGAGGGGGAGAGAGAGTTAGAGAGAGAGTCAAGAAGAGAGAGAGAGAGGGAGAAAGAGTTAGAGAGAGTGAGAGGGAGTGAGAGAGGGAGTGAGAGAGGGAGAGAGAGAGAGAGTGAGAGGGAGAGTGAGATAGGACATTAAAAAAATGAAGGGCTAGGACTTGGTATGGTATTTATGGATTTACAATTGCATACTGTATGTACAGTGTACAGTACACATACAGCTCAATAGGCTACAGCCTATGCAGTCTTTGGTCAACTGGTCAATGTGCACTGCTTACAGTACATGTACATCATGTACATGTACATGTACCGGTACACCACCCACCTCCTCCTTTCCTCCCCATGATGCACCCTCCATTTCCTCCTGAACCCTTCTTCCTCCTCTTTCCTCCTTCCCACCTTCTCCCCTCCTCCTAAAGTTCTACATGTACATTGTACACAATGTACATGTACATGTACCGGTACATGTACCGGGTACCGGTATCAGCGTGTACATGTACATGTACATGTACAAAGTGTTGCACAAACAATTTCTTCTTGCAAGGTACATGTACACACTGTACCAGTACAGTACTGCACATGTACATGTATATTTATGTACATGTACATGTACATTTATGTACATGTACACATGTACATGTATATGTACCATACATGTACATGTACATGTACATGTACCATACATGTTCATACATGTGTACAATGTACATGGTTCCCAAATGTACATGTACTGTACATGTAGGTACATGGTGCATTTATAAACTAAACTTGTGCAACAGTACATGTACATGTACATGACGTGTACATGTACAGACCATTTAAAATAAAAATTGGGACTTGATGGAACATCAATTTACATGTATAATGTACATGTAGCACATACAGTACATGTACAGTACATGAACATGTACATGTACACTGTACGGTTCACACTGTACATGTACCATTCTATACCAAACTACAGTACATGTAGCTAAGCTGTGCAACAGTATGCATGCAGTACCAGCACTAACAGGTGAGTTGCTCATCATCATTCTACATATAATACATGTACGTATCCGTGTACCAGCTTGATCATATTGGCCGTGAAGAAGCATGACAGTGCCGGGGCACCTGCCCAGAGCAGCCCAGCCGACACTGGCCTTCCTAGGGCCACAACGGGAGACCTCCGCACTGCGGCTATTTCAGAGATGATTATCCTGATTGCGGTCTGCCTGTTAAGGCGTGAGCAAACTCACATCGACCCACCTCCTCTCCTCTCCTCTTTCCTCTCTCTCTCTCTCTCTCCTCTCCCCATCCCACCACCCTACCATCCTCGCCAATCTATAATGGCCCGGTCTACTGCCGTGATATCGACTCACCAGGGCCTCCCCCATCGACCAGAATGTCGCAGAGATTGACTGGACAGACACATACAGTACATGGGAAAGTGCAACAATTTGGTGGAATGGTGATAAATTGAACTGTATCAGTACACTGTACAGTGTACGGTACAGTATGTAATGTCAATTGATGTTTTCATGCACAGAAGAAAATGGTTCCATTACCATGATTATTATAGTGCACAGTGCATGTAAATGTACATGTACCGGTACATGTGTGGTGAACCGTACACTGGTAAGTATACAAAATTACATGTACCACTGTACATGTACCGGTATGTACAATTTGTACACATGTACAAGCTACATGCACACTGTATACAATGTGTATACATGTACATGTATGGTACAATAATTATGTACATGTATGTACATTGTACATGTACATGTACATGTACAGTACAGTACATACATGTACATGTACAATGTACTTTGTAGGCCTACACAGTAAACAATGAAAAATGCTGTACATACATGTACATGACATGTACATGTACAGGCACAGGTACAGGTACATGTACATGTATGTACACCAACTGTATGTACATGTACGTGAACATGTCCCATCCCTTTATAGTGCCCTTACAATGTACATGTACCCTGGTACATGTTGTAGCTGTCTGAATGTGTCTTTGTCCAACAACAGAAACCACAACACTTGACAACAGCATACTGTACGGCATGTACATGTACAGTATACGGTATGTACCCAGTATACAGTACATGTATATGTACATGTACATGTACAATGTTATTGTATACAGTACATGTATAGGTACATGAACATGTACAATGTACATGTACACATATAAATGTACATGTACATGTACGTACCGGACCTACCGGTATGTCCTTGTCTATGTACATGTAAAACTACCGGTATCATTGACTATTGAGTGAGCAGAGTGGCTCACTTGAAATGAATGGCAATCAATACATGTACATGTAGGTGCACAATGGACATTCAGAAATGAAATTCCTGAAAATCAAAAGCCATAAAGTCATTAGAAAATACAACAGCAACATATACTTAGGCATTCACAAATTGCTGTGCACTGGTACACATGTACATTTACAGTACACGTACGTGTACTGTACCGGTACATGTTGTATACGTGTACCGGTAGGGCCTGTATACTGTACAAAAGAGAGAAAAGTTCTACACACACACACACTGTACATGTACAATCCTGTTACATGTACTTAGTGTTACAGTACAGTATCTGTAATATTACAATAAATAATAATGGGTGTGGATTCCTCAATTCACAAAAAAGCGCTGTGTGCATACGATTTAACCGGTATGTTCATGTACAGTACATACTGTACATGTGTATGTACATGTACATGTACATGTACTGTATGTATGTACCAGGTACATGTACATGAACAGTGCATTACGTGTACAGCGTGTCATGTACATGTACATACGTTACAACTGTACATGTATACACGTACCTGTACGTGTACTTGTGTACCGGTACATATACAGTACATGTGTGTACATGTAATGTACATGTACATGTGCGCATGTACATTACATGTACGGTATAGCTGATACACGTACCGGTACATGTACATACATGTACGGTACAGCTGTATACAGGTACCGGTATGTGTACTTGTTTACCGGTACATGTACATGTGCGCATGTACTGTCTGTACTGTGTACACGTACATGTTCAGTACCCAATATCTTGACATTGATGAAAAATAATGGCCAGGAAGCCGGCAATGGAAATTGCCACAGAAAAGAAAAAGTCATGGATCACAATCAGCAGCGAATGCATACAATTCCAGACAACTTGGATTTTGATTCTTTTAAATTATGACCAATTTGTAATGGCACTGGCCAAGGGACTCCCCAGGAGTGGTGGAGTGCCATCGTAAATCAGTAATTGGTTTTTCACAGCATAGACGTACATGTAGATACCTGTGCCTGCAGCAGTGTGTTCAAATGGAACTTCCTGCCCTTCAAAAGGAAGGTCCTGCTTGGATCCAAACATGCACCAGGCCTTCCTTTGTATAATACCTTTTAAAAAAAAAATCATTCTTTTCTGTTCACTCTTCCACTTCTCTATTGGATATTTTCCTTTTAATCGTTCCCCATCTACTGTACATGTACATGTACATGCAATCCCTTCCCTACTCCCTGCACCTCGCTTTGATATCACCCAAGTCTGTCAACAGCATTTGCTCTTTGTCCCTTTTCCGTCATCCATATGTCCTATTCAGTCCCCCCCCCCCCACCATCCTTCCTGCTTTTGTCCTTGATTCCTTGTCATTCCGCCTTGGAGAAAGACTCTTCTCGGTACATGTACGATAGAAACGTCAGGCCCTTGACAGTATTTGTGTTCGAAAATACTCGAGCCATCCCCTCCGATCTGGACGGATTTCTGATCAGTGATTTCCAAATCCGAAGGAGTCGAAGGAGTAGGCTTTGAATAAACAAAGGCGCGGCGGGTTCTGGGAGGAGAGGGGAGGAGAGGGGGGGAGAGGGGATTGCTCTCAAGGACGCTGCAGTGGCTGGAAGATTTCAGGGGATTTGAGGCAGTGCGTTGGCTGTCCTTCAGACGGAATTGAAATTCAGTTGTAATAATGCAATGAGGGTTTGCCCTACCGTACCCGGTCACGATAGAAACCCGCAATGCATGCTCAGGGCTTTGCCCAATTGGCCTGCTGAAGAAGAAAGAAGTACATTTGCACAGGCAGCTTGGGCTGGATTCAAACCTAATCCAGTGCATGTGTCTCTCAAGGTCTTGTGATGGGCCCAAACTTGAAAAGCAGCTGGCTCCACACACAGTCAACCAATCCATACACATACATGTACATACATGTACATGTAGATAGTTTTGGGGTGTCATGGGCAAGAGATATGCACTAGGAAACAGAAGTCGTGGGTTCCAATCCTGCTGAAGCTGACAGTGGTCCGCTTGCTTTCTTCAAGCAGGCCATCAAATAAGGTACATGTATACAGGAACCAGTAAAATGCAGACCATACCCGGTACATGTACATGTGTGTACAATGAATACAGGTGGAATATGGCAAACCGTCATCAAGTTATTAAGTTAATGTAAAGTTTACATTCTCATCCACCAAAAAAATCATTCATCTATCAAACAGAGGCAAGAAGCCCTACTGCATGTACAGTTACCGTACATGTACATGTACATGTAGTAGAAGATGTGTAAAGATACATACATTGTACAGTACATGTACATGTACTGTACATGTACTTTACATTTATAGCTGTAATTGTATTCTAACAAATGAATGTCAAAGTGCCAAAAGGTAGCGTTTAAACACAACATGTAATGTACATGTACGGTACAGTGTGTACATGTACATATGTACATATACGGTAACTACTATAAATGTGTAGTGTACATGTGGTCCAGATACAGGTACATACATGTACATGTAAGCTTTTCTCATGATTTTTCATCAATGAAAAAACCTGGCACCGCCGGGTATAAAGTACGTAAATTTGTATGTACTGTACATGTACATTTACATGTACACACTGTATACTGAAACTAAACTACATGTACATGTAAGAAGCTTTTCTTCACGTACATGTACAGTGTACATGTACATGTACGTGATGTCATGGTACATGTAGTGTACAGTGTACGTACTATGTACAGTATGTATACATATATACATGTCCATACATTTATGTAGATTTACAACAAATTAAGGATAGCATAACGAAAAATGGCGAAAAATGGCGTAAGCTTTTCACAGTTTTTATAGAAACAACAACGGATGCATGCAATGCATCCAATGAAGTGGTTATTGCTACATGTACATGTAGAAAAGCATACATGTTATTGTATACATGTACATGTACGTACATGTACCGGTACACTGTACATGTACATGTGCACTCACCTCAACTCATTAGTCTTGGAGCGCCTGTAATCTTTAGGTTGGGTACCAAGTGAGGAGCCAAAATACTTGAGTGTTTATAAAACGGACACAGTCAATGTCCGACGGTCACTCACCTGCAGCTTCTCATCGCAGTGGTCAATCAGCTCCAGCAGATGGGTCACGTTCTCCGGCTCCTCGATGACAAAGTTGGACTCCAGGTCAAACTGGCCGCCAACCAGCTGCAATGAGAGAAGGGTGTATATAGGGGAATGTAAGCATCATCAAGTACAGATGTACATTTAAGTCAATACAACCACACCATGTTGTACATGTATAGTCTACAAAGAAACCACATTGCATTACGAAGCTGTACGGAAGTACATGTACATGTACATGTACCTTGTGACTGTACATGTACATTCCACCGGGGTCTCAACCCGGATTGAGTTCCACCCGGTTTGGGAGGCTGTAGTGTGAAAGAGCTAGCTCTTGAGTGTCTCCAGACTCCACCCCAACAAAGATGGTTGATTTCGAAAGGCCCCAATCTTAAGACATTTAAGTGGTACACATGTACATTGTAGATACATACATGTACACGTACAGTGTAAGAGCTCTGGTACAGTCCTGCCCGAACCACTCCAATCGTCCTCGCTAATTTTGCTTTTCCAACTCCACTTACGATTATTGTGTCCACACGCACCCAAAAAGTGGAGTCTGAATACTCAAATCAGGATTCAAATAATCACGTTAGAGTGAGTGGCCCTACAAAGACTGCAGTGGCAACTCAGCTCTGTCAATGCAGTCATTACTGGGCCATACTTGACCCTTCCTCCCAACTGACCACCCCTTCCCCTTTCTCTCCCCTTTCCCTCCCCTTCCCCTCCCCTTCCCCTTCCCTTCCCTTCCCCTTCCCTTCCCTCCCCTTCCCCTCCCCCCTCCCCTTCCCTCCCCTTCCCCTCCCCTCCCCATCATCTCAGATTCCGAGTGGACTAGAAAGTCGGCAAAGTAAGTACAGCACTGCACCTCCAGACACGACATGAACCACACAGCATCATTCTCACAGTATGATGATTCTCCATTCCCCTCACACTTTCTTTTTCTTTTTTTCTTTTTTTTCTTCGATTTTTACCTCTCACTGGACAAATCTCCGGGGTCTCAGCAGAAGGGAGGGATGAGAGACAAATCAAAACAAAAAGGATTTGTCTTTGCTTTTTGTCGACATGACAACCAAATGGAAGGGGCGGGGCCTGTCTGGCTCTCTGTCAAAAGATTCCCCGGAGTGGGTATTTCGTTAAAAAAAAAACCAGGAAAAACCGTGGCAACTTGGACAGCTTCTTCTGGGGGTCTCAGGAGACACTATGGGCACACACTGTACAATAGTGTATGTGCTTTGTGCATTTAAGTGTACATGTACACGTGTACATACTGTACATGAGTGGACAGCCTCTATACTACATATACGTATAGCTGTTAGAGGCGTATTAAGTCCCTTTTCCAAAACCCGGCTTAGGCTTCGGCTCCGGCTTCGTCTCAGTTATCCAAATGCTGAAATACAATTTGGAGTTCTTTGTTGAAGTTCAAAACTCGGTAAAACATTCAAAAATGATGCCAAAGGCTTCCTGTTTTCATGCCTTGTACCGGGTACATGTACTTGAAATGGATGAAAGATCCAGAGACAAAGCCGGAGCCTGAGCCTGAGCCTAAGCCGGGTTTTGGAAAAGGCCCTATAGAGAGCTTGATTATGATTACCCATCTGAGATACATATACATGTACACATGTACACGCTGTACAATGTACAGAATGTATATATGTACATGTACTCCAACTATCCATTATTGTTATTACTCTAATGAAACGGCTAGCCCTGATTGCGCACATGTACATACATCACACATACATCACACTGCGCTGCAAAGTGTTCAGCTCGTCTCCACAGCTTGGCTCTTCCTGTCAAGGCGTTTGACCGTGAAACTCTGTTTTCCACCCTACATCACTGATTCAAGCTGGCTGTATTCAGCGTCAGATGCATACCCACACTATATTCAGACGTTTGATGGGTTGTTTTTTACTCTCATCCTCGATCAATATCCCTTTTGAACAAATTCAGGTGAATATTTCCCTTGACCTATTTACCACCTTCCAAGCGAAAGGAATCTCAATATGTGCTTTCTCATCAATGAAATTCCTCTAAGCTTTCAGTGTTTTGTGTCCTCCCTACTTTGAGAGCTACACAATGTGTACCTGTATAGTGTATACATGTATCCTCCAATAACCGGTTTTCGACGATATAAGGACTTTTCTTCAAACTGAACAATGTGGACGAAAGTATCACACTAAAAGAGGTCTCAGTCACTTTGTCCACATCACAGACTATTAGAATAATCATAGAGAAGGTTGATCAAGCCTGTCACTTCCGTAAGATTACCCGGTTTTGTTGACGTCCGCGGCGCAGCGCGCAGTAAGCATCGTCACCTATTTTCGTCAGTGGTGTTTAGTAAGGTGTCCCAGTGTAGCCAAACGCAAAATAAATTCTTAAATTAACTGAAAATGCTGTGTGGCACTATTAAATTCTTCCCTGTATGTTTTTTTGTGTTCATCTTTGTTTTTGTTTTTCCACACTGCTTCTAACACTTTCCTCAAATCATTCATAATTTATGCTTAAAACGTATTGGTCTTGTTGATGTCTTCTTTTGTGACGTTTAAAAAAAACTCCACAATCCTCTTTCTCACTGCTTCTTCAGTTATAACCTTTCCAAATTTCACTCAAGAGACACATTTCCTCCTTCTTGGTACTTTCTCTAGCTGCTCTTTTATTTTTTTCATTTTTTAAAAAAGCCTATTGGGCCATGTTACTTTTTGTCTTTTAAGAATAATAAAAAAAATATTTAAAAAATTATATAAGCGAGACGCCCTATAGTAGCCTCCATAGTTTTTACCCAGAACGGACTGCCTCAAGTTGCGTGATATATTTTTTTCTACGGATGTTGGGGTTTGTTATGGTAAACTCAGATTTTTGTTAGGACCAACAATAAAGAAAACTGGAGCTTCGAAGCAACTGCCAATTTTGTACCTAGGAAAATAGACCCCTAAAGAGCAACTTTTTGAATAACACGAGTTTGGCCTACTGGAAAAGCCTTAAATTTCCACATTTTCAGTGACGGACAAGAGCAAGAAACCAACTGTAAGATATGAAGTCTGAGATCGTTATACGGAGTTGTTTTCATAGTGCGATGTGAGTTAGAAGGCTAAGCGTCGAAATCGTGTAGCGTCGAAAACGGGGGTTCCCACGATACATGTACTGTACACACTTGTACACATACATGTACATTGCATGGTGTGAGGAGTTTGTCTTGGAAATGAAACGAATGGCCGGGGCAGCCTCGTATGATGTGCTCCGCAGTCTGGGAGTCAGCAGAAGCCTGCTACAGAAGCCTGCATCCCCAAACAGTGCATGCTGGCATTGACAATCAACCAGATGGCTTACAGTACATACATGTACGGTACATGTACACAATGTACACTGTACGGTACATGTACCGTACATGTACATGTACATGTACGTACATGTGTACATGTAGCACAACTGACAATGGGTTATAAATCCATCACAAGTTGAGTTACGATGGAAAATACATGTTAATTGTTATAAGGCTTTCTGAAATCCACCCCTCAGCCCACAGCACAACAATGTGCATACCGGTACGTGTCATTTGTATCAATGTACAGTGTATACCTACATGTACAAGGTATGCTGCACATACCAGTATCACAATGTATGTACAGTGAACATGGTTTCATTGGTTTGACAATAAAATGGAGGCTAATTTGGTAGAGTTTCATATTACTCACTGTAGGCCTACATACCACACTACATGTACAATAACCAGGTTGCCTGGTTCGCTACCTGAGTGCATCACAGATAGAACCGCTTGGTCTGCTATGACTCCATTAGGCATTACCACATTAGCGCACACACCGGAACACTTTTCCCAGTTTCCTGCCTCCTATTAATGTCAAGGTGGAAAAGCGGTGGCCATTAGTCTACCACGATGAACCTTAACCACTAACTTGCTCTGGGAATGTGTCCAGCAACATTTCTCAATCAGACATGATGGCCATGTGGGTTTTTTTTACTCAGAAGCTGTAAATAATTGAGAGGACAGGAGGTTGCTCCAGATATGTTTTGGTCTGGGTTTTTTTCTTTCTTCGATGCAATAAGCAGGTGTGTGTAGGTACCGGTATGTTAAATGTACACATCTGTAACATTTCCATCCTAAAATGTGACCTAAAATGGCATAATGAGGAATCTACTCCAAAAGTCATTTTTGAGTACATGTAAACGGCGTCGAAAGTCAAAGTACAGAAATGTAAAAATTAATTAAAATTTTCTTTTTGCATTTTCTGAAAACTTAAATGTATTTATAAGAGATACTGTAGGCCCTACATGTACATGTACATACATGTATGTAATTCATGATTTTGTGTTGAGAAGAAAGTAATTCAGAGAGGGTTTGACCCTACTCAACGTTTGATTAGTACTGCATGCTCAGGGCTAGGGCTTTGCCCTGAGCGTATATTTGTACACGAACAGTACATTGTACATGTACATGTACATGTACCCTGAAGTACAGTACAGTTCAAGAACATAACATTAACATGTAATCAAGGTGTATTGGTGAATGTATAATGCATCGTACAACATGAACCGGTACATGACTTGTACATGTACATTCAGACAGCGGAATCCTTTCCCATCCTTTCCTTTCTCATTGTAGTGGAGAGAACAAGTTTGTAATCAAGAATGTGATTTGTAGAAGAGCACTTAATATGCATGTACTTAATATGTATAATGTACTTTGGAGGCAGAATCATTCTTAAAGTCGGAGTTGTAATCAATGTCTGCACTATGGACGGAGGTCAACGACTCTGCTTCAGAAACGGCTGGCAAGGTGCCAACCCCGAGTGGGCAAACTTCAAAACAACCACCGGCGACAGCTAGACACAGCTGCTACGCACAAATCCATCCCCATCAAATTCATTCTTTGGATTTCTGCACCCAAAACTGGCGGGTTTTTTTTTGGTTTTTTTGTTTTTTGGTGGCAATCCGTGAGGATAAGTGACCTTATATGTGATTGTACCGGTACCATCCATCTCATCCCTCTGTCTGTCTGTTCAGCCATCCGAATGAAGTGCTTAAATTTATTTGCCTTGCGGTTGTGGGCAGTCGTCTATATTTGCATTGGCACCAGTGTGATGAACAATCTCTTTTCAATCATGTGTCTTTTACATGCATCTTTTCCGGTAACCTGAACAATGATGGGTTTTTCATTGTAAATAATCAAAGAGAATAAAACATTTCTAAATGAGCAGAATATCAGGCCCGCTAAACTTTTGAGATACACGAAATTCAATTAAAAAATGTAGTCCAAAGCTAAAAGTCATTTCGTAACTTAAGCCGCATTTCCAATGGACTTATTTTAGTCAAAGTAACCAAGACTACAGTATGTCCAGTGGAAATGGCACAGTTAAATTTCCTCTCGGTTAGTACCGAGCCAAATGGTTACTTTTACCGGCCAACCTCTGCCCAGTAAAAGGGACCAGGTAAGTTTAACTGAGCCGATTAGTCCAGTGGAAATGTACCACTCGGTAAAACGTGACTCGGCACACCGGTACGTGCACTCTACACAAATAAGTTTTGCCAGCTCGGTAACTTTAACCATCGTCTCGGTTAAATTGACCGACTCAAAAGTCCAAGTGGGAACGACGGTCAAATTTGACAAGTGGAAAATTAACCATCATCTTGGTTAAATTTTAGTCCAGTGGAAAAGGGGCTTTGATCCAAAAGGGCCTCAATACATTGTTCATGTACTTATTACATTTTACAGTACGGCCTCAGTCCAAAGATGTTTCTTAAGTTCCAAAAGGATTTCACAAGGCATTTAAACAATCTATCCCAACTCTCAAAATTTAGTGGGCCTGACTTTACGATCCTAGCGAGACCTTTCTCAAAGGCAGAATCTATCGCAACTCAACTTACTACAGCGTACATGTACACTGAAGTACATGTAATCCATCCTAGTACACTTACATGTACCGCCCTACCGGTACAATGTATACTTGCAGTAGGCTGTATAGTTTTCCTGAATAAGTCACGTTCTTACAAACGGCAGTGCCAATATAGGAAGGGTTTGCGGTGACACCATGTATTTGGTCTCTTAAAGAAGAGGTGTGGTTCTGAAAAGAACCTGAGTGGTAACTCGACGTTTCAACCAGTATGCTCAGGCCGTCATCAGGAGAAGTCTTATTTGAATTTTAAACAGCAGTGCATTACGATCTGTCCTGAAATCAAACACTCAACCAGGATCAACCTGGAAATTCACTTGGTTTGTCCATCCATCTGACAACCCAAAAATCTAAATAAGTTGGAGGAGGGGCAAGGTCTGTTTAAATGGATTCAACCAAGAATTCAGTGTGTAATAATTTATCTTTTTCTCTGTTTTTGCTTTGGGTTTTTTTTTCTGCAAAGGAGGAAGGGAGGCAGTTACAGAAAGAGCCAGCATATAAATCTATTGGCTGTTTAGGATATAAGTAGACCGAACAAGGCGACAAATCTGCCTGGTGACTGGCGATGAGGCTGGAAGTGTTGGGTTGTGTCTTAGGTGGCGAAGATGTCTCCGACCCCAAAAAAAGTGTCATGTGTGATGGCGGCGATGCAGCGGGGGGATGAAGGAAGAGGATGAGATGGACGCATCTCTCTCATCTTGTTTTTTCTCTTCCGAGTCTCACGCTAGTAAACCAAGAGTGCCACTCGCTCAAGGAATGAGGGGCAGCGTCGCGGCAGTCAGCAAAATTGATTCGCTCTTTTACACCTACAGTAAGTGCCGCAGCCGGCAGTGATGAGGGGGTCGGTAGAGAGGGTAGAGAGGGTAGGGAGGGAGGGAGGGTAGGGAGGGAGGGTAGGGAGGATAGGGAGGGTAGAGAGGGTAGAGAGGGTAGAGAGGGTAGACAGAGTAGAGAGGGTGGGAAGGGTAGGGAAGGGTAGAGAGGGTAGAGAGGGTAGAGAGGGTGGAGAGGGTGGGGAGGGTAGGGGAGGGTAGGGAGTGTAGTGAGGGTAGAGAGGGTAGAGAGGGTAGGGAGGGAAGGGGAGGGAAGGGGAGGGTAGGGAGGGAGGGTAGGGAGGGAGGGTAGGGAGGGAGGGAGGGTAGGGGGGTAGGGAGGGTAGGGAGGGGAGGGTAGGGAGGGAGGGTAGGGAGTGTAGAGAGGGTAGAGAGGATAGAGAGTATGGAGAGGGTAGGGAGGATAGTGAGGGAGGGGGAGGGAGCGAAGGAAGATGAGGGAAGAGAGGGAGGGAAGATGAGAGGAGGGAAGGATGGAGGGGAGGCAGGGGACTTACAGGACATACATGTAGAAAGGAAGGATGGGTAGAAGAGGGAAGAGGCATGTATGCAGGCAGGAAGGAAAGATGGAGAGGTGAATGGGGTGGATGGAGGGAGGGAAGGAAAGAGGGAGGGACGGAGGAATGAAGTGGCGGAGGAAAGGTGGGAGGGAGGGAGGGAGAGAGAGGGTGGGAGGTAGGGAGACAAGGTAATGGTGGCACTGGCAGCAGTATCGGATGAATTAAGGACAGCAACTCAAGCTGCACAAACAATGCTTCAAGGCATCAGATCTGCCCACAGCAAGGAAAGGGAGGCAAGGGATGGCCAACTCTCCACTTTACTATCAGACCACAAAGCCAGACAGCATCAATGTGGGCAGCCCAGCAGTCCATCCTGGTCATGTAATTACAGTGTACTGTACACTCCCTAGCCACTCTTGGCACAGAGTGATGTGAGGCGGTAGGCATGGTCCTCTGCTCTGGAGTTGACCATCAAACGCAGTGCAACATCTTGAAGTCTCAGGTTACATGTTCAGGGTTAAGTGATCATTTCTCATGCCACATGGTGTGCCTGTGGGCCCACAGCAGTTGTCTAAGTTGCAAAAGTGACCCGGGGGGGCCGTTGGCAAAATGATAGAATCAATCATACATGTATACGTAACTCATAATGAGTACACTCCATCACTTGCGTACATCTGTGGCCACTTCTCACATGCAGACGGTACATGTATACCGGTACCAGCCATTCATCTCACAGTATGTCCCAAGATTGATAGGCCAGTTACATGTATAACGTTACATCAAGTCAGTCTTAAGTCAGTCCCACATTGACCCCCCTCCACCCCCCCCCCACCCCCGGGGGGAGGGGGTAGTGACGCTTGGTAGTTGGCCAGTCAAAGGAGCCACTTTGCTCCTCAAACACGTACAGATTTACTGCAAATCTCGTGATTTCATCTCGGTGTGGGCATGCATACAAACCACAAAGGAAAAAAAATAGCCAGAGGAGAGACCACAAGTACACACGTATTTTATGTACATATACATGTACATACTGTATTATGTACATGTACCGGTACATGTACTATGCATGTACATGTACATAGAAAAAGATTTGCCACATCTGCCACTTGCCACTATAACATGTACGTATGTACACACACTGTACATGTACATGTGTAAAAAAAATCCTAATAGTATGGAAATAAACCTGAACCTGAACATATACATGTACATACATGTACACTGTACAGTATGTACATGTACACGTACAGCACGTGTACATGTACGTGTACAGTACGTGTACATGTACATGTATATAATACATGTATGTATAATGTACAGATGTGCTATTTCATGCATATGTTGGATCAGATACCTCCTTGATCAGACAACGTACACATGTACATGTATGGATGCTATTCTTTGACCTCAACCAATGTTGTGTAGGGGCTTTAGTGGCTTCTGGAAAAAACCCAAAACATGTACATAATATTGTACATGATGTACTTGTCCGAGTCTGGGTTTCTGTAGCTGATGCCATCTGCGTTCACAGTGATAGAGAAAATTCATATGCCTCAAGGCATATATACCAGTAGTCTAAAGCCTACGCATGTACAGTACATGTACTGGCATGTGTACAATCATACCTCCTTGGTACAATATTGTTCATGGACATTGAACACAAACTGGACAGCACAACTACAACTGTGGGCACAGTGAAAGTACACTGTAGTCTGTACTACTTGCACATGTGTACATATGTACAATGTACAATGTACATGTATCATGTACATGTGTGGATGTATACATGTATCTCTATGGGGAAAGTCTTGTTTGTATAACTTGAAATACATGTATATCCTGGACTTAGCTCCTCTACAGAATCTTCAGGGGCTACTTTTTCTTCCAGACCTCCTCAGCCCAAATTTCCCCTGGGCAAAAACTGGCCAAAAAGTCTACCATTTAAGATGAATTTGGGAGAAGAGAAACAGATCTGTGTAAATCAAGAGAGACAGAGGGAGAGGGAAGTAGAGATGGAAAGAACGGGAGAGAGGGAGGGAGAGGAGGAGGGAGAGAGAAAGAGAAGGGGAGGGAGAGAGTGTGAGAGAGTAATTTAAGAGAGTGGGAGACATAGAGAATTAGATAGGAGAAGACAGAATGATGGACAGACAGACAGACAGAGACAGTGGCAGAGACATATCAATGAAAGTGATCAAGAGAGAGAGAGAGAGAGGTACAGAGAAAAGAGAGACAGGGAGGGAGAGAGGTAGGGAGAAAGACAGAAGCAGGGAGGGAGAGGGATGCATGTAGGGAGAGAGGCAGGGAGAAATAGAGAGGCAGGGATGGAGGGAGAGGTAGGAAGAAATAGAGAGGCAGGGAGGGAGAGAGGCAGGGAGGGAGAGAGAGATAGGGAGAAAGACAGCAGGGAGGGAGAGGGATGCAGGGAGGGAGAGAGGTAGGGAGAAAGAAAGAGGAAGGGATGGAGGGAGAATTAGGAAGAAATAGAGAGGCAGGGAGGGAGAGGGGTAGGGAGAAACAGACAGGCAGGGAGGGAGAGAGAGGTACATAGGGAGAAAGAGAGAGGCAGGGAGGGAGAGAGAGGTACATACAGGGAGAAAGGGAGGCAGGGAGGGAGAGAGAGGTACATATAGGGAGAAAGAGAGGCAGGGAGGGAGAGAGAGGTACATATAGGGAGAAAGAGAGGCAGGGAGGGAGAGAGAGGTACATATAGGGAGAAAGAGAGGCAGGGAGGGAGAGAGAGGTACATATAGGGAGAAAGAGAGGCAGGGAGGGAGAGAGAGGTACATATAGGGAGAAAGAGAGGCAGGGAGGGAGAGAGGGGTACATGTATGGAGAAAGAGAGACAGGGAGGGAGAGAGAGGTACATATAGGGAGAAAGAGAGGCAGGGAGGGAGAGAGAGGTACATAGGGAGAAACAGAGAGGCAGGGAGGGAGAGAGAGGTACGGTACATGTAGGGAGAAAGAGAGGCAGGAAGGGAGAGAGAGTACATGTACATGTACGGAGAAAGAGAGGCAGGGAGGGAGAGAGAGTACATGTAGGGAGAAAGAGAGGCAGGGAGGGAGAGAGAGGTACATGTACACACACAACACACAATGTAGGGAGAAAGAGAGGCAGGGAGGGAGAGAGAGGTACATGTATGGAGAAAGAGAGGCAGGGAGGGAGAGAGAGGTACATGTAGGGAGAAAGAGAGGCATGGAGGGAGAGAGAGGTACATGAAGGGAGAAAGAGAGGCAGGGAGGGAGAGAGAGGTACATGTAGGGAGAAAGAGAGGCAGGGAGGGAGAGAGAGGTAGGAAGAAAGAAAGAGAGAAAGAGAGAGAGGGAGGGAGGGAGAGAGAGGGAGGGAGATAGGCAGAGAGAGCGAGCAGGGGAAACGGAGGGAGGGAGAAGGAGAAGAGGGAGAGAGAGTGAAAGAGATAAACAGGTTTGCCATGGGTTAAAAAAAAATGACAAAAGAGTTAGAGAGAGTCTGACTCGCAGATCCTGAAAACCTCAATTTCATAAGTACAGTAGGCCTATATAAACTTGTACACAGTACATGCAGCTTTGTGTACAAAGATTTAGAATTGGGAAAAGAGTGGAACTGGTACAGTGCATGTAACATGGATAATTAAAAAAAAAAAATTCAATTCAAGCCCCATACATGTACGTACAGCCTAACACTTGTACAAAAATGTCAGATTGAAACAAGTAACGAGAATTTCCGTTACGAATTGCAAAGGCAGCATTCTTACTGCACTCTTGAACTCTTGGGCGGGGGGGGGGGGGTGTTGGAAAGGAAAGAAAATTATTACCCGGGCCAATTTCATTTCTGCCGCCTCAGATTCCAGCCGATGCGATCCGGAATGATTCCGGACGGTAAGTAAATTAGATCCGCCTTGGTGGAGCCAAGGATGCTTGCAACAACAACCAAAAAATGAATTTATCAATTTGGCTTTGAACAGCTCTGCTGAAGGTCAGGCTTTGAGACATGTACACTGTACACTGTACACTGCATGACAGTGATGGCAACGACAAAATCAAATGCCTTAAAATACATATGATGTGTCTGCATCTACGTATACAGGTACAGCGTACTGTACACAGTGCGTGATGTTCATTTCAAATATGGACCTGACATTTTGATCATAGCAGGACCTTTCTCAAATGCAGAATAATTATTACACGCTGTACAGCTCTCTTACATGTGCAGTACATACACATGTACAGTACATGTAGTGTGCTATAGTACATGTACAGTACTGGTACAGTAGTATGATACTGCACATTGCATTTTCAGAAACCGGTACATGTACACTGTACAGTACATATACATACCGTACCCTGTGTTGTACCGGTACATGTACAATACAGTGTATTACATGCACATGTATTGTATTTACCGATACACATGTACATTGTACGTAATGTACAGTGTACATGTACATGTATGTTCATGTACATGTACATGAACATTGTACAGGAACAGTACACCATGTACATGTGTACAATGTACTGTATGCACATGTCTGCCAACATATACATGTACATTGGTGTATGTGTGCGCTGTATGTGTACCCGTACAATATCGGGTATACTGTACCGGTACATGTACATGTACATGTACATGTACATGTATATGTCTACATGTCTACATGTACATGTTTCTTAGTTTTTCCTTTCCTACATTATAACGCCATGAATGACAAATTGTGTATGTATAATAATTTTAAAAAATAATAATAGTAATGTACATGAACATGTACATGTACATGTACATGTACATGTACATGTACATGTGCCGTACGTTGTGCATACTGTACACAGTACTGTACATGTACATGTACATGTACATGTTTTTTTTAACGAATAGTACATGTACATTGTACATGTACATGTACATTACATGCTGTACATGTACAATATAGTACAACTGGGCAATTCCACGCAAGTGCGACACAAGGGTCAAAATTTCAAAATTACTTTTTGTTAAATGTCTTTTGCAAAATTGATAGCCTGGATGTTGTAGTTTCTAGAAATAATAAAACAATTGTTTTTGGCCAACTATTTCAAACGTTATAGCCTTTTGAAAATGTGGCTACATTTATGCTGCCAATCACAGGTAAGAACACAAATTTGAATTATTTTGGTATTTTCAGTAATCAATTGTTATGTAATACATTCTTGTGCTAAAATAACAACTCCTAGTATCTATTTTGGGGAAAATTAGTTTTATTCAGATTATATTAAATGTTAGATCCCCAGGTGGTGGCATCAAAACAACGCTTAGGCTTAACGTAATGTCAGTCACAAAAAACGATGATTTTTTCCATTAAAGCATACAGGATAACAATTGAAATCTGTCTTTCATTATTTTCTTGGTATGGGGACTGGGTAGTGCTATAATGGTATCAAGTGGGAAATCATTGTTATTTTATAGATTTGGTCAATTAAACAAAAGTGTAATGTCAGTCACATGTAATGTCAGTCACGATACTGTAATGTCAGTCACGTCGTATGCACCGGTCACCATGGTCAATGATAGAAATTTTGAACAGTGGATGGACTGACAGCCTGTCTAGACATACATAAAATGTAACTTCATCCTAAAACAATGCTCATGGATCCATCCAGAAGCTATCTTTAGGTGAATGATTTATGGGACTTTTGTACACAATTTAGGGCACCCTTTTTGACTGATTTTGATTGAATTGAAAGTAATTTTAGACAACTTTGTTCTTTTGTAATAGGAGTCATATACAGTGTACCTGTGCAATTACAAGAAACTCAATGGACCAAAGCTTTACAATTGAATGAGAAGGATGTCAAAGACAACAGCAGAGAGACAGGCTGAACGGAGGAGAAAACTAAAATAAAGGGGATTGTATGATGCATACAAGGAAAGAATTGCAGAAGGTGTCAAGGTGTCGCCATCTGAAGAAGCAGAGAGCATCACAATCATCTATATATAATCCATCTCCTTCAAAGTTGTAAATTTATATGATGCACTAAGTGGTGTGGGGAAGAGTGGATTTTAATGTTTCTTGGAACCCGACTGCTACACTGTTTCTGACAGTGTTAGTGCCTATTTTGCTGTTAGTAGTAGAAATAGTTAAAAGACCGTTGTCACTATTAAAGTACACTGTTTAAAGATCTATAAAGTAATAAAAGTATTCTGTGAAACAAACGAGATTTTCTCAGTAGCTGTAAATACCACATAGTGCACTGTAAATTGATGGAGCCAAACCTCACTGTACATGTACATGCGGATGGGAAAGCTTGTATTTTTAGTGGTCTTTCCAAGACAAGTTACAATACAGTGTACAGTGCTTGACAATTTTGAAATAGTAAGGCTTTCCAAATGTACCGTCCATGTCTTTTTTAGTGAGTCAATTATTATGTGAAAAGCAACATCTGAAACAGATTTCATAAAACGGGGAGCACCATTTCTCCATTTTGTTCACATAACCGACTATCAAATGACATAAAGGCAACTTGTAAAGTGACTGTATACATTGTATGTTTAGCGTTGTTATACATGCACCTTGTGTAAAAGTAAGTTGTTCATTACATGACATTTAATTAATATGTTCTAACATTTAAATATCTTAGAGTTATGATTATTTCTTTAAATATAACAACAATTTAATTGATATTTCTCTTTTTGACAGAAAGTTTACAATTTCAGTGATTAATTGTTCCTATTTTGAGCAGGTGTTATGAATCTAATGCGTAATGTCAGTCACGGTAATGTCAGTCACAGAGGTTAATTTGCATATTTTGTTAAAAAAAGTCTTCAAAGGTTTTTCATCTGACTTCATGCATTTGTTACTGTATGGGCTAAAATGTTCATATAGCTTCACATCTGTAGCACCTTTAACTTGAAGAGAAATTTGTAAAACATTATAGCAATATTTAGGTTGCGTCGCAAATTGTAACGTCAGTCACGGCAATAAACAACCAACCTAGTTGGAAAAGCTGAACATGAAATTTCAAAATTTGAGGAGTGCATTTTGTATTTAGGACCTGGTAACCTCCAGGCAAAAAATTGTTTGAGTAGCTGTAATTGTTAAGACACCAGACTTGATTTGATATTCAAAATTATTAAAGAATGTAATGTCAGTCACAGTGGAATTGCCCAACTGTACATTTAAACTGTATGCATATATAGTGAAATACATGTACATGTACATGTACATTACATGTACATAAATCAATGTACATATGTACTGGTAAAATACATGTAAATGTACATTGTACATATGTACAATGTAGGCCTACAAGCTACATGTACATGTACATTGCGTACAGGGTGTACATAATTATACATTTATGCAGAATAGTATTGCATTATTAATCCTGTGACATGACTTATTTGCCGCAATACAAATTCCATTGCTTATAGTAATGTAGCCATTATGAAGTGAATTAAACCTGTAAATTATGGATCCGATATGGCTAAATGTATACTGTACCATACTGTACAGAGTTATTATGTACATGTACGTCAGTCGCAACTCACAAGAATGCTATTCAGCGTGCCAATTGAATATAGTGCACAGCCAAATGTCCGTGGAGATACGGTATCTTTGAAAGGCATGAAGATGATATGCAATAAACGCATGAGAGCAATTAAATGCAATGCCATGGATAATTATTATCATACAGTGTATGGCCACACGCATTATGGACCTGTTGGTGGCCCATTGACATGTCAACTACTGTACTGTGCACAGACATACAGTGTACTGTACGTTTATGTGTACAACAGTGTACAGATCATAATTATATGAGTACAGTGTACAGTATGTGAGTTGTGTGCTGAGTAAGGGGAATGCAACCTAACACACACATGTACATGTACATGTACACGCACATACTGTATGTAGTACTATGTACATGCATACTACAATAACATACATGTGTACATGTATGCCACTGCGCGCTACAACAGACCCTGTCGTATCCGTAATTAACCGTCAAGTTTATGCGCAAGCAGGGGAGAAGGCCAACCACTGTACATGTTTACATACTCCACAGGCCGGGCCACTCATTTTGCATTCTTGGGACCTTGAGGAGGAGAGGAGGAGAGGAGGAGAGGAGGAGAGGGGAGGGGTAGGGGGGAGGTTTGGGGTACGAGCATCTAGGGATTCTGATGGTCAGTGCAAAAGGCATTCATCATCGTGTACCGGTACATTGCTTCCCCTAAGCAACATGATTTGTCCAAGGCACATTGATACAACCAATGACTCCCCTTCTGCCAATTCTGGCCAAGTTGTAGGAAGTGAGGGGGGAGGGGACTAGCCTTTGCAGTTTGCATACGCAGAGCAAACACTGTGGAACTTAATGCCACATGGCAGCCTCCAAATGGAGTCTCTTAAAAATCATCATCTCAAAAGATGGGTATTTCATAGTACAGTACATGTACATGTACATGTACAGTACTACTTCTACTATACTGCTTACTACTACTACATGTCGAGACCATAGACAGCTAGCAGATGCTTACTCAGGCGTCATGAACAGATACCCTCCACACTAATCTGTCCAGCATGACTGTCGGTGTCTCCCTTTAGCATACAGTACATGTGCATGTACACTTGTACCAATGTACATGTACATGTATTTTTTCTGCTTCCTACATGTACATGTATGTACTTTTTTCATATGTACAGTGTATATTAAAGTGTATCTGATTTGATTTTATTTGTGCCACGTTAGTCTCTTCTCCTCTGTATAACTTCCTTTTTCAATGCACCATAAGCATCATTTTCTTAACTACATATTGTGCGTTTGGTGGGAAAATGGATCATCATCATTTTTATTATTGCTATTCACACAGCGGGTCATCATCGACCAAAAAATACTGATTTTCAGAAAAACAAGAGCAGGACTTCCACTGGATCGGGCATTTTTTAGATCTCAGGGCCTCGTGAAAAAAAAATGTGAACTTGAGGTGTACACTTGAATGTTGGCTGATGGCACCTGGGGTTGAATTTCACAAAACCTTATGACAGGTGTACATGTATGATGTACACTTATGTAGTATTTCCCATCGTACATAAGTTGTGACACACTGTACGGTTTCTGTGAGTCGCTCATCGCCTTGCGATTGATCGTAAGTTATGATGAGTCTGGAAAAAATCGATCGCCGTTCTGTGCATGTGCATGCATGCGTGCATGACAACGTGGAACTTGCAGTTGCAGGTGCACTGCAGGGTACAGTATACATCTGCCCCGACCTGAATATGAAGAAAGTCTTTTCTGAAGCAATCAATGACGTGCCTCTGTGCCAAAATGCAGCCGGACATTGGGGGTGGGGACAGGTCCTTCACTTGTGCATAAAGTGTGTTGTTGTGGTAATGCGCAAGAACATGTACACGTGTACATGTACATGTACATGTACATGTACATGTACATGTACATGTATGCTGTAGACTGCACGCCAACATTGATCTGAACAATCTGCATACTGCTATTACTAACTGGTGTGCATGTGAATTAAAAAAAAATATCCATATACATGTACATGCACATGTAACTGCTCAATTTGATGTAAATTTCAATGTGGACTTAAAATTCCCAATTTGTAGATTGGTAAGTAATTGCTCATGATATCAGAGATGTACATGTACTGTACATGTACCCAGTACATACACATGTACATGTACATGTACATGTGTACATGCTCAAAACAGTAATGAGAACCTATCGAGCTTCAATGCATTCCACATACATGTACATGTACACTGTACATAACATGTACACCCTGCACATGTACATGTACATTGTCAGACTCAATATAAAATGCCCGAAGGACTTGTGTGAGTCTATGCTTTGAAGATGAGCAAACTACTGTACTTAACTAGCCATGGTGAGTGATTCAGAGCTGTGGAGAAGAGTGTGACACTATTGTGTTGTGAGGATAAGCTCCAGTGAGCGCGCATTGTGTCAGTGTGTGACAAGAAGAGGCGGGAAATTTTGAATTGCATGTGTTTTGGTCAGAGCTGATCTACACCTCAACGAGACAACAGCTCTGGTAGGCTGGATGAGCCATACATGTACCGGGTATACCCCCGGTATACGGTACACATGCATCATAAGTCATAACCAAGTCGGTGTGTTTTCTGTTATTGTGCAAGTACTGACCCCCGTTGCTGAATGCTGACCGTACCGGTAAGTCCTGTCTGAGAAATTCAACTGGTTTTTTGGTGTTTGTTTTTCCTTGAGTTACCTACTTAATTTGTTGGTCAAATTTGTCAAGTCAAATTTTGTGTGTTCAGTGAAGAGTAAGCTTGGAAATTTCTTTGTAAACGTTTTACAAAGAAACCGTGGGCGGTTTTTCGCTTTTACCTTGAATAGATTGCTACATGTAGTTGCATTGCCGAAAATAAATCTTGCCCCAAAAAAGATCGGGAAAGGGAAGGTCAATTTTTTTAAAATTCAGTTTCCGTTTACACATTGACTGATATTTGTAAACGTTTAGTGACTTCTTAAACATTTTTAAAACGTTTAAACTGTTCCAAACCTAGTTCAGAGACACAATGAGGATTGTGGTCCCTTTCTTTATGTGTTTTCTTTGGGGGAACTTCCCTAGATGGCTTTTCAAAGAGTCTGAGTTGTGCCAGACCGCCATATTTGCTGCAGAATTCTAGACGGCGCAGCCAGCTGGGGCCGAGGTCCAGTAGTGAGTCGGCAGGCGCTCGCCCTCCCCTCCTTGGAGACCAGAAATCCCTTGGAGAGGACTCCACAGGATAGAGGGCAGATTCCCAAGAAGGACGATTTCAGGGAGGAGCAGAGCCCAGTACAAGCACAGGCTATGTAACTCTCTAAGGAGAGAGCTGACACCACATGTGCCCAACTTGACAAAAACGGTTGACATTTTTGTCACTGGGGATTTAGTGCGGGCTTATTGCCCAATACCCACCTCAAGGGGTGGTTTTTCCTTTATTTTTCTTTCTTTTTTTTGTCAAGAAAACTGCCCGCAGTTATTGTTCTTTCAAGTTGTTTTGAGGCCTCTCAGTTTTGGCAATTTTGTTAACCGTTTTTTGTGTCATGTGTGTCAAGAAAACTGCCCAACAGTTATTGCACATGTACAGTACTACACCCACACATTTACTGTACACTGTACATGGGAACATGTGAACACATGTAAATGTTCCATCCAATCTACATGTACATTGTACAGTGTCAATACTGTAAGCATGATTCATGAGAGGAGCTGGAGGCACCGTCTCCGTCTCCTGATGGATGTTGTGCCTGCTCCCACCTGATTGGCACCCAGGAGCATTGCAATGCTGCTATTTGGGAAAAAGGCAGAGCGCTTGTGTAAAATTACCCATGCTCATGTACATGTACATGTACGGTACGCATACAATGATACATGCAGTACCGGTACATGTACATTGTACATGTACATGTACATTGGGTACACTGTAGTTGTACATGTACATGAATGTGTACATTAAATGTACATAAGTATGTACAGTACACGTATACGTACTGTACATGTACGGCAGTTTGCATTTTTAACAGTGTACATGTACTGTACACATGTACCTTGTAAACTGTACAGTAAGTTGTAACAAGGAGTCAAATTCAGGTACATGTACTCGTACATGTACATGTACAAATGCATGTTTATATATGTGTAAGCCTGACCGGCTTTCAGAAGCCACCAAACCAAATGATATACATGTACAGTACTGTACGGTATAGACCTATCTCTTTGTATAATGCATCATCCTCATCTATTCTGAGCACGTCCTTTCAACCTGTACAAATGTGTGTGCCATTTGGGGTACATGTACATGTACATGTACGCCTGCTGAATTCTAACAAGGCTGCCTCCCCACCTCCCCTCTCCCCGAGGTGAGGAAGTAAGGTTCACATAGCCCCCCCCCCCCCCGCCCCCCCCCCCCAACCCCAACAGCCAAATCTCACCGAGTGATGACCAGAGCCATTTGCAGTGCAATGACTGACTGAGAAATGAACAGTGGACTGAGTGGAGAATGGGGGACAATAGACTACAGTACCAGGTATCAAAAAGTCACAAATGGTGAATTTATTCAAGACAATGGTTAAAGGGGAATGAAACCCAGAGAAAAATGTTGGGTTATCTGATTGGGTGTTAAAAACAACCTACAATTACCTACGTGCTACTCACCTACGAGTTTCATAAAGAGGGGAAAATAATGGAATTCGGTAGTCAAAATCGTGTTCCCGCAAACCGCCATCTTGTTGAATGGCCCACCAGTCACTGCGGGGGGTATGACATCGCAAAGGGAAACTCCCGCATGGGCCTGGACAGATACATGTACATGTACCCCTACAACATACTGCGTGCATTTATACACTCGCGAGCTGAACAATGGTGTACTGCCAGGCTTTTGGATGTCAAAATGCCAGCGAGAAAAAGCTGGGGAAATCTTTCCATGCAGTTCCCAACAAGGACAAGAGACCTGAGTTGTTTAGGAAGTGGGCTGCGGCCATCAAAGTTGAGAAATTTCTCAAAGTATACAGTTGAAATGACGTGATTTGTAGCGTGGTGATTGCGTACATGTAGTCTCGATCTACATGTACATGTAGTCTCGACTTTGAGAAATTTCTCAACTTTGATGGCCGCAGCCCACTTCCTAAACAACTCAGGTCTCTTGTATTTATTGTTGAGAACTGCATGGAAAGATTTCCCCAGCTTTTTTCCTGCTGGTATTTTGACATCCAAAAGCCTGGCAGCACCGTTGTTCAGCTCACGAGTGTATACTTCATGCAGTATACATATATGTACATGTATACATGTGTACATGTAATAGGGGTACATCCGTCCGGGCCCAAGCGGGAGTTTTCCGTTGTGATGTCATACCCCCCGCAGTGACTGGCGGGCCATTCGAAAAGATGGCAGTTTGTGGGAATCATGAAGGAATTTGATTGCACATGTAGGTGGTGGTACATGTATGTACTGTGTGCATACATGTACATGTATGTACCGGTACATGTACACGTATACATGTACAATGTACATGTACAAACAAAATTTATATGTACAGTACACATGTATGCAGAAAACGTGTACAGCGCATGTACATACATTAACCAGTACATGTACATACATTTGTACATGTATACAAATATGCATTTGACTGAATTGTGTATTTTTACCAAGAGGCCTTTTACCGAGTCACACTGTACTTAAGTACATTTCCACTAAACAAATCGACGCGGCAAAATTTACTGGATCACTTTTCCTCAGCAGAGGCTGGGCCGGTTTGAGTGACCACTGAGACTCGGTTGAAGTAATTGAGAGGAAAGTTTACTGAGCCGTTGCCACTGAACTTCAAATGGGAAAAAGTAAGATTTGCCCCCCCCCTAAAAATACTGCTTATAAATGTAAGCCAAACTGACCAAGCCAAAAAGACCGAGACAGAGATAACTTCCTGGGCCGACAGGAGGACAGTTTTCATCATTGCTGTCCCACCATTCCCCCTCCCTCCTTCTATCCCACCCCACAGTTGCAGCAACCAAGGAACAATTACCGGATACGCACGTGCCAACCTCCTGCACTTAGTCATTACGCGGCACACGCACAGCCCCACACACACTGCATTGGACACGGAGACAAGTTTGTAACATCGTGCACCTGTAACACACGGAACACGAAACTGACTTAAATATATACATGTAATGTCCAAAAGGTAAATCTAAAAAAAAAAGGTACAGGGCCTGATATTTCAATCCTTGCAAGAACGTTCTTGAAACCAAAATTCCTTTTCCAGTTTCAAATATGTACATACATGTACCGGTACATGTATGTACACAATGTAATGTAAGTGAATTTCACATACAGTCCTGTACATGTACTGTAATATACTGTACAGTACACTGGAGTTACATGTACAGTGGTGTATGTACATGTAGTGTATTTCATTATTCCAATGGATCACTTCCACTACTAGCCAATGATCCAGTGGATCACTTCCACTACTACTAGCCAATTGTCCAGTGGATCACTTCCACTACCAGACTACTAGCTAATGGTCCAGTGGATCACTTCCACTACAAGCCAATGGTCCAGTGGATCACTTCCACTACTAGCAAATGGTCCAGTAGATCACTTCCACTACTAGCCAATGGTCCAGTGGATCACTTCCACTACTAGCCAATGGGCCAGTGGATCACTTCCACTACTAGCCAATGGTCCAGTGGATCACTTCCACTACAAGCCAATGGTCCAGTGGATCACTTCCACTACAAGCCAATGGTCCAGTGGATCACTTCCACTACTAGCCAATGGTCCAGTGGATCACTTCCACTACTAGCCAATGGTCCAGTGGATCACTTCCACTACTAGCCAATGGTCCAGTGGATCACTTCCACTACTAGTACTAGCCAATGGTCCAGTGGATCAGTAGACCACTAGTACAGTGTACATGTATTTACCGGGTACTATTAGCCAAAGTTCTGGTTAACTACATGTAGTGCTATCCTTCAGTTGAATTTACAGTATTCATCTTTTAGAGTAATATTAGTATATATTTTTTTACATAATGCATTTTACTGACCAAAAAAAATGTTTTTGGTCCTGCTAATGTAGGATCAAAACGTCAGCCCCCCTAATTTTTGATATTCACTGACATCACATACTGTAATCTTTAAGAATATTTTACAATGTACCACTCCCATTTCACTGCATGTGAGTTCATTTCACTTCATTCAAGTCTTCAGCGATTCACACGTACATGTACAATGTATGTACAACATGTATGTACTGTAACTCAGTTGGGACCGGGCCTTTCCCTAGCCTTGCACAACACTGCAATCACAGTTGTTGCATTCCCACAATGGTTCATTGGCCGCCCACAGTTGGCTGTCTGCTCAGGCGTGCAGTCAAAATAACACATGGCCAAATTGTTGGTTTATATTCCTTCCTACTGGTACTGTACACTTGTACTTATCTTGTACACTTATCTTGGGGGAAGGGAGCTTTTGTGGGTTTTCTTTGTCAGCCATAAAGTGTGCCAGGCACATGTACATGTACAAGTACTGTACAGTGTACAGGTACATGTACATGTACCGTACATGTGCACCGGGTACATGTACAGTATACATGTACATTATATGCAAAATGCAAACCTGCCAGTGGATATACCGGTACATTTATTTAGTACATGCACAACTGTACAATGTACAGTACATCATGTACATGTACATGTAGTACATGTACATGTACATGTTGATAATTGTATATGTACATGTAGAGTGACTCGATAATTTAACTACTGTACATGTAGAACAGTACTTTACAATGTACATGTACCTGTACATGTGTAGCATTGTACAGTTGTACACATGTACACGTGTATACATGTATGTATTTACATGTACACATGTAAGGTACATGTACATGTACATGTGCATTGAAAATGAACATGTACATGTACAACTACATGTACTGTACAGTAGCATCGGTCGAACTACATGTGAGCAGGGGGCCGGCGAAGGGAGTGCTTCCTGACTTTGCCAAAGATCCCGAAACTACTTGTAAAATTATACAGGCACTGCATGTCCAAAGCACGGGACACCTGATGCTGACACAAATGGGACCGGGTAGGGGAAAAGCTAGACCTCTGCCTACCCCTACCCCATCCCCAACCCTCAACCACACAGCTACATGTACTACACTGGTACGAATGAATGATACACATGTTTCTCCCTCCTCTCCAAAGACCAAAAGATGATCGTGGGAGGAGGGAGGGGTGGGGTTGACAGCCTTGGGGCAGCTCAAGACAGTCCGCTCCCTGTCTCCCTGTCTGACTGGCACCTGGGAGAAGGGCAGTGTTCTCTTACAGTCTCCCTGCATTCTGTAATCAGCCGATTACTGAGGGCATGGGGACTATGAAGACCGTGTACAAGTACAGTACATGTACATGTACACTGTACATGTACATGGAGCTGACTGGCTGGCTGGTCACCTCTATCTGAAATGGGTTTCGTTCTTTTTATTTGGTAACTACTGTTTTGTCTTGTATTAGTCTCCTGAAGACGAACAGAGTACACTGTACGAGACGTCAAGTTCCTCCGGTTCTTTTCAGAACCACACAAAAGTGTCACCGCAAATTTATCCCGCTATTCTCACCATGCAAAACTTCAAATCTCATTTGTCTTGTATTGTTAACTCGCCTCCTCTATTCTCTTCCTTCTTCTTGCCCTTGTACTCCTCATCCTCCTCATACTTGGGATCCTCCTCATCCGCATCCTCCCCATCCTCCTGACTCTCCTCATCCTCCCCATCTTCCTCATCCTCTCCATCCTCCCCACCCTCCTTATCCTCCCTATCTTCCTCATTCTCCCCACCATCCCCATCCTCCCCATCTTCCTAATCCTCCCTATCCTGTCCATCCTCCTCATCTTCCCCAGCCTCCCCATCTTCCTCATCCTTTTCATCTTCCTCATCTTCCCCATCCCCTCATCTTCCTCATCCTCCTACATGTATCTTCCCCATCCGCCTCATCCTTTCCATCCTCCTCATCCTCCTCATCCTCCCCATCCTCCCCATCCTCCTCATCCTCCCCATCCTCCCCATCCTCCTCATCATCCCCATCCTCCCCATCCTCCCTATCCTCCTCATCCTGCTCATCCTCCTCATACAGTGTATACAAACTATGCATACATATGTAAATGGATTAACCCATATTTGCCTGCCTGGTCACAGCACATAATAAACAGTGTTCCGGTCTAAGCCACTATTATACTCAAAAAACAACAACGTGCAATAATTACAAGAGAAAATTATCAATGACAGCTTTTCCAAAAAAATAAAACATAAACGAACCAAATATATACAGTACATGTACACTGTACCAGTGGAAAGAGTATGAAATTCACTTTATTGTAATACAAGAAAATCTTAAATATCATAATCCATATCAACAGAGTGCTCAGTGAATGGGATAACACCATCTTTTTCACAAACCTAAAAATAGACCATGTGCAGAATTTCACGTGTAGTTCGGCGTTTGTAGCTTTTCTGCGTCCTACGGGAAATCCTGTAACTCGGCAGATAGGGGTTAATCTTACATGCAAAATGTGAGGGGGCATGCAGTCCGCCTAGGACCGAAATGTCAACTCCTCTAACTTTTACAAAATGTACAGTACAGTACACATCCATTTTTTGTACATATACCGGGGTTCATACATGTATGTGTGTACATTAAGTCAGCAAGCAGTTTGCTTGCACCTTTTATTATGTGCAATGTACATGTATCAACACACAAGTACAATGTACTGTACGTACAAAGGTTTTGTCCAGTGAGGGGGAAGCACCCGCTTTGACATAGCACTGGCAGTCGATGTTTTACATACATGTATCAGTCTGAGCAGGACATGTAAGGGGGAGGCCCTTCAGAGAGTCTTTGGCTTCGTGGAAAACATGCAATCGGACAAGTAAGGACAAAAAAACAGGACTGCCAAAAAAATCTGCTTCAATTGATTGATTCATTGGGCAGCTCGGGCAAAGTACAAACTTGGCGACTCAAGCTGATACACACAAAAAAAACAGGTTGACATTTGGTCGTTGTTTTGGGGGGTTTTTTTTAGTGGGGATTTGGAGGGAGACTTTTGGGGGGAAGGGGGGTGGAAGGGGTTGCTGTAAAACAGCCAGCATTGCCAGCTGAGCATGGTGGAGGCAAGCATCCCAAGGCAACCTGATCAGTCCGAGGCCAGTCTCGCTGCTCAGATTAGTGGAGAGCGTGTGTCAACAGTTTGGAGTATGGATCCTTGTTGAATTAGCTGAGGAAAGCTGCTGTAGCCATACATGTACATGTACATGTACATGTCCAATCCCATGTTGAGGCAGCACAGGGCTAACGGTGTACATACATGTACATTGTACAGAGCCCGCTATTGCACTATGGTACTGTACATGTACACATGCACATGTACATGTACACTGCAGACTCTGTACACTGAGTATGCATTTACGGTACAGTACATGTACGGTACAGTACACATGTACATTGTACACGTACATGTGTGCATGGATACAAAATGTGTGTTTGTCTCAAGGCATGTTCACACTACACAGCTACAGTATTTCTCAGGGAAGGGATTCACACTGTGTGTACGTATGAAAACATGTACATGTACGTCATACGTACTGTACATGTACCCACATTCTCTCACTCACAGGAAAGTACATGTACTGTACGGTGTACATGTACATGTTGGTGTACATGGATGTGTAATATTCCCCAGGGAATTTGCAGTGTACATTAAAAATGGCCCTACATGTACGTACATGTACTGTTTACATGTTGCGCATGTACAGTACATGTACAGTACAATGCCAATTATGGTGACGTACAATGTAAACTGCGAAACCTATCAAGCACGGTTGGTCAAAACACCGACCTTACATTGTAGCTCACTGCGCCTCAGATTCACAAGAATTTCCGGGATTTTCCCGGGGACTACTATGTGCGGTGTGAAAAGGCCCCTAACTGATGAATAATATACATGTACATGTATAATGGGTGTGAATGGTGATGTACCGGTACATTACTTGAGTACTAGCCAGTTTAGCCAGTTGAGAAGAGTGAATTCTCATGAGCTATCCAAGCAACAACTACCGGTACTCACATCTGATGCTACAAAAGCTCTTTCCAACCGGTTAGTCTTCAAGTGCTGCGACTGTTGCCCACAAGTTGTTCTGTTTTCTGCATGCGCATGGTACAGTGTGTAAAGTACGGAACAGTACCAGGGTTCTAGCCAGGCCTGGTAGGCCTATGGGCTTTTTGTCAGAGCAAACCTTTTGAGCACGAAGCACAAATCACATGTAGTGTAATGTACACATGTAGTGTAGTGCTTGGGTGTACAATAATGTTTTCTGGGGCCGTTTCAGGCTACCGGTAGTTGAGACATCGATGTCAGCATCAAGTTAGGGATAATCTCAAGGTTAGGGAAGGTGCTAGTGTGGACTGAGTGTCAGAGAGTCAAGGATCCATGACAGCCATCACTCCGTGATACAACTGGGCAGCGTGCACATATCCTTCAATGCCATCTTGATTATAACCCCCATCAACATCCAACATGTCAAATAAAATCTAAACCAAATTTCAACTGAATTATGAACGAGTGAATTACGTTGCCATTATGCACAGGCCCTGCATTTCTTTGTGTAAATTGTATTGGATGCACTGCACAGGGTCTATGAGCAATGGTTCCATAACCATGTACATTGTACAGTAGGCTACATGTACATGTACCCCTACATGTAGTGTACGATCAAGGGTTATCCATTGTACCGTAAGTTGGTAGAGCACAGTACAACTGAACTGTACATGTAGTCAAGTACATGTAGTCTACTTACTGAATACATGTGTGTACATATGTACATGTACAGTGTACATTGTTGTACATGTTCAGGTGTGTTTGTACATGTACACATGTACATGTACAGTATGTGTATGTGTACCGTATGTAAAGTACACCGTAAATGTGTAATGTTCACAATTTACCGGTACATAATGTACATGTATACATGTATAGATGTACACATACCGGTACAATGTAAAGTACATGTACATGTACATGTGCGGTACATGTACACAATTTCTTACGCGTACATGTACATGTATACATATGTGTACATGTACTGTACGCGACTACGCGTATGCATACACTGTACAGTCACTACAGTGTACAGTTTTTTATGTACATGTAAATACAGTAGGCTATACCTGTACATGTACATTGTACATGTATACGTACAGTGCACCTCTTCACTGCAGACAGAAATGACAAATTAATCCATATCTGTCGACACCAAACCGCCCCAGTAATGAAAAAATGCAATATGAGACGATCGACGGCCAGGTAAAAACATGGCCCAATAATAAAATGAATGAGACAAATGTGCTCACAGAAAATGGCAGCTTTCAAAAACTAATCCATGGGGGGAACAAAGAGAGCTAGAATATTTAGGGATGGTTTCAATAATTCAACAGACCTCCAAGTGACAGTGAACAGCAAACAGTGCAGTACCGCTAAACAATGTAAAGTACAGTGTACATGTACAATACATGTAAATGTACATTGTCGGTTCAGAAGTACACATGTACATGCACACGTGTACATGTACAGTGTACAGTTCTGTACACACACCACAAAATCAGTCCATTTCCTCTGAAAAATACATATTTTTGGTTACAATAATGTACTATACCGGTAGTATGTATCGTGTACATGCACATGTACATGTACATGTACATGTACATGTACATGTACATGTACATGTACACTGTACATGTACTGCACATGTACATGTACAAGTGAGCCACAGGCAGTAGGCCTACTGTGTAAACATTTTACAGTACCGGGTACATGTACATTGTAGGTGCATGAAATTGTTATGATGGCATCACCGAAGGGCCTCATTAGTGCTTTCAGTGTGCTCAGGACTGTACCCTATGCGCTGTGCATACTGCATGGCCTTTCCAACAGCAACAGAAGAAGACAGAGCTACCCCGGTACATTGTACATGTGCTATGTAAGAGGCCTTCCATCACTTTTTTGGGAGAGCTGGTTTGCGGAGTTCATCATCGTCTCAAGGAAATTCTCTCCCTATAGATCTATATATCGTCGGTCACAAGCTCATCAATTACCATGGTGATGTGCAAGTGCTGAAGCACCTCCACTTACTCTCTGCCTGTCCTACACTGCCAGACAAAAGGCTGAAATTTTCAGACAACAAAGGGGAGGGGGTGGACATGAAATGTCAATTTTTCACCGACTGGCAGGTACTCTCCCTTGTCAGCCAGCTGTTTCTGAGCGCAATTTGTGGATTTGTGTGGTTGAAGGCGATACTGACGTTTCATGCATAGAAACACGTTTGTGTATACTTACGCTGAGCAAGTCACAATGCATATTTGTGACTTGTTCTCAATTTAATTTAAAACAGAAACATTTGTAAGAACATGTACATGAACACTCATACTTGTGCTTTTCCAAAAACAGAAAATATGCGTGTACAATGTATGTATGTATGTGGACATGTACATGTACATGTACCTGTACATGTATGGATTCATTTATTTTTATGTGGGCCCCTATTATTACAATAATTTAATTTTTTATTTGCATTTTCTAGAGATGGATTTTTTAATTTATAATGTTTGATGTACATGTACACTGTACATGTACATGTACATGTACAAAACAAATATATACACGTTCATCATTTTGGTATTAAATTTATATCTCAAAAGGCCAAAGTAAATGAACTTCCCCTGGGAGGCTGGGACAATTAAGTTTTTCTAAATCTCTGCCTTCTAAAATGACTATTGAAACCTTTATAATTTGTACAATGTACATGTACTATATAGTACATGTATATGTACATGTACCGGGGTACCGGTACATGTCTCAGTTGATTCTAGTCCGCAAGCACTTTACGTAAACAACCCCTACATGTATGAGGTTTTAAATATTATTAACCATAAAAAAATGCTACACACAGTTGCACACCATACTGTCTGTAAGTGTAACACAAACAGTAGGCCCCTAAAGAGTCTCTACAATAATAAATAACACAGTCAATCTCATTGTCTGCTGTTGCCGGGTATCTAGGGATCTGATTTTGGCAAGCTTCTTTTTCTTAGTGGAGTCAGAAATTGGTCATGCATGAGTGAGATCTTTTTTCCTTTAGAATAGGGCGTACATGTACAATGTACATGTATCCTCATAAAATTTAGGGCACTAATGTACATGTACATGTACATGTACATGAAAGGTCATGTCTGGCAGGAACCCACAGTTTAAATAACATGAAACACATCAGCTTTCAAACTGCAAAATAATCCCTTTGGATTACGTTTGATGAAAAACGCATAAAAATTATGAGTCCTTCACTAATGATTATGAAGCATACATTTTGGAAGTACATGTACATACATACATGTACAGTATGTAAATTATCAACAGGTTTAGGTACATGTACATGTACATGTACATGTGTACGTGTACATTTTCAGTTAAACTTTTGTACACAACCAATTGGGTTTCTATTGCATGATTCTGTGATGGCATCACAAATTTGCTCATGAATATTGAAATTCTCATGACCATAACAACTGAAAAATTTGCAAATACACCCCCAGAACAAGTGTGAAAAACAGTTTTGATTGTTAGCAACATTGGGAAACTGTAGCATAGATTTAAGTGATAATTTTTTTATATCATTGCTGCACAGCTATGGGGTCTGTAGCTGGCTAGCTGCAGCCCATTAATGTACATTTTGTGGCCATCTTCCTTTTCCAGGGCCACATTTCTGTTGTGTCTTTCTGTCTGCTAAATCAGAAAACCTTTCCTTCTTCCCCCCCCCCTGCCACTCCACTTTGCACTTCCGAGAATACTTGCCAAGGCTCTTTAAGACACGCCGATGAGGAGGTGGGGGTAATGGAGAAAGAAAAAAAATAGCTGGATGTTTTCGTTAGCCCCAGCAACCGGAAGAAATGTGTCTGGCCGTCTTAAATGGCGCGCGCATCAAAAAACGGACAAAATACGGCATACGGAGCTCGCGGGCCCATCGCATCTCGTCGCGTCGTGCCGTGCCGTAATGCATCTCACGGCCGAGTTGATTTGGCAGCCTCTGCGCAGCCATCATTGGTACGCAGTGACATCGTCGAGCATCGTCGAAAAAGAAAAAAATCAAATCACACAGACTGCTGGGCGGCCGTCCAATTGCCTGCCTACAGATCTGCAATGCTACCCCCACCCCCCTGAAAAAATCAACAAAAGCAAACTATGTACATGTAGCAATTTTGCCAGAGAGCTTTTGGTCAAGAGCCGATGGACTGAGCGGCCTTGGCAATGGTAGCCATAGTGGTATGCATGCAGCAGTGGTATGTGTACACCCTGTACACGGTCCCATACATGTATTTATTTAAGTAAGCATTCAACTTCAAGCCATGCGTGATATGGGGCTCAAATGGTTGCAGTCAAGGGAGGGAGGGGAGTAGGAGGAGTCTCCGCCCCCTTCACTACAGGTACAAACTGTGCATGTTTGTGTTTATTCAAAGTCAAACTCAAAGGCAGACGTTTAGGTACTGTCCAAATTAAACACACAGCATGCACATGTACAGGATGTCTACACTGTACATGTATACAGTACATGTACAGTACAGTATAGACACTTAACTACCGGTACATGTAAGTGTACATTACATGTACATGTACGTAATCATGTACATGTACATGTACATGTACCCTGGTGTCTTTCAATAAATCGCCGGCATTTTCCACGCAGGAAGAACAGATTTTTTGAAAGGAACATTTGAAAGTTAGTAAGATTTTTCTGAAGGTAGTTTCGCATGTTTTTTACTGGGTAGTGTACATGTAAAAGTGTGATAGTGATACACATGTACATGTAGAGGTCTGTGAGGTTAACACCATAAAGTGATACATGTATACATGTACTACATGTACATACTGTACACATGAACATGTACACACACACATGTTATGTACATGTATGTAGGCATAATGATACATGTGTGTGTATCCATCTTGAGGTGATTTTGTTTTATGCAATTGGTAGGTTCAAATAATGATTCACCAGTACATGCAAACGCCTGACTTCAAGTCAAAGGTACACAATGTACTTACAGTAATACAGTTACATTTTTTTTTTTAAGTTAGAGGGCCTGACTACATGTACATGTTCCAGTACATGTACTGTAGGATCGAAACGTCATGAGTTGTACATATGTACATTTGTACCATGTGTACCCCCTGTACATGTACATGTACAGTTGTACATACTGTACATGTACATGTACACATGTAGGCCTACAGTGTACATGTACACACATACATTTACATGTACAGTATGTACACTACACATATGTACATGTATTGTACAGCATGTATGTACACTGTACAACTGTAAATGTATGTAGACAACATACACATGTACATACACATAAGTGTACATACATGTACGTACATGAACCTACATGTATACAGTACATGTACATGTACATGTACATGTACATGTATGTGTACACGTTGATTCAAACTGCTGTACTGCAGAGAAGACAATTTGCAGAAAAGGGCTAATAAGATAAGAAACCCAATTAGAGAGAGGAGGGGAGTGGGAGCGGGAATGGGAGTGCGAGTCAGCAAGCCACCCACGTCGGAAAGCGTCTTTCTCCCTCGCCGTCCTGCGGACAGTTTCCACGGCAACGCCACATCCTCGAAGAAAAAAAAAAAGCCAGGGTGTCGCAATAGATCACACTGATTGGTAGGTTGTAATCTGCTCTACGGTCTGATGGTCTGAGCACTAAGCAACCACCCACCTACTCTACCTCCCTCTTCCTCTGGCTTCCCATCTTCCATTACCAAAATGATTGGGCATTGGGTTTCTCTGTTGATGGACTGGGCCGGAAATCTGACCACACAATTACTTGTACATTGGTGCATGTGTGTGTGTGTGTGTGTGTGTGTGTGCGGTACCTCAATTGAACACGTGTACTGTACTGATGGCTGTGGCACTGGGTGCAGTCCAGTCCAGTCCTATTCAGAAGCCCTGCCCCATTGTCGCAGGATTCAATTTCACATCATCCCTTTTCGCTGGAGAGCACGCCATTGTCACAGGGCATGTCGCTATCATGTCCGAGTGTCTGGCCCGTAATTGAATGACGACTGTTATTTCTGAACCCATCAATACTACATTATGAACACAGAACAATGTAACGCACGGATGCAGCGCATGTACGTGTACAGTAACATTTGCAGCCGTATCATATGTTAATAAGGTTTTAAATACTGGAGGTAAACCTGCTTGGTTGTAGGGCTCCTGTAAGCCTGAATGGTGGCAGGATACACATACATGTACATGTACATGAACATGTACATGTACACACTACACATGTACACGTGAAAATACATGATTGTACAGTGTATCCTGTATACATGTACATGTACATGTGTACAATGTACATGTACATGTACATGTACATGTACAGTATACCATATATTTACACATACTGTACATCATACGTACTGTACATATGTAAATTGTACAATGTACGTACACGTACAGTACATAAATTTATAGTAAATTACCCAACTACACCAATGCATGTATGTGTACATGTACCGGTACATGTACATTGTACTGTACAGACTACAGTGTACCGGTACACGTGTGTTCAGGCCCACTTTGAACAGGGTTTGGAGTGATTTGGACTCAACTTTTTGACTTTTGCGCGAAGCTACACTAGTGTAGCGGCATAGTCTTACGGTTTGTTCTGATTTTTTTCCAGTCTCTTCTTCCTCTGCTTGTGTCAGATTCTTCTGCATTCGAGATACCTGTACCAATACATGTGCAGCGTACATGTGTATACCTGTACATGTACATTGTATACCGGTACATGTGTTAAAGGCTCATTCTATAAATATGGGGGCCAATAGGTAAATTTTTCAAGGTAGCCTCTCACAATTTAAAGAAATGTGTGTTGTTAATATGAAATGTAGGTGCTCATGTTATGTTAGATTTGTGAAACACGTTCCGGGACACTAATATTTATTTATTTTATTTTTCACATTCCATTTTTTTTTTCATTTTGGGGGAAAATATGGTTGCATTTTTGCAATTTTTTGTTAAAAAATTGTGACATAAAAAATATAGACATACATTGTTTGTGTTTGTACATCCCAACAGTTTGAATCTTTTCTTCAAGAAAATCATGTTATTTTTTTAATTACAGATGTTGAGTGCAATGAGGTTTTCAGCAAGGTGTGCATATCCACAAGATAATCATCCAATGTGTATCTTGTTGTCAACTGGCCTCCAAGGCCACCAGACTTCCATGTGTAACTGGCACAGTGACATTAAAGCTTGCCATTCCAATGAGACATCGACTGCCATTTACAGACTGTGCATCTACTGTAAGTTGTGCAAAAACCAGAAGTTCCAGGCAGCCAGTCCAGTACGGTCACACACTGCACTAGACCATGAAATCACAAGACACATTGGCCCCACGGTCTCGCAGATATTTCACCCCCTGTGCATTACTGTTGTATGCTACCCGGTACCTGTAGGCCTACACCTACACATGTACACACACCAGCATCAAATGCGTCTGCCCTCTCCTGTGCTAACTAGACCATGACATTCTTCCTATATTGCATGCAGTGCACACTGCAGTACAGGCGTCACTACATAAAGTACATGTACATGTACACGTACAGTGGAAGATATTGGTGCATTTTGGACACAGGACAACAAAGTGCTTTAACCTCGCTCCCAAAAACCAATTTCAAGGGCTGCCTTGCTGAAACCTATCAATATAACGGCGTCTTGATTTTTTCATCAGTGTTTTTGTACACACCGTAAGTAAAAAACAGGAATTAGCAGTGTAGACAAAAATGTACATGTACATGTACATGTACATGTATGTAATCAAACTACACAAAACCTGTACGTACACTACATTGTACAACTACTGTACATGTACATACTGTACATGTAGGCTGGGTACATTGTGTACATTTTGTACATGTATGTACAACACATGTATGTATACAGTACATACATATGTACATGATACATGTGTCCATGTAATGTGTCCATAAGAATTACAGTAGCATACATGTACACGTACATGTATGTACACACACATGTATGCACATGTACATCTACTGTATCTGTACTGTATTTAAACTGTACACATACATGTATGTCCATCAAATCAAATCAAATTTAAAAAAATGAATTGATATGAATTGATATGAATCAAACTAGATCAAAATGAATGGAATTGAATTAAATGGAATCAAACTGTATCAAAATAATGGAAAATAATTGAACTGAACCGAATTGCATCCACCTGAAGAGAACAGTGTGTAGATGTGCCTCTATGAAGTGCAGTTGGTGTACAATGTATTTGATTAATTACTGGTAATCTTAATAATTTAACAACACATCAGTACAGAATGCATCCATTCTTAGGTCGTACATTGAATGCACATGCATGTATGCACACATCATGTACAATTATCGTGCTCATGCACATGTACTGCAATGTGTGTACGTGCAAGGCTCAGTGAGTAAAGGGGCATGGCGGAGCGTGAGCAGTTACCATGACAATGCAGACTAGGCTAACATGAGGCCAAATCAATGGGTAAATTATTGAGGGGGGTGAGTCGTGGTGGGAGGGAACCTTCTGGCCACAGCGTACTAAGGAGTGAAGAGGGGGTCTGAAAGTGAGAGGGAGATATGTGCAGCCTATACAATGTACATGTACAGTAGGCCTACAACACAATGTATACCGGTAGTACATGTGTATACACATGTGCCACTGCTCTGTTTCCTTGCTGTATGCTCTAACTACATGTACCTGAGCTACAAATGTATCCGGCCCTTCAGCAGGCTTTCCCAAATACTCGACCTACACGTAAAGTACTAGCCTTTGCCAGGGTGGGGGCGCTAGCCAGAAGCATGTGAACCATTAAGTTGCTTGGTAATCTGCTGGGATCACAAGTCACAACCCCTGTTTTCATTCAGATACAAACAACCAAATTGGTTGTACATGTATGTGTACATGTACACATGTACATGCATGTTCAGTGTATGTACAGTACAGGTCTGGCAACAGCAGCTCAGGAATCACACAAAGTGGATGCAGCATTGAAAACTTGATTTTCAAGCGTTAACAATAACAAAGCAAGAAAAACATGGCACAGACAGCAAAATACAATTTGACTGGATCAATTTTTGAAAACCGAAGCATCTGCACGGATTCCACCACTGTTGCTCACAACAGCTGACAAGGCTGGCCTAAATTCGCAGAAAGTAATAACTGTACAGTGTAATTAATTTTTTCAAAGGTCAGGAAGGCATTCACATGTATAGCTACATGTATCAACGTAATGTACGTTGAAGGTTTTCAGAACACAATGCAGAGCAGTCGGCTACTGCGTTACGTAACAAGTGACCAATCCTGCGTGTGCAATTTGATACTCAGTGCAGGCCTGGCAGGGCTGTGCACAGTGCCGTGCATGCAGTGCGTATACCCGTCCCGTAAACAAAACAAAACAGCTTCCAAACAGGTAGGGAGCTTGGGTGCGGGAACGGTCGCAGTCTGTGAAATCCCCCGTAATGTGCGCTCTCCGTCGCAAAACGAAAGCTCGCTATTAGCAGGAGTAATACGGTAGGTTTGCGGTGACACCGTGCAAAATTCTCTTCTGTCAGGAGAGTAGGAGACTGACGATGAACAGGGAACATGTACAGTGTATACTGTTCAAATGTCAAGTTCCTCCGGTTCTTTTCAGAACCATACTCACAAAAGAGAATTTTACATGGTGTCACCACTGTCACCACAAACCTACTTGTACAGTGTTACTCCTACATGTACTTGTACTTGTACACACTTCTGATTCATCAGGAATCTTTGCTTGCGGGGAGGTACTGTACATGTAATGTACATGTACATGTGTTGTAAGTTAGCAAGAACATACATAAAAACATCATGGCCTACAGTACATGTTGCTGTAATTACGTACATTATTTGTTTGTATGCATGATAAATAGATCCTCCAGCTAGACTTTTAGTCTAGAATTTTTTAGCAGATGCTATGAAAGTGGGTCTTGGGACAAGCAGCCCGCCCCAGATATTTTGAAATTCATGACCCTGGGGCCCGGAGCAGTGCATCCTCGGCAAGGTTGCCATAGCGATGAGGGTTAATGGAGATACATGTACACTGTACAGTGTACATGTATGTACTGTGGAAGTGATGCAAAATGTACAATGTGTGTAATGTAGGGAGACCAGCACTTTTAATGGGTTTTTTTTTAACCCACCAAATTTACTATCATTGGTTCCAAGAGAATTTTAAGAGTAATGCAACATTTGGTGTAAAAATAGCTTCATAGCTGAAAGTTGCTAAATATATGTCAATTTTAAGCTAATTTATTTTCGTTTTCTGTTTGTACATTTTTCACTGACGCAAGTATGTTCAGTTCAGTATCACAAAAATATATAGGGGGCCATTACAAAAGTAATCTTAAATGTGTACGTTCCCTTTCTTGATTTGGACTGCTGTAGCTTCATCAATAAATGTTCAAAGTTTTGTCACAAAATGTTCATCAACATATTACATGTAGGAAGCAAATTATCAACTATTAATTAGAGAAAAAAAATAATAAACTAAATAAAATAAAATTAAAGTGATACAAAAATGTTGCAAACTGCTTACTGACTAAAATTATTATTATCAAAGACTAAAAAAATCACTCTCTTCCCCCTTCCTCTGTTTTGTCCTTGTCACTCTGCCTTTGAGAAAGGTCCAGCTACATGTAGGATCGAAACGTCAGGCCCACTAAATTTTAAAATAAAATTCAACAATACAAATAGTATCTGAAAGGATAAAATGATTTAAGATGTCTACATGTTGTAAACATTATCACAAGAGCATGGATTTAAAACAAAATAAACATTTTCGACCGCGTGTCGACATTCGCAAAGTATCATGGGAAACTCGCCGTAACTCTATGGCAAAGCACGTACATGTAACTTTGTGAATTGTCAATTTTGCAAATCGCCTATGGGCCCCTATTGCACCTTAAATAAAAACGATAAAAAAAACCTTTCCTGTATTGCTGAATGTTCAAGCTTTCAGAAAAACGTTGTTTCATATAGATTTCATGGACTCCTTCTACGTGTACTATTTTTAGGTTTTTTAAGTGAACAATCTGTCGAAAACTTTACCGATATCGCCAGCAACAAAAAGTGACATGTCACATATCAAACGAAAAGAGCATGGTTTCGTCTACAAAAACAATGTCAACATCATTTTTGCAACCCGGCAAAATCTCGCGAGATCTAGCCAAAAACTTGAGAAGGCATCCCATGGTTCAGTGCACACAGATAAACATCCGAGGGCCCCCACAACCAGAGCTGTTTATCTCCACATGGCTGCGCAAGAACGATACATTTACGAGCCAAAAAAAGTGCGCATTTTTTTTGGCTCGTAAATGTATCGTTCTTGCGCATAGTCCGGAAAGTGCCTTTGCCTGGGTCACATTCCAGGCATGTGCAGTCCGGTAAAATACATACATGTACACCACACACTGTACATGTAGGTCACATTTCAGGCATGCGTAGTTCGGCCCGAACGACTTTTCAATGATATTTCTAGTTGTAATGCACAGGTCTTCTGTAACAAGACCTGGACCGAGATTTGGCACCCGGTAAGAGACTGTACAGCCCAGCTGGGAATGCCCAATTAGCATACAGGTGTACACGCTGCATCTCATTGCATAAAAAAAAAACCCAAGAAATCCCTCAAAAGCTTTAGCCACATGAATCGCAGATCTACCCAGACCCCAAACCTCCTGACCTCCCCCCACAGGCCCACACACACTAATCTGCTGACTTAATCTCACCCACTCAATGACTCATGGGCTCAGAACAAGATCAAGGAGTGCAAGGGGATTAAGGATTTACACTACAATCTGGTTAATGGCAGATGGGGAGAGGGAACAGAGGGGAGGAATCAGATTACTGTGCAACTTGTAGATCTATAAAGTAATTACTGATTAGTGGGGAAAGGGTTGCCTTGGTTAAGTGCCTGTAGAACATGCAACCATTGGTCACTAGTACCGGGTAACCGGTACATGTACTGGCTGGCCATCTAGACAAGTGCCAAGAAACGACAGTGTGCATGTACATGTATTTGTGAACTGTGAGGACTTTCAGCAAATCTCCTCAGGATAAACCACATGACAAAGAGCAACTAAGACCCCTCAATGAGGGTTTGCCCTACATGTACAATTGTACATGTACATGTGTAGTTTTTGTACAAATATACACCTGTAGTAAATTGTACACGTACATGTTACTTTTGTAACAGTAACATGTACAGTGTACAACATGTACATGTACAAATAGCTACAAGTGCACTGTACATGTACATGTATCTAGGCCTCCTGTATACATGTACCAGTAGATATGCAATTCATTGTGATTGTACTAGGGGCAGGGATGATGGGATCCCCCTTGAATTTTGTGAGTTAGAAGTGGCTCAATAATGGATTTGGTATAATTATACGGAAGTCCAGTACTACAGTAGGCTGTAGGGACATGCTAATTTGAGGTTTCACAAAATGTGCATATTGTGGAAACATGCAACCGAAGACAAAAATCTTAAGTCCATCATGTTTGCACACGCTGAGCTCAGGTGCTCTTGTTTTTCTGTACATTTTCCTTGCACGATTTTCACCCACTGGGGTGGCTAGTTTGGGAGACAAATACCCGAGATGGACCATGAAATTCGGGAGGTTTAAAAATTTATGTACTGGGGAATCCCTAGCAACACCTAATAATTCGCTTGATCGATGAATTGGGTATATATTTATTATTGTGGGCATGGTAGCAGTCCCAGCACTCCCATGACAATTGTGCGTGGCTACTTTGACAACCGGGGAAAGATCTGGACACCACCACTGATACCGATACTGAAAAATAATGCGGCTGAGTAGTTCAGTGGGCAGTGTATTGCTGTAGTACGGGTACCATTCATTCCTTGGCCGTTGTGATATATTCCACCGGGCAAATGGATGCATCGTGGGTGGATTTCACAAAGGCTTGCTGTGCATTCGTAACTCAACCGGCACAACGGAGTACGGACGACCCATCGCAGCTGTGATAGGCTGTATGGTTTCCGCACATTGCTCGTCATCTTGCGATTGGCTGCACAAGTATGTAAGTACGATGAGTTCGGTGAAATCAACCACATGTGACCTCCTGGGCTCCTACTAGGGTGCTCTTCCGCTCAAATTACAGGGACTTGATGTCACAAAATCACTGACATCTCAAAGGAGGGTGGTCGGGTGAAGTTACAGCTGTCTGCTATAGGACTGTCCGACTTGTATCTGTTGGCAATTGGCATTCCTATATGATTTAAGAATGTGCCATGGACTTGTGTTAAATTGTTAATGATGGGAAATGAACATAGCCAATGGGTAATTCCATGGGCACTTCATGGGGTATCTCGTTTTTATTTTATTTTTCCCCCCTACTGTGTGCCTGGACCGCAGTGGGTGAGTTTCGGGCCTCGGGCTGTGTACATAACATTTACAATCAATTGGTGTGCCAGGAGTGCACACGCACATGCAGCGTGTCCGTCCGTGTGCGCCTCATCTAATTGTGGGACCTTCCACAATGCAATGTACATGTACACATGCATGCCCCACACGCTACTACTCCGTTCCACGTTCGTGATTAATGATCCTCTTTACACGTCCATTCACCACACTGAATAAACAAATTGACAATTAAGCCTTTAAATGCCTCCCTGTAAACCCTACCAATTAACGTCGTGGAATTGTCTTTCTTTTCCTTTCTTGAATACGCAAGGACTGCAAACAGTAGGGATCACAATGGTTGTGAGTGCGGGGGTAGGCCTATATGGTAGGCTAAGGCACAATGAGCACATGCCAATCACCTTGATTTCAATCATGACGTAAATCGCAATTTCAATCACAATGACTTTGAAAATCCATGATTTAAATATTCCATACAAAGACAAAGGCATAGAAATGTGTTCTTAACATTTTAATGAAATATTTTGTTGTCTTTATGTTAATTTTCCTCTGATTTAAAAAAATAATACAATTGATTTAAAAAATTAAATTGCTACCAATTGGTAAGACACTGTACAAAATTGTGTTTAAAATTGAGTTTTTTTACAAACCAAGACAGCTCACTGAGTTGAATGAGTGAAACTGCAAATCTTGAATATTTTGAAATTGTCTGCCTTTCAAAAAGTGTCCAGCTGGGATTGAAAGTCTGTCCCGGTAAACGATTGTTTTTATTTTTTTTTAAATTATGATATTTGAGGTTCAACATTAGGTTATGGCTTATTGCACACGTGCATGTGAATTGGTGTAAAGCCACTATCAAGTGTGTAGTTTAAGCCTGTGTGTAGTTTACTGCCATAGCCATAGCCAATGAATTCAGACAATGGCCCTAGCCTGTCCTGCACTGTGGCTAAGGGTAAACAGTGCTTAGATGCACATGCAGTGGCCATGGGTCACCTACATGTACATGTGACTGTGGGCACTTGCTCGGGCCGATAGCTGAGCCTGAGCCAATTCAACGGTCAACAAGACAGAATCATAACTTTATAACGGACACAGTGGTTAGTGCGTGACTGGGTATAAAACATGCACTTCGCTATTCCAATCCTAAGTACATTGCATGTGCATGTATGTAAGTGCCACACGTGTGCCACAAATTATAAGAAATCATGATTTTTTTGGTCAAATCTTTCTGGCAAGTGGTTGTGCCAGACACTGGCTATTGTCTACAGAACAATAGGTACAGTGTACTCTTTGTGGATTTACGGTTTTTCCATCCTTTTACGGTGTACACGTAGATATTAAACTAAAACAAAAGTGTACATGAACAGAGCTGCAGATAATACAGATTGCTCATTCAAAAATGCTATTTTAACTTTTAAAAGTGAAAGTGAAAAAGATACCATTTAGGTACAAAAACAGATGATGTGCCAACTGACCATTAGGTACCCACATTGTAACTACTAGTAGTAGTACTAACTCCTATGAACAATCCTTAGAAGACTGTAGTGTCAGTGAGTATTTGGACTACAACTTACAAGTACAAAGGAAAACACTCTGGATCAAGTTATCTCAACTTAAATAAATCATGAGTGGATATTCTGCTTGGAATTAGCTACCTTAACAAAAGTCCTTTAGTTCCAGTTAGTTGTACTCCTTTTCAACTTTTTTTATTTTTCAAAGAAAAATAAAATCGAAAAACAAGTAAAACTAATTTAAACGGGGTAGTACAGCCACCGTAGCTAACTTGGACACGGAGTATATTAATTTTTAATGGATGCTGGACTTCCAACAGGAAGATGAGGTCATGCGCCGTCTTCAGAAAAAAAATTGGCTAAATCAATTACGTTTATGCACGGAGCAGGTCCGCAGTGACATTATGTAAACACGGGATACAAACAAAAGCTTATGAGGGGGACGAACCGCGATATACGTGTATTTTGTGCTGATTTACATCCCGTTTTGTTGTTGTTTTTTTCGCTTAATTACCGGTGGGTGAATAAAGGAGGACCGATTTCTACTTACAAGGTTGAGAGCCGTGTCCACGACATCTCGGTTGGAGATTTCGCCCACCTCGATGAGGCCGATGAGGATGCCGAACTTCATCCTGGTGGTGCCGCTTCCGATGACGCTGACGGCGGGCATGAACCCCTTGCACTCGGCACCTGTCTTCTCCATCGGACCGTCGCCGCCGCCGCCCTTAGAACCTTCGGCTGCCATGGGGGGGGGATCGAGGGGAGGGGAGGAGGGGGCTGTACCGCGCACACAAAACACACCACCGGCCCAGATCCAAGGGACTCGCAGCTCCGAGTGGCGAAGGTGAGCGCCTAAAATTCCAAGAGCAGAACCCGTTGATGTTAAGCGAAATTCAGTATTTCCGACGGATGATGAACATGAGCAGAAAAATACTCATCCACACAGGGCTGCCATCTTGGCCTCAAGATTGCTCGCTGGTGAGCGGGGGGTCGAAGAGGGGGGATGCGCGCACATGTACGTGCACGCTCATGCGTTTCGGACGAGGAAGTCCCCAATTCCCCGCCGGGTACCAGTAAGGTAAAATTTCTGATGTTGTTGTAGGGCGCCACCAATAGTGCCCAATCGGCCATCACGGGAAGGCCGGCCCGGGATTTAATCAGTATACACCTGCTACATTTAGCTAGCTAGCTGGCTGGGCGGGTCCCCAAAGCTGAACTGTACCCTGAATTGTACGTGGCGGTGATAACAGTGAGCAGCACCCTGGATTCATTCAACTAGGCGCGATCCATTTTTCATCAGTTCTCAGTAAAATTGCATCAAAGCTGAATTCCATCAAACGAACCGTGCAAAAATGAAAAATAGCCTCCAAAAAGTATCCATGTCTGGAGTGTTTGGGGAGAATAATTTCTGAGGGAATACGAGACGGAAAAGGGTTAAACAAGCACCGCTCATAGTCATTTGTTTCCATAGGTATGTGGCTTTCTATTCAAATTAATTTTTCACTGAGCTAAAAAAAGTTTAATTGACCCTGACGTGATTTGAACACGCAACCTTCTGATCTGGAGTCAGACGCGCTACCGTTGCGCCACAGAGCCACAGTCTGACGCGGAGGGCGATTTTAACGCCTATATTGATTGCAACATCCTAGACTTTCCATCCAGTCGTTTTTCGCCGCGGGCTTTTATTGCTTGAACTAGAATACTCATCTGCATCGTTCCAAGGTGGCTGGAAACAGACAAATCGTTGCCAACGGCAACCAGTCTTAGTGAATGAAGAAAGCGGGGAAGCATATTTTTGAGTTAATCAAATGAAACAACTTATTCTGTGATTTTCATATGAAATTCGAAAATGTCATTATTTTTAAACGTAACAATAGTACGATTTGTTTACTTTTTATTCAAACAAAGGAAAAACTGACTGGGGACTTTTTGACCAAATTTTCATTTTTGTTACTTATTTTAATCATTATGTTAATTCAAAATGTTGGCCTGGCTTTTCCATCCAAGCAAATTCGACCACTGGAGGCTCTATAATTCCATGAATTTTCTCTCTTTATGAAAGTCGTGAGTGAGTGCATGGCTCATAGGTAATTGCAGGTTGTTTAAGACACCCACTCAGATGAGCAGACTTTGTTTTGGGGGTTGCCTTCTCCTTTAAATGCAGAATAAAAATAATGACAATTTTTGTACTTCATAAGTTGGCCTACTTATTTTATTCGAAATATATTTTTAAAATGTAGCTCATTGTATTTTATCATTTATTTGTAATGAAATGAGATGAAATGAGACAAAAATGAGATGAAATAAGATGAAATGAAACTAAATTAAATGAAACAGAATGAAATGAAACTACAGTGTAAATTATATGAAACAGAATGAAATGAAAAGAATGTCCACAGTCTTATCCATGAATGGGACCGTACGCGTAGGGAGATTCATATCTGTTGTTTGTGATATCGCGGTAACATGCACAAGGTATCGAGGTACATGCATCAGGTGCAAAGGTCATACAGGGGTTGAGAGACCATAAGTCGCACGAATGTGTACATGTACGTATATGTACATGTACACATTCGCGTACGTCACGCACGTACGTACATGTATGTCTCGTTCGTACATGTACAGATCCCTCCCTCTCTATCCCTCCCTCCCTATCCCTCCCTCTCTATCCCTCCCTCTCTATCACTCCCTCTTTATCACTCCCTCTCTATCACTCCCTCTCTATTCCTCCATCTCTATCCCTCCCACCCTATCCCTCCCTCTCTATCCCTCCCTCTCTATCCCTCCCTCTCTATCACTCCCTCTCTATCCCTCCCTCTCTAGCCCTCCCTCTCTATCACTCCCTCTCTATCCCTCCCTCTCTATCCCTCCCTCTCTATCCCTCCCTCTCTATCACTCCCTCTCTATCCCTCCCTCTCTATCTCTCCCTCTCTATCACTCCCTCTCTATCACTCCCTCTCTATCCCTCCATCTCTATCCCTCCCACTCGATCACTCCCTCTCTATCCCTCCCTCTCTATCCCTCCCTCTCTATCACTCCCTCTCTATCCCTCCCTCTCTATCCTCCCTCTCTATCCCTCCCTCTCTATCACTCCCTCTCTATCCCTCCCTCTCTACCCCTCCCTCTCTATCACTCCCTCTCTATCCCTCCCTCTCTATCCCTCCCTCTCTATCCCTCCCTCTCTATCACTCCCTTTCTATCCCTCCCTCTCTATCCCTCCCTCTCTATCCCTCCCTCTCTACCACTCCCTCTCTATCCCTCCCTCTCTATCCCTCCCTCTCTATCACTCCCTCTCTATCCCTCCCTCTCTATCACTCCCTCTCTATCCCTCCCTCTCTATCACTCCCTCTCTATCACTCCCTCTCTATCACTCCCTCTCTATCCCGCCCTCTCTATCCCTCCCTCTCTATCCCTCCCTCTCTATCACTCCCTCTCTATCACTCCCTCTCTATTCCTCCATCTCTATCCCTCCCACTCTATCCCTCCCTCTCTATCCCTCCCTCTCTATCCCTCCCTCTCTATCACTCCCTCTCTATCCCTCACTCTCTATCCCTCCCTCTCTATCACTCCCTCTCTATCCCTACCTCTCTATCCCTCCCTCTCTATCCCTCCCTCTCTATCCCTCCCTCTCTATCACTCCCTCTCTATCCCTCCCTCTCTATCCCTCCCTCTCTATCACTCCCTCTCTATCACTCCCTCTCTATCACTCCCTCTCTATCCCTCCCTCTCTATCCCTCCCTCTCTATCCCTCCCTCTCTATCCCTCCCTCTCTATCACTCCCTCTCTATCCCTCCCTCTCTATCCCTCCATCTCTATCCCTCCCTCTCTATCCCTCCCTCTCTATCACTCCCTCTCTATCACTCCCTCTCTATCACTCCCTCTCTATCCCTCCCTCTATATCCCTCCCTCTCTATCCCTCCCTCTCTATCCCTCCCTCTCTATCCCTCCCTCTCTATCCCTCCCTCTCTATCACTCCCTTTCTATCCCTCACTCTCTATCCCTCCCTCTCTATCCCTCCCTCTCTATCACTCCCTCAACATCCCTCCCTCTCTATCCCTCCCTCTCTATCACTCCCTCTCTATCCCTCCCTCTCTATCACTCCCTCTCTATCCCCCCTCTCTATCACTCCCTCTCTATCACTCCCTCTCTATCACCCCCTCTCTATCCCTCCCTCTCTATCCCTCCCTCTCTATCCCTCCCTCTCTATCACCCCCTCTCTATCACTCCCTCTCTATCCCTCCCTCTCTATCCCTCCCTCTCTATCCCTCCCTCTCTATCATTCCCTCTCTATCCCCCCTCTCTATCCCTCCCTCTCTATCCCTCCCTCTCTATCCCTCCCTCTCTATCCCTCCCTCTCTATCACTCCCTCTCTATCCCTCCCTCTCTATCACTCCCTCTCTATCCCTACCTCTCTATCCCTCCCTCTCTATCACTCCCTCTCTATCCCTCCCTCTCTATCACTCCCTCTCTATCACTCCCTCTCTATCACTCCCTCTCTATTCCTCCATCTCTATCCCTCCCACTCTATCCCTCCCTCTCTATCCCTCCCTCTCTACCCCTCCCTCTCTATCACTCCCTCTCTATCCCTCCCTCTCTATCCCTCCCTCTCTATCACTCCCTCTCTATCCCTCCCTCTCTATCCCTCCCTCTCTATCCCTCCCTCTCTATCACTCCCTCTCTATCCCTACCTCTCTATCCCTCCCTCTCTATCACTCCCTCTCTATCCCTCCCTCTCTATCACTCCCTCTCTATCACTCCCTCTCTATCACTCCCTCTCTATCACTCCCTCTCTATCCCTCCCTCTCTATCCCTCCCTCTCTATCCCTCCCTCTCTATCACCCCCTCTCTATCACTCCCTCTCTATTCCTCCCTCTCTATCCCTCCCTCTCTATCCCTCCCTCTCTATCCCTCCCTCTCTATCCCTCCCTCTCTATCCCTCCCTCTCTATCACTCCCTCTCTATCCCTCCCTCTCTATCACTCCCTCTCTATCCCGCCCTCTCTATCCCTCCCTCTCTATCCCTCCCTCTCTATCCCTCCCTCTCTATCACTCCCTCTCTATCACTCCCTCTCTATCACTCCCTCTCTATCCCTACCTCTCTATCCCTCCCTCTCTATCACTCCCTCTCTATCCCTCCCTCTCTATCACTCCCTCTCTATCACTCCCTCTCTATCACTCCCTCTCTATTCCTCCATCTCTATCCCTCCCACTCTATCCCTCCCTCTCTATCCCTCCCTCTCTACCCCTCCCTCTCTATCACTCCCTCTCTATCCCTCCCTCTCTATCCCTCCCTCTCTATCACTCCCTCTCTATCCCTCCCTCTCTATCCCTCCCTCTCTATCCCTCCCTCTCTATCACTCCCTCTCTATCCCTACCTCTCTATCCCTCCCTCTCTATCACTCCCTCTCTATCTCTCCCTCTCTATCACTCCCTCTCTATCACTCCCTCTCTATCACTCCCTCTCTATCACTCCCTCTCTATCCCTCCCTCTCTATCCCTCCCTCTCTATCCCTCCCTCTCTATCACCCCCTCTCTATCACTCCCTCTCTATTCCTCCCTCTCTATCCCTCCCTCTCTATCCCTCCCTCTCTATCCCTCCCTCTCTATCCCTCCCTCTCTATCACTCCCTCTCTATCCCTCCCTCTCTATCACTCCCTCTCTATCCCGCCCTCTCTATCCCTCCCTCTCTATCCCTCCCTCTCTATCCCTCCCTCTCTATCACTCCCTCTCTATCACTCCCTCTCTATCACTCCCTCTCTATCCCCCTCTCTTTTTTCCTGTGACATCTCAGACAACCATACTCTCCCATTAAATATTTAGAAGCTGTCGGTATTCGTTCAGGCGAGGACAAGGTTCTGTTCACCCATATAACTTGTCCTACAAACTAGTTGCAGAGAGTTGTTTTTCCCCGATGCTCTTAGACGCATATGCTTATACCGGTAAGCAACATGTACTAGGCATACGGTCTGCGCAGTCTACTATCTGGTGGTGCCTCCCATTTTATTCAATAATATACATGTTCCCGAAAATGGTGGCTGGAAGAAGACCTCTTTGGCGAAGAATAGATACTGTTCAATGGAATTTCAAAGAAAGATTAGAGATATCCCATGCTCTTTTCAATTCACGATCGGCATACTATTATATTGTAATAGTTATATTAAACTATGCCATCTTGGTGGTGAGTGTGGGTAAACGTGTTGCTGTTGTACGGGGGCCTATTATTTTAGGGCCTACAAGCTCAACATGAGTGAAGATTCAATGTCGGGATAAGATGAGGGGAGTGGGTCATAATAAATATGACCAGTAATGTTGCCAGTTGACAAGAGAGACGAGAGAATCAAAGAGGAAGAGGAATGAGATCGGATGATCCTAAATCTTTGAAAAAAGACGAAGATCGAGGAATAGGAATAGGAATAGGAATAGGAATAGCATTATGATGCATGCTCGGTGTTTGTGACCCACCGTTATCCTATACGGTAATCAAATACTGTCTCTCTTTTTCCTTCTTTATGGCAGTCCATCAATACCAAACTTTCGTGCTCCTTCGCTTCGCTCATACGCACGAAAAACAGTTTCACTTTGTTGAATGACTCAAGAGGACACATATAATTTTGTATTCAAGATTTTATTATAGCATGGGATAAGGCCGTATCTGGCCTCATTTGAACGTAACGTAGGCCTATGTCGTTACCCGGCAGCAGAAAAGACCTGAAGTGGACACGCCTTGTATGCACTCGTTCTTATACTAGCACGCCTGATTGGATAACAATGCAAGGGAATATGTAGTGTGGCCAATAGCGCTCTTATTGGAATGCGACTCTTTGGACCGTGTAGCCACACCTATTGTCTTTCGTCATCCAACTCAACGAAACCAAATTGTCATGCGTATGAGCGAAGCGAAGTATATGTACGTAGCATGCATGACAATGTAAATAGAAAAGGCCAATTAAGGCAATATACCGGTACGTTAGTAACGTGGCTGCACATGGTTGAGAGGCAAATAGGAAACAATAGGTTCCCCTGCAACGGCCCTGAGGCGAACAGGTAAATTGTCTCATTCTCATATCAATAGACGGCATCACGCTCTCTTGCTTCAGCACCTCTGCTTAATGAGAACGTTATCAAAGGTGGGAAGGAGCGCGAAGGCCGCAACAGACTGAGGTCATGGCTTCTGTATACCAACCGAAGATCCTATAGCGCGCGAAGCGCGCAAGATAGCCTTCTCTGCGGAAAAGGTGAAGACGTTCGGCGGCCATTTTTTTAGTAAGCAGCGGAGTCCTCTGTCGTCTGCTTTCGGTGCTTTGGAAGTGCAGCGGGAAAGTCACAAACGAAAAAGATACAAAATTGGATGCGCGAACAAACTGTGATAAAAGTCGATGTGATGTGACCACGAGATGGAGAGTAGGCTATCTTGTGCGCTTCGCGCGCTATAATGATCTTTGATACTTACGGCATCTGTGCTTAGTAGCTGATGTACTTCAGATGTACGCGGAGCCAGCTGCAGTAAGGTGGTAATACCTCCTTGGTTGGAGTAAGATGACATAGACGCTGCATGTTACTCAAATTGGAACGCTGTATACATGAAGTCACTGTTTCAAGGATTTGGGATTTTTCAAGTGAAACGGTCAGGTCTCGAGACCGTGGTGATTTGAACCCATTACGTCTATACTTAGCGCCGTCATGGCGTCGAAACGTCTGGTCCTGATCATGTACCTGATGGTCGGACGCACCTGTGGACGGGAGGAGGAGAAGTGTGCGGCCTCAATTCAAGGTGTGGGCGACATGCCGGGCGTGTGTCCTTCCACCTGGATCCAGTGGGGAGGAAACTGCTACAAAGTCACCGGCCACGCCTTGGACTGGCATGCGGCAGGGGAGAGGTGTGTTCAGATGGGGGGCACGATGGTCGTACCCCAGTCTGAGGGCGAGATAAACTTTCTGCTGGGCTTCATTCCCCAACTACCGAAGGACAAATTCTGGATCAATTGCAATGAAATCCAAATACCCGGTAAGTCAATAAGCCTTTTAAAGGCCCTATACAACATGGTAAAGGTCAAAAGATTGTCAGTGTTTGTGTGTTAAACCATTAAACATGAAAAAATAAAAAATCCTGTGAAGATTTTTGGTCAAATGGTGATCTGAGAGGGAAGAAAAAAGTAAAAAACCGTCACGGTTTTTGGACTATTCTGTAGTGTAAGAAATAGTTTATTACTTGCGAGTAATAAACTATTTGTCGATGTTTGAGTGAAGATTTCTCGAGAAGTACAGCATCCCAGACCGTAAGATTTCAACATGAGGATTCTATCATGACCATCTACAAACTGTAAATTATAAGGAAATCTGTGGACATGGATGTTTTACGATCTTCCCAATGTTGTATTGGGCCTTTAAACATTATGATTGGTCTATGGGGATTGCGGTTCAATTTGTCTCCTTACTTTGATTCAAACCATCCATGCAGGCCAGTGGCACTGCAAGGAGTGGGATACTGAGGTTACCTTCACCGAGATGCCATGGTATCCCGCTGAACCCAACAGTCTCACTGAAAACTGCGCCACGTTCTGCAACTGGAACGTGCCAGGTACGTGGCACGACATTTCGTGCGAGAGGCAATTCCACACCGTGTGCAAGCAGCACCTGCCCGTGGTTTCCCCCAAGCTGCACCTGTAATGATTCTGAGGGTCCCGGCCGGAAGTCTGCTGTCCAGCAGACATCCAGTCGAATGCAATTCATTAATTTCATCAAATTTAACAGGGCGGCTTCGGCAAAGTTCGAACCAATCCGAATATGAATAAGACTTAAGGCTTTGCGTGGTGGGTGAAACAATATAGAGGGGTTTCCGGTGACACCATTCTCCCGATGACGGCCAGAGCATACTGGTCGGAGCGTCGAGTTACCACTCGGATTCTTTTCGGGACCACACCACTTCTTTACGAGACCTTATACATGGTGTCACCATCAGAATATAATAGACCGATTGTTTACGTGTCGTCACGTGACTTACAGTGGGTATTTTTGCATCTCATTTTGGTGCAGAACAGGAGTGGAAATGAGCAAAGAAGACTATCATATTGTCCACATTCTTCTTTGTACATTTCCATCACTGCTCTGTGCCAAAATGAGATGACAAAATACCCACTATATAAGTCACGTGAAGGCATGCAAACAGTGGTCGCACAATCGGTCTATCCTGGGGGACATGTGGATCCACCCACCGTGCAATGTAGGCCTATACCTAGAATCGTGTCATTTGAGCTGAGCGAGTTCGGCCATTAGATACGGTTACATGAATGATGTTTCAAAAAGTGGATGATTTGAGAAATATAGCACAATACAACTGAACTTACATTGACATTTTACGTTGGGCCTATTTTTTAGAATGATAAAATTAATCATAGTGTTCACCAATGGTTAATATATTTGATTCATACTGTATCTTGTATAATGACAGCCATCGACTTTAGTGGCAAAATTTTCTTAAACGGAAGGTAATCTAAGCACTAGTAGTGAGCTAGAGTTCTCCCCACGCATACACACAGTTAGCCTATCGGGCCGGCACGCTACGTTTTCGGCCGATACGATGCTTAAAATGCCCTGAACACATTTTCCCTCCCGATACGGTACAGCCTTAAAAAAAATTGTCCGGCTTCTGATTATCGAAGTTTCGGGGTTGCCTCCCAAAAAAGGCAGAAGGTGCGCAAGAACGGTTTGAAACGATCGGTTTGCACACCGACCAAGAAATGATTGCATCGCACTCGTTTTGCATGACCATGGAGCGCGACTTGTGCGCGTGCGTGCATAAATTAGTTTAATGATCCCATTTCTGTAATTGCCTTCCGCTGTTGGATGCTGTTACACCGCAGCCACAGGTTTTTTTCCCCGCTATAACATGGTAAATTCGGCCTTGAAAAGAGACTACCACTGCGTTGTCTGCAAGCCAGGAAGGAGGCCGCTCGAAATAAGCGAAATAAGATAATTTTCGTGAAAACACAATTTACAAGACATCTCTCATTTTTTGTGGCAAACTATCTCCATTATCAACAACAACCAAACACATTCTGCCCTTCCACAAGGAGTCCAGGCTTTTGGATGTCAAAATGCCAGCGGGAAAAAGCTGGGGAAATCTTTCCATGTAGTTCCCAACAAGGACAAGAGACCTGTTTGACATACAAAAGCCTGGCAGTACACCATCGTTCAGCTCGCGATTGTATAACTGCACGCAGTGTCATGTAGTAGGGGTACATTCGTCCGGGCCCATGCGGGAGTTTTCCGTTGCGATGTCATACCCCCGCAGTGACTGGCGGGCCATTCGAAAAGATGGCGGTTAAGGGAACGCGAATTCGACCACAGAATTCCATGATTTTTCCCTCTTTATGAAACTCGTAGGTGAGTAGCACACATCTAATTGTAGGTTGTTTTTAACATCCAATCAGATAAGCCAACATTTTTCTCTGGATTTCATTCCCCTTTAATTCAACATTTTGTAAACTACATTCGGCCTTTGGTGTAGGCTAATGTGCCTGAAAATATTTTTTCCAAAATAAAATATGTACAGTATATAGAAATATCAGGTTGTTGCAGTTCTGACATTTGCTGTGATTACTTTTTATACAAGGAATGACATCCATTTTTTAGTCAATTGTATGCAATAAACAAAATACTGATATTCTACCCCCCAAAAAACACAATCCAAAACACCTTTCTTTAAAAAAGCAAAAGCGCCAAACCCATTTCATAATCCTGGGGAGAACTCGGCACCATTATAATTATAGTCTAAATTAATCTGTGTGCTCAATTTGTAAATAAATGCTTTGATATCGTAATTATGTGCCCTCTTACTACTTTATAACACGGTATCTCGAAGCCTGACGTTTCGATCCTAGCAGGAACTTTCTGGGAATGACAAGGATACACAGAGATCTGCCTCTAAGAAAGGTCCTGCTATAGGACCGAAAGGCCAGGCCCTCGTTATGTTTGATATTTGCATTTTGGTCATTTTAGTCAGTCAGCTATGGCATTATTGTTTGTAGACCACCCAAGAGAAACATAAACGAGGTTTAATTATTGTTGCTTTTGAATACCTCGGTGACATGAGAAGTTCACGTAATTTCAGCCGAGTGCGAGGAATATACCGGCACTGGACATTTGTTTTCCTTTTGAATATAATTACAAAATATAATTACCAAACAGAATAAGGCTTAATAATTTCAACATAATTATAAAGCTTTAGATTAAGGTTTGTCTGTATAGTTGTGGGTGATATTACTATCATTACTTTTATCAGTAAATCGTGAACAATCGTGAATTAGTCATTCATAGCTTCCTGGTACTCTGTTTATCTAGTTTGCGTTATATTACATGACCTTGGTATTGCAACCGCTCTGTGCAAGACTACGTCTTTATGATGTACGTTCATTTTTGCAATCGTCGCGGAGTTTTCTATACATTGTGCCATGATACCACACTCAAAGAGCTACTTAAGCGTGTTTGCAGTTTTCTATGTTATTGCAGTTTCAGGTAGATTTTATAGTCTTTGAATCGAATTGAAGATGAATGATAAAGAGAACAATTGGCATTGTTAGCAAAAATCCTGCAGTGAGGGGTATGAAGTTTGTAAAGGCCCTATCCCTAGCTTAGAATTGAAATTATAAGGAATAAGTAAAAAAGTTTAGGCCTAAAGTATTAAAAAAAAATCATGAATGACGATCTCATCACTTGAATGCCGTTTTTGAGGTAAAATTATTCGGCTTATGTAGGGCAGTGCATGCATGGATTGGTTAAGAAGGTAAACCATCTAACATTGGTTATTTTTAAAACCAGTAAGTTGGTTGGACACATATCCAACAACAACATTGGTTGAATTTGACCAATATATTGGTCGTTTCAACCAATCTGTTTTTTAGGGCGTGGGGATGTGAGGGGAGCGAGACCGAGGTTACTGCAGTCGATGTCATGGTATGACACGGAAGCCTTAACCGTATAGCTTTGAATCCGAAACCAATGAGTGCTCAGAGCGACTCGAGAAACTGTTCAGCTAATTAGTGGAATGGTTTCCAATGCGATCGGAAATGCCATACACTTCACAAGCTGGCGGAATCCTTTTTAGATGAGCAAGGGCCACTCAGCCCTGACACTTATTCACATCAGCATAACAATGACGCCAGTCAAAATACCATTAGATAATTACAGTAGTGGTATTTCAGTCTGTATTCCTTAGTAAGATGTTCATCATAATTTCATAATGTCTACGGTAACTTATCTACGGTAACTTATCTTAATGATTAAGTCATGTATTGAACATGCACCGTATTAAAGTTCTTGGGCAATACATGAAGTGTTTGCTTATACTAAGTCTTGCGATCCATTCATCTACGGATCCTAAAATGTGACCCGGCACAGCATAATGAGGAATAACCCCAACTTTTGGGATTTTGAGATTTTCTCATGATGTGAAAGAGTCTACCATTAGCTTTCAAATTATATCAAATTATTTCCGTGTGAACTTTGTTGTAAATGGTACAAGGGGATTTCGCTCGTTCATTTGGTACCAGACACAATAGCAGCGCCATTCTAACTCCTCGAAAGCGGCCATTCAAAAAGGCAGGAACTTGATATTTTCATGAAAACAGTACACAAACACTCCCCCGAAATCCTCGTTTTTTCAACATTTAGAGATTTCGGGGAAAAAAATTGGACATAATATCCTCCAATGCATTAACTTTACGATTATACAATTTTTTTATCGAATTGAGAAGATAATTTGACTTCAGGCGTTGTTTACTCCTAAAGTGTTTTGGTGGGATATTCCTCATGTCACTGTGCCGGGTCACAAATGTTCCCTGCACTCGTGAAATACTGCAATGAGAAACATTTTAAGAGCAACTTTTCGGTTTTGAATCGAATACTTTCTCGGTTGTTCGTGTATTCGAGAATCTACCGAGAACTGAACCCCAGGACGACATCTGGTTTAAAGCCCCTACACAACATTGGTAAGATCGAAAAAACAGAAATGTTCACGGATTTACATGAAACTTATACAGTCTGAAGATGGTTATAATATAGTAGAAACCTCGAACTGAAATATTTCTGACTAAAATGTTGTATTTTGGGAGAAATTAGTAAAAGAAAAGGTTTACGTCTCACCGAAATCTAAACTATTTTTTCACACTGCACAGTACAGCATTGAATGCTGCATTTTCTCAAAACAAATGAAGCGGTTTTCACGATTTTCTCGAGACTCGGTTGGCGGATCGAGCTGAAATTTTGACAGGTGTGCTATCTCATGCATATGCTGGATCAGATGATGTATGGATGCTATTCTTTGACCTCAACCGATGTTGTGTAGGGGCATTAACGCCTTAATTACAGCGTGGCGGCCTTGCCAAATTATCGGCCAACTCCGGCGGGGGGGGGGGGGGCGCCAGTCAGAAGCGTTCAAGCCATCGACTGCCAAAAAGGTTCTCGTGTAATACCCGGGAATGTTGTACCCCACCAACACCCCGGCAACCATTCACACTGGAGCCATTTGTGAAAACTCCCGGGGACCCTATTTCCCTGTGAAAATAGTAAAGCCCCGGGGTTTTCTCCTTCTACCCTACCCACCCCCCCCCCGGAGCAGGGGTGAAAATTCCCCGGGGAATTTCTTCGGTAGTGTGAAACGACAGACCGGAATCACCGGGGAACTTTCGAGAAATCCCCGGGGATTTCGCCTAGCCCCTATGCCACATCACAGAGAATTAAAGGATTGGATGCAACTTCTGTTGTTTACTTTATTGCCATCAAAGGCATCCCCTCTGATCGACAGATCAGGAAAAAGAAGAAGATATTTCTGGAGTACATTAGCCTGCGAAACAAGTTCATCCCATGCCTCACCACACAAGCACCATCCTAATCCACTCACCATTCATTCATTAATAACTAATTAATTAATTATTGTATTCAAAGATAACGGATGGAGTGTAGTACCCTGGGTATAGAAAACAATACTAAGGTAGTGAGGAATTGTTTGAATAATAATTGAATTAAAACGTCAAAACCATACGAAGCAGAAGTTAAGATTTTAAACCGTTACCATAAACAATAATATCCAGAGCGAAAGTGCACTGAAGTCGCCATTTTGGAAAACCGAATAATTCTGCTAAACGAACGGGGCAAACCTTCACCGGTTTTTTTTAAATCATATCTTTGAATAGCCCGAGCCCGAGCCATAGCCCGAGCCCGAGCCATAGCCCGAGCCATAGCCCGAGCCATAGCCCGAGCCATAGCCCGAGCCCGAGCCATAGACCGAGCCATACATAGCCCGAGCCAGAGCCCGAAGCCCGAGCCCGAAGCCCGAAGCCCAAACCCGAAGCCCGAGCCATAGCCCGAGCCATAGCCCGAGCCATAGCCCGAGCCATAGCCCGAGCCCGAGCCATAGCCCAAGCCATACATAGCCCGAGCCAGAGCCCGAAGCCCGAACCCGAAGCCCAAACCCGAAGCCCGAGCCATAGCCCGAGCCATAGCCCGAGTCATAGCCCGAGTCATAGCCCGAGCCATAGCCCGAGCCCGAGCCTTCACGCCCCGCGGGTAGCACGTCTCATCAGTTCAGCAGCCGCTTCTTGAGAACCACGTTGAAGGGCGCCATCACGCGGGCGACCGCCACGGTCGGGTCCTGCTCGAAGAGGTCCTTGTCTTCCTCCCCAGGGACGCGCTGCAGGCAGTAGTTCTGCGCCAGCCAGGCGAGGACGAGGTAAGAGATCTGCAGCGCCTCCACGTGGCCCAGGCACAGGCGGAGACCCCAGCCGAATGGGTAGCTGTGCTCCGATCTCTGGAACTTGCCCTCCTCGTCCAGGAAACGCTCTGAGTCATTGCATCAGTGCAGAGTTTGGTGGGGGAGGAAGAACCAGAAAAACAATCAACAATGTCAACAATCTCAAACGTTAGAGGGCCCGACGTTTCGATCCTAGCAGCACCTTTCTCTTTGCCTTTGAGAAAGGTCCTGCTAGGATCGAAACGTCAGGCCTCTATAACTTTTGAGATATATATATTATATTGCAGGTCATTTTAGTCATTGAGCAGTTTGCAACAGTTTTTGTTTTCGGATTGTGAATGTCAAAACATCCAAAGAACACTTTGAAACGGACGCGCAGTGAGTTCATTTTTAGAGCTCTATGGTTCATATTCACTGAGCTTGACTGCAAGCGGGTTTTGTTTCTTTTTCAATGATGGTTGGGAGGACATGATGCTGTCATTGTTTCAAATGTGAGCATGCGTGAAGTTTGGATCCTGCCTGCCATCCTGCCCGCCTGCCTGCCTGCCATCCTGCCCGTCTGCCTGCCCGTCTGTCTTTCCGTCTGTCTTTCCGTCTGCCTTTCCGTCTGTCTTTCCGTCTGTCCTTCCGTCTGTCTTTCCGTCTGTCTTTCCGTCTGTCTTTCCGTCTGTCTTTCCGTCTGTCTTTCCGTCTGTCTTTCCGTCTGTCTTTCCGTCTGTCTTTCCGTCTGCCTCTCCGTCTGCCTCTCCGTCTGTCTTTCCGTCTGTCTTTCCGTCTGTCTTTCCGTCTGTCTTTCCGTCTGCCTTTCCGTCTGTCCTTCCGTCTGTCTTTCCGTCTGTCTTTCCATCTGTCTTTCCGTCTGTCTTTCCGTCTGTCTTTCCGTCTGTCTTTCCGTCTGCCTCTCCGTCTGTCTTTCCGTCTGCCTCTCTGTCTGCCTCTCCGTCTGTCTTTCCGTCTGTACCTGGCTTGAAGGCGAACGGCTCGTCCCAGTGGTCGCCGAAGTGGATGTCGTACAGGTTCGCAAAGACCGTCGTGCCAGCCGGTATGTTGTAGCCGCCTTTAAGTTTAAGCCAGCGAGGGCAAAGCAAACCAAGTATTCTTTAGATGCATACAATGCAGATGCAATACTCGATTGAATACACAGACGAGCAAGGAAAGTGAATTATTTCCGAGCTGAATATCGAAATAAATCATTAGCCACGATCCATAGGCCTCTTTGCTGATGTACAAGAGCCCCATAAATCCATCTCTACTGTATGGAGGAAAGTAATTAATCAGTGCGTACGGAGTTTATCTTATGGGTATTTGCCCCCATCCCCCCCCCCAAAAAAAATGTTACATAGCCACTCAAGGTTATGGGCTAAGGAAAGAAGGAGATTGGGTGGAACTCAGGAAGGCTGGAGATATAGGAATTGACATTCCGCTAAAAAAAGGGCCAGATCATACGCAGATGGGAAACGTGAACAATTAAGGAAGGGGATTCCAGAGAGATTTGAATGACATGGACGGCCCGAGCCAGAGCCAGAGCCATAGCCAGAGCCAGAGCCACAGCCAGAGCCTCTAGCTGCTAGAACCAGAGCCAGAGCCTCTGCTAGAACCAGAGCCAGAGCCTCTGCTAGAACCAGAGTCAGAGCCAGAGCCAGAGCCAGAGCCAGAGCCTCTGCTAGAGCCAGAGCCAGAGCCAAAGCCTGGGCTAGAACCAGAGCCAGACCCCCTGCTAGAACCAGAGCCAGAGCCAAAGCCTGGGCTAGAACCAGAGCCTGAACGAGAGAAAGAACCGGGGCCCGAGCCAGAGCCAGATATTCGTGAAGGGCCAACACGGGGAGGTATACAAATGCGGACCGTGCTTACGAAATATGACGTCCTCGGTGGTGGCGTGGGGCACTCCGAAGGGCGCCACGCACACGTAGCGGAGGATCTCCTCCACGGCGGCGCGGACGTACGGCATGGAGTCCTGGTCGTCCAGAGAGGGCGCCCTGGTGCCGCCCGTGGCCTGGGTGACGAGCTGGGCGATCTTCTCCTGCTCGTCCGGATTGCTGACCAGCAGGGCGGCCGTGTGGTAGGCGTTGACCAACGCGCCGGCCGTCGCTGCGCGGAAGAAGGAGGGGCGGAAGGGAGAGGTCCAGAGTCAACAACGAGAGTGCAAAAGTGCCTCCCTCGGAGTTTTCATTCTCCTCGACGCAAAGCCGTGGAAATTTGTTAGACTATTGGCAATTTGGGTTCCGCACACATGTGCACACATTTTTACCACCAAGCCAAACAAACAACCGTACCAGTGCTTCGTTATGACCGACTATGCGCATTTGTAATTATAACTGTTAATTAAACAAATGACAGAAAACAAATGGCAGGGAACTTTTTAAACAATAACATAAAGACCATCTAAGGGCTCAATAGCTCAGGCGCTTTCTAAATGCCAAAGCGTGAATAATCCACTCGCACAAAGAGTGAAATTTCCTGAGGAAAAGCCCAAACCGTTCAAAAAGTTTGCCGTTTGGACACGGCCTTAGTCTCTTGCCAAAGCAAATTATTATCGTATTAGATAAGAGGTCATGTATCCGTGCGCTGGTTCACGGACCAGACACGACCCCGTCGCGCGCTCGATTGCGGCGCACCAGCCACTGACGCGGCCGACTAGTCTCGCGCTCAAGCACAGACACTCACATCCTGCAATGTAGTTGATGATGACCTGGTAGAGGTGGGTGTCGGTGAGGAACTCGTACTGCTCGGGGTCCGATGCCAGTGCCTCCTTCCTGGCGCTGATCAGGCCGTCAGTCAGGTCTCGAAGATTCTCTGAAATAAACCAGCAGGGACACACATTCACAGACAACTATACACGTGACGGTGCCTCGCAGAAGGGCATGAGGGCAAACGAAGGTCGCTAAGGTCATTTGTTTCTAGCGACCTATTATTTCCTATTTTCGTCAAACAAATCAAGGAAAAACTTAGCGTCAAAACGTCAAAGTTTTCTGTGCCAGTTTCTAAATTTTTGTTCAAAAGTTCCTAGTCAGCTTTTCCTTTGTTGTTTTGATTTGAATTGAAAAAAAAGAAAGCTGCATCCACTTTGTGCGATCCGAGAGCTTGCAAAACTCTAGCTCCTGTTATAATAATGTCTAGCTGCACTGGCTGATCTTGTATAAACTCAGAACTCAGAACGAATTTGCACTGCCACAGCGAAAAACCCAATAGGCTGCGGTGTGAATGAACAAAATAATACACTTGCGGGCGCAGCCTACGTGCTGAGTTGAGCCGTGACGTCACTGGCTCACCTCAGCACGTTGCAGCAACATTCTCAGCTGCTCAGCGTGCTCAGATGAGTTGGTGAACAAAGCACCTGGAGGCGCCCTTCATGTGACTGTTATTTATGATTATCCACGAACGAACACAGTTTGTAAAACTATATTTTGATTTTGATTGTATAAAGCCAATCGATACACCCTCATTACGGGGGAACAACTGTAGCATTTCTTCCTCAATGTAAAACTACAAGTTCAAGGCCTAGTTACCAGGCTCCATACTGAGCGTTGTTGAACTACGGATAAACTACGGGTCAACCAACGTGCCTGAAAGCGCTGCATTGCCAATGACCGTATCGACTCAGCACGGCCTTCAAAATGGACAACTACTACGCGCATTGCGCATGACGTTTTTATCCTTATAATTATGGTAACGGTCTCATCTGAGCATGGGACCCAGATCAGACCGTTACACCGGAGCACCGAAAGCAAACGACAGATTCCGTTGCTCACTAAAATGGCGTCCAGTGCGTATACCTCACCTTTTGCTCGGAGTAGTCCATCTTGCGCCGCTGTGCGCGCTATCTATAAGATCTTTGGTCTATAGACTCACCCGAGTCAAAAGTGGTCTCGTGTCGCTGCAGCTCCTCCGAGGCCATGCCGTGCAGCTCGCGGCACAGGTCCTGCACCCACTTGCTGCCGCCGGCCCCGAAGAAGCGGAGGAATGGCAGGACGTCCACCTTGCGCACGGGACCCACGATGAACTTCCACAGGTCGCCGCCCATCAGCCTCTGCACCTTCGCGTGGACCGTGGGGTCGGCACTGCCGAATGGTCACGCGCACGGCAGACAAGCCCAAGAGAGGCAGGCACAAAGGAGGAATTACTATAACAAAATGTGACCCGGCACAGCATAATGAGGAATAACCCCCCCATATACGAGATTTTGAGATTTTCTAATGATGTGAAAGAGTATACCATTAGCTTTCAAATGATTTCCTTGTGAACCTTGTTGTAAATAATACAAGGGGACTTCGCTCGTTCATTTGGTACCAGACACAATATAACAGCACCAGTCTAACTCCTCGAATGCGGGCATTCAAAAAGGCAGGAACTTAACATTTTTATGAAAACAGTACACAAACACTCCCCGAAATCCTTCTTTTTCAACATTTAGAGACGGATTTCGGAAAAAACTCGGTCGTACAACCAGCCCCGCATGCTCAGTGCTCTGCCCGATTGCCCGCCGAAAGAGAACATGCAAGGCTGGAACCAAAACTGTGACTCCTTGACCTTAGACCCAGTAACGGCATGACCGTTTTGCACGGTGGATTACACAATGTGGAAAGTCGGCTCTTTTTGAGTACTGTAATGCGTACGGTGTTGAACGGCAGAAAGTACTGGCATAGTGTCAGTGTAAACTTTCAACATTGTTAAGGCCTCTTTTGTGTTCATTTCGTCCAGCGATGAGCTAGCTCTGCGCATGTGCAGATCGGTTCGATAGACGTGTTCTCGAGGCTTCGACTTGTGTTGACTAAAAAGAAGGAGAAAAAAAAGCCCTTACTCCTGGCCGAAGCACATGTGACTGAGGATACCAGCGATGGCTGGTAACATGATGTCCCGCATGCTCACTGTCTGCCCGTCCTTCTCGTCCAGCTCCTTCTTCAGATTGGCCAGGATCACGTGGGCCACTTCCTCCACCCGCCTCTTGCCAGAATAGTTCCTGCGGCGTCCGTAGAACACGAGGGGGAAATACAACTGGCTTAAGTATAGCGTTCGTCTGTCTGCATTGGCCGAGGGTTAGGGTTAGGGTTGTTAGGGTTAGGGTTAGGGTTAGAGTTATGGGTGAGTCCAACTGGACTATGGGATGATGTATAGCGAAATACTGAGGCGCGTATAGTTCCTGCATTTCTAGTCCTATAGGCCTATGTAGATTTGAGAGAATCGGGGAGGAAGGGAAGGGAGGGAGGGAGATGGGGAGGGGGAGAGAAGGATTGGGGGAAGGGGAGGGTGGAGGGATGTGATCGAGGAAGGGGGAGGTGGAGGGAGGGAAGGGATGAGGGAGGAAGAGGAAAGGGGGGAGGGAGGGAGGGAGGGAGGGAGAGGGGAGGGAGAGAAGCAGGCATGGAGGCAGGTAGGGGGACGCATATAGGGAAGGGACGAGAGAGGGGAGGGAGGCAGGGAGAGAGGGGAGGAGGGAGGAAGGGAGGCAGGTGGAGACAGGGGCAGGGAGGCAGGGAGGCAGGGACGGAGGGATGGCAGAGAGGAGGGAAGAAGGAGGGAGGGATCGGAGCTATAAGGGAAGCAGGGAGGAAGGGGAGGCAGGCAGGGCGGAAGGCAGGGAGGGAGGGAGCAGGGAGGAAGAGAGGCGGGACGCACGAGGAGGGAGCCAGGGAGGGAGAGAGGGATGAAGGGAGGAGAGAGGAATGGAGGGATGGCGGGCAGGGCGGCAGGGAGGCAGGGGCAGGAAAGCAGTGAGACAGGGAGGCAGGGAAGGAGGCAGGGAGGCAGGGAGGCAGGCATGCAGGGAGGTAGGTAGGGAGGCAGGGGGAGTGAGGGAGGCAGGCAGAGAAGGGGGAGGAGGCAGGGAAACACCGAGGCAGGAGGGAGAAGGTGGAAGGCAGGGGGCAGGGATATATGGAGGGCAGGGAGGGGGAAGGGGAGGGAAAGAGAGAGGGACGTGGGCAGGAAGGGGTAGAGAGAGGGAAGGCAATGGGAGACGGGGAGGTGACGAGGTGGAAGGGGAGGGGAAGGGGACGGGGCATGAACTAGGCGGGGGTTGAAGGAGCGAGCGGTGGGTGATGGAGGAAAGGCGGTAGGCTAATGTGGGGCCGGAGGAGCCAGCGTATTAGATGGACGGACGGAGGGATGGAGGTGTTGAATGGGTTTGAGAAGGGACGATTGAGACCACAAGCCAATCACCTCAGATTTTGTCCGCCCATCTTTCGTAGCAGGGTCCAGTTGTGAGAGTAGGATGTGATGTTGATATCTTTCCCGCCCTCGTTCATCAGCGCAACTGCACGGAGAGGGATGTAAAAAAAACACCCACATTACTCGCAGGGTAAAGGTTGATGTTATTCATAAAAGGCACAGAAAGGTTTACCGGACCGGGACTTGGGCCCGGGACCTCTATAATTATGGCTTACAGCCCCTACATACACAACATTGGTCGAGGTCAAAGAATAGCATCGATACGTTGGCTGATCCAACATATGAATGAAATAGCACACCTGTGAACATTTCAGCTCAATCCGCCAACCGAGTCTCGAGAAAATCGTGAAAACCACTTCATTTGTTTCCCGAAAAAATGCAGCATTCAACGCCGTACTGTTCCGAAAAATAGTTTAGATCTCTGTGAGACGTAAACTATTTCTTTACTATTTTCTCAAAAAATACAGCATTTTAGGCAGAAATATTTCAGTGCGAGGTTTCTATCATACGCATCTTCAAACTGTATAGGTTTCATGTAAATCTGTGAACATTTCTGTTTTTCGATCTTACCAATGTTGTGTAGGGGCTTTAACATACTGGGGCTCTCATCACCTGAGCTATCCAGTTTCTTGGATGGGGGCCATCGTAAATGTATATAGTCAACAATAGACAGATTGCGCGACCACTGTTTATACATGCCATCACGTGACTTATCGTGGGTCTCAAATTGGCACAGAGCAGCGATGGAAATGTACAAAGAAGAATGTGGGCCATATGATAGCCTTCTCTGGGTATTTCCACTCCTAGTTCTGCACCAAATGAGGTGCAGAAATGCCCATGCACTGTAAGTCAGGTGTAATGGTCGGTATATGTTGGACCTGGAGGCTGCATGGCTCTTATTGATGAAGTGTTCCGATTATACCGTATTGCAGCCACTGGCCGCCACCCCCCCCCCCCCCCACTCCGTCACTTTTTGAACAAGTTCTAGATTTTGTCAACCCTGAAGCGAGCAACAAAAGCCCGGCTGCTTACGCAAAGAGAGAACGGCGTTCCGGGAAAACCGCTCGAAAACCCTCCCCCCTCCCCTCCCCTCCCCATTCCTATCGAAAAAAAGTATTGCCGTGCCGAGGACAACAACTCCCTGGTTCCCGTAAGAGTACCTCTCGGAGATCCGGGTGCAAACGGGGAGACCATGGAAAGGTCACTGCATGTTGATCGAAACGGAGCATAAGGCCTCATGCATAGCGTTTGCGGGGTTTCCCCGTTTTATACATACGTATATGTGACCCGGCACAGCATAATGAAGAATAACCCCACTTTTTAGATGTTGAGGTTTTCCAATGATGTGAAAGAGTATATCATTAGCTTTCAAAGATATCAAAATATAACATCCTCTAATACTTAAAATGTCCGAAAATAAAAAATAAATAAAATTGATTTGTAATCGAATTGTGAAGATACTTTAACTTCGGGCGTTGTTTACTCAAAAAGTGTTTTGGTGGGATATTCCTCATGTCGTTGTGCCGGGTCACATATAGTCCAACTGTACTTAAAAACCGAGGTGATACGGAAATACATGAAACATAAAGTGCCACGCTGTCAAACCATGGAGCCGGTCAAACCAATCATTAAAGTCAATGTCAAAAGCGTGGGCGTGCTGGCTTTTTGTTTTTGTTTGCCGTTCGTATATAGGGTTACAAGGAAGTGAAATAAAGCGGCAAAGGGGAGAGGCGGGGAAAAACATCAGTGAATTGACGTCCGGCTCCATGATATTGGGATACGTAATTACTGTTTGTGTGCCACCATTATCCCATGCTGTAATAAATAGTCTTCAAACTCAAACCAGTGCCAAAATGTCCTTCTTATGGCGTCCCATTAATACTAAACTGTTTTGCATGCGTATGAGCGCAGCGAAGTAGCATGAAATAGGCCTATTGGGATTGATGTAATGTGTGGTTTTATTAACGGTCTGAGGGGTACATGGCGGGAATCCCCCTGCTCCCCCCGAATCGGCATGCACCGTGCAAAAGCGAAGGAACTCACTCCACCCAGTCAATGATCTCAATCCACGCCACAGTTCACCCGCGGACAATGACCAAGCGGATGCCACATTGAGAATGTATATGGTTGTTGTCGAGAGGAAGGCCAAATCTTAAAATACAATAGCGCTGTCATGGTTGGCTACGACCTCGCAAACCCATTGTTCCATCGCCCTAATAATTATATTGTTTACCTCAACATACCCCCGTCCACCCATTCCCAACCCCGTCCAACTTCAGCCCCCACCTATTCCGGAGTAGATGAACGTGTTTAGAGAGAAATGGGATGACAGTGTGGTTGTGAAGTAGTTTCCAAAATGTATACTTTATGAGAATGGATCATGTAAGTTATCATCAAAATGTGCATGTGTCAATACTAAATGTAGATTACACAATATAGTCTGGTATACATGTAGGCTAAACATCATACAGTCATGTAGATATAACATGAACCACAAAACTACATTTTCAACACCATTTTCAACAAACAAAGCGCTAACAAGCTTTGTTCGAACTTCGTTGCGAACAGCTGAAAACCCTCCAAAACTAACCTCAATATACCGGTAGATAAATCTCAAAAAGTTTGAGGGCCTGACGTTTTGATCCTAGCAGGCCCTTTCTCAAAGGCCAAGTGACAAGAACATACAGACAGTCAGGGGAAGGAAAGCCCTGACACACATGACAGAGGAAGGACAAAAGGGATAGGAGTGGGATCTCAATGTCGATATGCAGTTCTGAAATAGGTTTCAGAACTGAAACTTGGCGGGAAAGATTCTCCATACCTCAGCGCTTCACCAGGCATATACCGGTATGCACACCGATGATATAACATGATGTTTGTGCACTGTAAAAACGGTGCTCACATCATGCACATGGATGAAGTATGTTGAGGCACATGGTGCACGATACATGCGCAAGAGTTGATGCTCACTTTCACTCCATGTGCTTGAGGTACAGCAAATAGGAAGATGTTCTTGTACATGAAGCACTTCATGCACCTCATGCGACTTTTGCTCAAGTGATTACAATGCCACATGTGCTTAAGCTACAGTATTTCATGTGCATGAAGTACAGTAGGTGCCTCAAGCGTTCATGATTCTGGGACAAATATGTGCCATTGCAGAAGTGCATGAGGTGCAGTTCGTTTTTACAGTGTGTCGAGGAGAATGTATTTCACTGAGGGTTTGCCCTGCTCGACGTGATAAACACCGAGTGCTCGATGCATGCTTTGCCCGAAGCGTGATGATGAACAAAAAGGAAAGCGGGAGTCGCGGGTTTGAATCCCGCCCGAGCTGCCGTGAATGTTTTCATCAGGCATCGGGCAAAGCACTTAGCACGGCAGTTTTTATCACGTCGAACAGGGCAAACCCTCAATGAAATAATATGTACATACTTTACATTGTCTTTACATTGTACATGTTTACATTATCTTTACTACGAGTATAAACTCGAATTTTGAGGTTGTATATAGATGACTTTCCTTATGTTAAAAAAAAAAGCACTGAAAAAAGGGTTTCGTCTGAATAAAAACTGAATGGGGCGGCCGGCCGGACAGACGTACTGACGGAGGGACGGACTGTTGTGTTTCTAACTGTTTTGGTTTGGTCTCATGAGGGCGCTGTTCTTTGCCCTGTGACCTTGCAGGGTGCAGAACACTAAATAGAGCTCCCATTGAACACTGTACAAAAAACTCACTTTCAAAGCCAATTATCCCATGCCCAAAAGTCTCTCAGTTCTTGTAGCTATACTTAAAATTGTGGTTTGGACCTTCATCACTCAGATTCTTTTCAATTTTAGTGCTCTTAGCCGATTAGATTTGTTGCTAATTACCACCAGAAAAAAACACCCCCAAAAATTGTGTAGCCGTCCAAGCCGAATTTCTGCAAGGATTTTGGGATGGACTCCTCCACTTCCATAGCCAAGTAGGGCCACATTTAAAGCCAGATGTGGTCCAAATTACATACCAAATTGAAGAGTGAACCACCAGGTTGTCTTAAGCTTCACTTGTTCTACAATGTATCAGTTAATTAGCCTCCAAAGACCCCTTATTAAAAAAATGTTGTGGGTACACACTTTACGATAATCAGCTCGGCGGAGCCATCTTGGATGGATTTTGTGTGCTGCACCCTGCATTGTAGAGGCGGACATGTTGGTACACATTATACTGTGAGCTACACGACATCAAAACCTATCTCGTTTCCTGTGTCCGTTATTCCACATATCCAACACGGACGGAAATAGGCTCGCACTGTTTTGCAGCTCGCCAAAAATGAGCGATGGTCCGAGGATCGCTCACGCCAGGACCGAAACTGATTAAACCTTTTCCTTTTCCAAAACTGAGGCGACCAGGCGAAAACATGCACGAAGAACGGTCGCGCGAGAACTCAGCGGACAAAGATTCTATCCACAACATAATTATACAGAGACCAGGGTTACCAGACTACGGTAGTTTAGCAGGGGGGGGGAGGCTCAATAAGCGGGTTATTTATAACAACTGGCTAATTATTGCGTCAATATAAGCAACGCGTCAAAATAAACGCATGTGGTAAGACAAAACCCATGCATCTTTTTGTGTGTGTAAACCATCATTCAATTGATTCAACTGCATTTTTCCCTGTACCCTCTGTGCCCTCGAATAGTTTCCCAGTGGAATGACGCACGAATGTTTTATATTAATGCCCATGCACTATTGGCCCTTTTACAAAACCCAGCTTTAGGGTTCGGCTCCGGCTTCGTCAGGCTCTGCTATCCAAAAAGCTGAAAACACAGGTTGGAGTTCTTTGTTGAAGTTGAAGCTTTGGGATTTTTTTTTTTTTTTTTCAAAAGGCCCCTTTTCCCCCTAAGCCGGGTTTTGGTAAAGGACCTACCATTATCACGTCCCAGCGCTTGCCTATACACAAAAAGGAATGACGTCATCACGCGCCATGGATCATGGGGCACATGACGGTCGACGGGAACAACAGCACCAAAAACGAAACGACGAGATAATGAACGAACAATTGTACGTGTCCCCTTTGGTAAAACCATTTCTATACAGGTAGGTGGGCAAGGTTTTAGTTTAATACCCTGAGTTCACAATAAAGTCTGGGGAAGAACCTAAACCACCAGTTGTATTTGTACACAACATTCATGGTCAGGCACAACCGCTTGCCGAAAAAAATTGGACTTGATGTTTTCCTCAAAGTCATGATTTTGTTGCGCGTATAATTATGTGCAGCCCATAATGTAGGAATAGTGAAGTGCATGTTCTGTACATAGTGTAACACTTGGACTTGTTTTAGGTATACCACTAGGTCTCTTGGCCTAGGTTGGGAAGTGTTACTTGGCGGTAGAACAAGACTGAGCACCACAGATAACAGAGGAGTCTGCGAAGCATCAAGATTGGGTCGATGGGTGGTTTATTGGAAACTCAGACTAACTTGAATGCTCGAGGGTTGGCCAGAAGGAGGCAAGGTGGAGCAATCTACCTTGGAAGGGGGTGGGGACCTTTCTTTTATACACGGATAATGAAGACTGATCATGAATGGGTTTGGGGTAATACCTAAAAAAGGACGACCTCAATGCCATCGGCCTTCAACACGACCAGGCGGTTCGTGCAGCCCAGGATAGGGCTGGATGGCAAAAGAGAATTTCTAAGTTCTAACCTTGCAAAAACCCGTGGTCACAACGTCTCAAGCCGAGTTCGGCCCGAGTAGCGTCAATAATATTATTATTTACTGAATATGCAAATTATTAAATGTTGAACAAGGGATGGGGTTGGATGAGAAACTATAGGGGACTGAATAACGAATAATGGATGATAGGTGGTTTTCCTAATAGGGGCATGTTTTTGTCTTGGACCCTCTTTCTTAGAGCAGTGACCATACCCATGATGTCATAGGGGGACCTTCAAATGCCTATGGGGTTGGTCACTACCGGACTTGGTCCACAGGGGCATGGCTGGGGTGAACATTAGGGACTGGAATTAGGGCTTACACTTACAGTAGTGTCTGCTGTCACTGCTGACCGTCGTCCGGTTGACATGTAAATACGCGTCACAAAATCATCATTTTGAGGAATACTTGCAAGTCCATTTTGGGGGCAAGTGGTTTTGCCAGACAGCGTCGTTTCTCTATACATAACAATAATTATAGTTGGTCTGTTATAGTTATAGGGTTTTCCCCTCACCCTTTTACGGCGAGGGTATTAAACCAGAATCTTTCCGGTATTGGTGCAACACGGGTTACCGGTAGTCAACTTTCTTCCTGTTCTGTAAACGAGGACATTCTAGCTACGATGACGGAGGAGCCAGCTGACACAGTACTGGAAAGTGGTCAAGGCTGTTGGCGGGAATATAGGAGCCAATGGGGAACGTAAATCCGTTATGGGGGAGAAGGTACAGACGGTCGTCGTTGGCTTGTTTATTCCGTGAAGGACCGACGGATTTTCCCTCTCGGGCCATGAGTGCATCAACGTCTCTTCTCGACCTTGTATAAGGCGAGTCATACCAGTACCTATAACCGAGATGACTTTCGAGTCCCAATATCATTGTCCCGAGTCCCGACTCGCCAAGGTATAGCCTCGACTCGTTTAATTGTCAATGCTGAATTCAAGTTGAATCAACGTCCCCAGTTTCTAGAGAAAAATCACCCCAATACCCCGCTACGAGTCCGTGAAAGCATAGAGCAATAAGGACTATGGTGAAAGCCACTAGCCGGCTACTGCAGTCTATTGCAGTGTACACGAGTGTCGCATGGGCCCACTGTCAAATAAACCCCCAACCAAATTTAAGCCTGTTTTCGTTTTTTTGATCAAGTCACGAGTCACGAAAGTCGAGCCCGAGTCCCATCTTGAGTCCGAGTCATTGAAGTATCGTGCACTCGAGTCCGAGTCCTCAGCTATAATGAAGGCCCGAGTTGGATTCGAACTTAAATCCGAACTTAAATCCGGTTTTGAGCACGCCCCACGTACGACACCCGTGAAAAGCATTCAAAGTGGAGAGGGCTCGCAAGAAATCATAATCATGGGAAGCTTTAAGAGACCGTTCCGTACTCGGCAGTGCTGTCGGTATATAATGGAGGAAATCGTTGGCTTAAAGGTGAAACGAACATGTAGCGGCACAGCACTTAAATTGTGTTACCTTGTCGGCACGCCATACCTGCAACTTGGGTGTCGAAGTTCATGGCCGGCAATAGCGACGCAACCACGCGACACCACTGTCAGCGTGGAATAAAGAGTGTTGTTTTTTCTCCTCATCGTTTTCCCACGACTCAGTGCTTTGATTTTTCGACGCAGTGTTTTGTAACACACAAGTCGTAAACCTCAACCCTGCCCTTGTCGTTCTTTTCGTGTGTCTTTGGATCGTCCCGTCATCGCATTGTTTCTTCTTGTCTTCAGGTCTTCTTCTGTTCAGAAATTACCACGTGTACTTATCAAACACGTGTTCTTTTCAAACAAGCAGGCTTGAAACGGAGACTACAGCACACGAAGCGCTGGCTGCATAGAGTAGCTGGTGGACCTTCCCTCAAATCTTCAATGGATGCAACTTTACTTTTTACTACATGGCAGTGGTGCTCGAGCCAAGACTACCGGGTTGCATGAATAAAAGGAAAAGACTTGAAACGGAGACTATCGTCTGTGAAACACTCACGGGTGTAGTTGGTGGGCCTCCCCGCCATTTGTCGCAGGAAGTTGACGGCGGCGTCTTTGATCGCCTCGTAGGTGTTCAGCATGACGACCCAGTGGCCGAGCTTCAGCGACATGACGTCACCGTAGTCCTTGCCGACGCGGTCAAGGGTCGTCCACGGTGTCGTACACTCCTTCATGACTATAGTGCACACGAGAGAAGAAGTAAAAGCAGATCACAAACAGTTCGAGAACCGGACTCTCCGATCCAATACAACTAGGACCACTGTCCTATGGGCAGAATGGCCCCATTCTAGACGAAGCTTGAAGGTTTGCAATGGTGGGAGCGAAACTGTGCAACGGTTAAGGTGACGTCGTGTGATCCATAACAGTTTGAGAAGAAGTAGGTCTTTTCGGCTCTGAAAAGAGCCGGTGACTTGACGATTCGAAAAATGTGTCGTGTACTTTGCCCGTTGTCCTAACCGGAGTCCGAAAGATAGAGTTACCGGCTCTTTTCATTTCCATTTTCTTTCCATAAACCAACTGAGAAGAAGTAGGTCTTTTCGGCTCTGAAAAGAGCCGGTGACTTGACGATTCGAAAAATGTGTCGTGTACTTTGCCCGTTGTCCTAACCGGAGTCCGAAAGATAGAGTTACCGGCTCTTTTCATTTCCATTTTCTTTCCATAAACCAACTGAGTACAGGTGTCCTACCAAAAAGTGTCCTTGCCAAATACTGTCCGCTCATTAGCATACTGATCACTGATTGGTTAGCGTTAGGGCTAGAGTTAGGGTTAGGATTAGGGTCGTTAGGGTTAGGATTAGGATTGGGATTAGGGTTAGGATTAGGGTTGTTTGGGTTAGGGTTAGCGTTACGGTTACAGTTAGGGTCAAACGGTACGTTGCGTGTGTTAGGCCAGCAACCATACACAATGCGTCATACGTGTGTAGTGAAGGTTGAATGTGATATGTATTGGACCAATCAGCGATCAGTATGCTAATGAGCGGACACTATTTGGCAGGGGGACACTATTTGGCATGACACCAGTAGTCCTTCAGGAAGTTTAGACTACCTTGCGAAGGACTGCCGGTTCCATAGACTCGCGTATACAGCTGCCAAAGTCCCTTGACCTGCAGTCGATTTCATCAAACCCATCGTAACTTACGATTAATCGCAAGTCAATGAGCGATGCACAGAAACCATACGAGGTATCACAACTTACGATGGATAACCCATCGTAGTAAGTTGAGTTACGATGCATCGTAAGGCTTTGTGAAATCCACCCCTCACCTCCCCCATAACTTCGGTAGACCTTAAAGGCGACCAAGTTAAATGCCGTATACGTCAAAATGTGTTCATGGCTCTTTAGCATAAATTAACTTCCGGACCCATTGACCTCCCGCAGTCGGGAGATTAAAATAGACGTACGGCATTTCAATTGGCCGCCTTTAGGGTTTATACTCATAACTTCACACACCTGGGAAAGCTCTGTCGGGCTATACATTATAACGCAGGGAATTTCCGTGGGAAATACCAAAATCACTTCGCCTTTGGGAATGGCCATCAAGTTTGTTTTTAATTCAGTTTCGTGTATTTCTGAAAAGTCTAGCCACGAGCAACCAGTTTGCAACGTACGTAATCGGAGTTTATACCCGCGTCCACAGTATGCGACGTGCACGAATGATAATCTATCAATATGGCGCACACAAAAATCCACCCATTGGAATTATAAAACGGTACAATCACGACGTTAAACAACAACAATGTGCTGGAAATACTGGCCCAGGTGACTTCTGCTTTTCAGCTCTGAGGGTAATGATGCACATATTTGTGACCCGGCACAACGACATGAGGAATATCCCACTAAAACACATTTTAAGTAAACAAAGCCCGAAGTTAAAGTATCTTGACAATTCGATTACAAATCAATTTATTTTATTTTTTTCGGAAATTTTAAGTATTAGAGGATATTATATTTTGATATCATTTGAAAGCTAATGATATACTCTTTCACATCATTAGAAAACCTCAAAATCTCAAAAGTGGGGTTATTCTTCATTATGCTGTGCCGGGTCACATTTGCTTCTCCCCGCTGGCAGTTGCTGCTGTGAAAAGTCCTTACTGTCGCTCATCGTGAACCGAATGCAACGAATGCAACATAAGTGCACACACCCAGAGATAGACAAACCCAGATCCATTGTGGCATGATTGTGGGAAGATCGGAAAACATCGATGTCCACGGATTTCCTTCTAATTCACACAGTTTGTAGATGGTCATGATAGAATACTCTCGTATAATTCTTACGGTCTGGGATGCTGTACTTCTCGAGAAATCTTCACTCAAGCATCGACAATTAGTTTATTACTCGCGAGTAATAAAAAACTATTTCTTACACTACTGAACGGTGCAAAAACCGTGAGTTTTTTATTTTGGCTTTTTCTACTTTCGTAGACTTTCATTTGAGCTAAAACCTTCGCAGGATTTATCTTTTGGAATGTGGTTTAACACACAATGCTGTACAGGGCCTTTAATAACTATAGCCTCCATCATAATTAATATGGAACCTCGCTGCCAATTCTGACTGCAGTAGACGAGATATACGAGTTAATAATAATTATACAGGCCATATTCTCCAATGACACGATGCGCCACATGTCATTTCAATAGGCCTATGCAATGCATGTGTATATAATTTTATTGTAAATCTTCGTCACTGTTATTGACAAAATTTACGATGAACATTTTGTCGATGTTCGTACATGACAACCGTCTATAATGTTGAGTCGAGCCTGTCACTGTTAAGAATGACTCTTTCGTTAAAGGCGCTATACAACATTGGTAAAGGTCAAAAGATTGCCACAGTTTGTGTTAAGCCATTAAACATCCCAAAAAAGAAATCCTGCGAAGGTTTTAGCTGAAATGGTGATCTGAGAAAGTAGAAGCTGGTTAAAAACCGTCACGGTTTTTGCACCATTCTGGTGCTTGCGAGTAAACTATTTGTCGATGTTTGAGTGAAGATTTCTAGGGAAGTACAGCATCCCAGACCGTAAGATTTCAACATGAGGATTCTATCATGACCATCTACAAACTGTGTAAATTAGAAGGAAATCTGTGGACATCGATGTTGGGGATATATGCCCCTCTCACTTCTTCTTTGGAGGCAATCCTGGAAGAAGAAGAAAAAAGCTGAGGAAAAAAAGTACTTACGGGGGATGTGTCCGAAGAGGAAACTTGCCGGCGGTGCGGGCGGCAATGCGGGCCCGGCCTGACCCTTGCGCGAGCCCCGTCTGCTGGACCGTGTGCTCGCGGCCATGCTGACGGCGGCCAGCACTAGGGCGACCAGGCTCAGTCCGGCCGTCAGCCACAGGCCGCCGAGCGGGCCCGGCCCCTGGGCCTCGCCCGTCCCAACCCCGGCCCCGGCCATAGCCGAGTCGATCAGCACCATCCGGATTTTTTGGGGGCAGTTTCACGCGGACTGTGGAGGAACAACCTGCACAAAGACCCCAACCACCACCAACCAGAAAAAAGAGTGACAATGAAAAGGATTGCTGTAGGCTACAGGCGAACAATAACAGCGATGAGCGCCCCACTGGGCTTTGCGTGGGCTATACTAGGGCCTACATTCAATGTAGTACCGTAAGCATCTCGGCCTACCCACTCAGTTTCACGATCAGAAGAAGATGGAATTCAGCACTCATTAATATTGATATACAAAAATGTTGCAAACTGCTAACTGACCAAAATTACCAAAATGCAAATCTTAAAATTTAGTGGGCCTGACGTTTCGATCCTAGCAGGACCTTTCTCAAAGGCAGAGACCTTTCTCTGCCTTTGAGAAAGGTCCTGCTAGGATCGAAACGTCAGACTCATTAATATTAATGATTACTGCCGAGTCGTCGTAGCCGGCGCACATGATTGGATGGTTCTGAATAGAGTGGATGTATTGTCTTCCCAGAATTCTGATTGGATACTGATCGTCAAACGGGTTCAATGGACTGAGCGGTCGGTACAAAACGGCCGTACTGAAGAACAAAATGCGATGTCCCGTGTAGCAGGACTATAGGACGAACCCAACAATAAGAAACGAGAGGAAGATTTTGTTAGGTTCACATTCACCGAACAGAAATCGATCTGCAGTGTGGCGCATGCAGTGCTCACAGCAAAACCAAATAACTGCCTCTGCACTCTTGCACGATAGATTTTGAGCGAGTGAAAACTAAAAAAAAAAACACCGGAGAAACATGTACTTGTAGAAAACGCAGAATTCTTAAGACATGCACGGCCTTTGGGGTTAGTGCACGGGATGACTTGTTCCTATAACTGTTTTTCCACACCCCTTTTCCAAATTTGGTTTGGTGCTCGCATAGAAAATTATCAGTCGGGAACAACCAATGAACCAAATCGGTGGAGAGAATGTCCCACAGGGAATTGTTGCATGGAAAATGAAGTTGCCCGTACACATTGCACTCTCACAACGGGCGTGAGAGACCTCAGTCTCCACAGGGGAATTGTAAAGGTGTACACTGTACATGAATAGGTCTCCACAAGGTTTCCCGAAACATAGTGGTAGGCCTACACGAGTATGTATTTGGAAATAACTTAAAAACGGGAAATTTTGTGATGGGTAAGAATGCGTCGCAATTTGTGTACTGTTACATTAATAAGGGACATAGGCCTACGGTCCAAATTTCTACCCAGGGAAGTGAATGAGGATGAACTGGGAGCATTTTTTTTAAACATCGTTTCTCACACGGTTGCATAGTGCACGAGAACAAAACCATGTCTCCACAAGGATACAGAACTGGGTTCGTCAGCTCTTACCTGTGTTTTCTTTCCTTTTCTTGGCACACAGCTCTGACGAGAGCGGCCGACGATGAAACTGAAAGTGAGCGCTGGCGTAGTGGTGGGACCAATTAGGAGCTGTGACGTTCAACCTCACCAAGCCGTCTGTCAACTTCCCGCTGTCGTGCGCTTTTATGTGTCCTGTTGACTGGGCAGGGCGCGGAAACCACTTACGTATGGTCGGCCATACGGGCAAAAAAGACAACCGTGAAATTTAAGCTCACATGTCAAACTAACTAACTAAAGCCAAGGACAACACCAGGAAATAAAAAGACGACCCCCCGAAAAAATAGAAATACGAACAAGCTTGAATTTGACTGTTTTCCCCCTCTAATGGCCGCCCATGACCACGTGTCTTTCGTGCTTCACCAATACTTGTCTTCCCTCATGCCATACGCATGATCAATAGTTGAATATTCATGGCCTGGAATAAGAAGGAATTTGGGAGACCGCGTTTCATATTCATCGAATTGATTACATCATGGAATAATGCTTTACGTTGGCTCACAAATACCGAGGTTTTGCTGAGGCCTCCCCATTCATTCATTCATTCATTCATTTCCCAGGTAGTTACAGGCACAAGCACGAAACAACCCTAACCCTAATCCTAATCTTAACAACCCTAATCCTGAACCTAACCCTAATCCTAATCCTAATCCTAATCCTAACTCTATCAGTAACGCTAACCCAACCCGAACTGTAACTATAACCGTAACCATAGCGCCCTAAGCCTAACCTACGCTGGTTTACAAAACACGTCCTTTATACGGGGTACCAGCATGGCTCAACGACGGTGGTTAATTAAGCGTAATATGTCGGTCCTGTTATATATCTCCCTTTTTGTTTTGGTTTTAGCTTCACTCTACGGAGCGCCTAAGGGGACTGGCACAATGCGATTTTGTTTTTATTTCTTTCCCTCCATTTTATTATTTTGTTCCCTCGAAACAATTTCGTTCCCTAGAAATACATGTATAAGGGAACCCGGACTCTCTCTTTCCTAGAAGGCCAGAAACCGAGTCAATAATGCAGTCTGTAACGCCCCTAATGCAAACGAAAGGAACTTTTGTTGGATAGTGCAAAACCAGGTGGCTTGAGCAACACACATGCTTTGGAGCTTTCTATGAAATGCGTGAGGTCTTGCGTGTCAGCACTGGATGGCATTTTGGAAGCAACGAAGCGGCACGCTGATGGCGCCATTTACGAAGCAGAAATCGGATCAAAAAGATTGGAACGCATTACACGGAATCGGATGTATTTCTCAGAAGCTAACATGTTTTTAAACCTTATGTTTTGAAAAAATCGAACATATTTTTTTACGATTCGGATGCATTTCCAATAACCTAATCAAATTTAATGACCGAACATCTTCATGTTTGGGATGTTTTTGCGAATCCGATCATTTATCAAAAATAGAACATGCCGTAGGCATAAAACAGCCGTAGAATGTGACTAACATGACTAACACCATGCAGCTTTCTGATAATCCTTCTTTTGTGTTCAGTCCTTCACACTTCTCTCTTTGATCTTTCCCCCTCTTCTCACTAATCCCTACCCTACTCCTTGCCCTTCTCTTTGATCTTTCCCCCTCCTCTCACTAATCCCTACCCTACTCCTTGCCCTTCACTTTGATCTCTCCCTACCAGCTTCACTCGTTGTCCTCTGTTTCTCATCCGTTTCCTATTCACTCTCCCCCTTCCTTCGTGTACATGTATCTGTTTTGTCCTTGTCACTCTGCCTTTGAGAAAGGTCCTGCTAGGATCGAAACGTCAGGCCCACTAAATTTTAAGATTTACATTTTGGTAATTTTAGTCAGTAAGCAGTTCGCAACCTTTTTGTATATCAGCCGTAGAATGTGTGTTAGGTTTACGAATTCTCATCCGATTTTTCATTTCATCCAATTCTGAAAAGCATCCGGGTTTTGCCGTTTCGTGCATCGGGAAGAGTGAAGTCCCACCTCGTCCTAGTTCGTTCGGCTGGATTAAGTCTGCTTTCTCTTAGCACCATGGCCACAGAATCTGTGGTTGCCTTTTATTGATCGTTGTGGTTTTATGTTTGATTGTTCGGTTCAGGCCAGGAAGAATTTAAATCTATTTTGATATACATAATTATGACAAAATAATTATTCTCTTCTATTCTATTCCTACTCTTCCTCCTCTTGCTCTTCCAATCCCAGTCCAGTCCAAGTTTTCTTTGCCAATTTTCCAATTTGTTCAAAGTTCCCAGTCAGGTTTTTGCTTGGTTTGTTTGACAATAATAAAATTCGATTGTACAACGAAACGTTATATAATGTAGTTTGTTTCCTGTTATCCAATTTGTTTAAAGTTCCCAGTCAGTTTTTCCTTGGTTTGTTTGACAATAATAAAACTCGATTATAGTGTAGTTTGTTTTTTGTTTTGAAACCGTCCCGAGTTTCTGCGGCGCGTTGAACAAATGAGGGCGCACTACAAAGGAGACGTCATGGGCTAAATTTAGTGACGTCAGCTTTGACAACACCGACTGCAATAAATCCACAGTACTGAGTAGTACATTGCGGGATGTGTTAACGGGGTGCCCCGCAAGAAATTCCCCTTCTTTTTTTTTCTTATCTTACCGGAAGTACAGTATTTCGAAACGAAAATCCGACATCAGAGTGAAGGGCAGTACACTCGTAAGATGTCTACTCCGGCGAGGAGGCGCTTAATGAGGGATTTCCGAAGGTAGGGGGGGGGGGTTAAATTTGGACAAACAAAACGATCGGCGGCGATTGTGTACGTTAACTGCATGCAGGCTTTGCCGTCCATTGGTTTTCGTTACAAAATGGCGTCGCCTCTCTCTCTTATTTAATAATAATTTAATATTAATTTGTTTTTTTGTTCGTGTCGGCCGCATGAGTGTGCATATTGAACCCGAGAACAAGGTCACAAAGAGAGACGTTGTGAAATGTCCTGTAAACATGGTCTCGTGAGTTTTCGTCAACCATATCGTGCATGACCTCGCCTGCAGTGCCAGGGCCGAATATGTAAAGAAACATTATCTGACATTCTCACTCTCGGACTAAGTTGTGCAAGTTGGTACTTCGACCTTTTTGATTTTGCCTGTTGCCAGTATTGGCCTAGCTAGGCCTAAATAAGTTTTCCTTTTTTTAGACAAGGAATGGTTTAAGAAACTTTAACATCAGTACAAATCTACACATGATAATTTTGAAGTGATATACAAAAATGTTGCAAACTGCTTACTGACTAAAATTACCAAAATGCAAATCTTAAAATTAAGTGGGCCTGACGTTTCGATCCTAGCAGGACCTTTCTCAAAGGCAGAGAAAGGTCCTGCTAGGATCGAAACGTCAGGCACACTAAAATTTAACACAGTGGCTGTTGTTATGGCAGTCGTCCGTGTGGTTCCCTGACTTAACAGTATTTGTCAGGATGTTTAGCTCTTGGAACCAGACTATCAGCTAATAGACTGGTTCAACCAGCCTGCAATGCTGAATCAAGTCAGGGAACCACACAGACGACTGCCGTAACAACAGCCACTGCGAAAATTTAATGATAATTTTGAGGGTAAAATACCACACACACTGCACAGGCCTGCGGGTAGGCCTATTCTGAGTGAATTCTATTTCTATGCAACATCCATCCATTTGCATTATTTGTTTTTGTTTTTAAGGATTGACGTTACATCAAGTTTGGGCAGTTATTGTCAAACTTTTTATTTTTTCTTAACCCTTTTTCATCCTTCAGATGTGTGCTACCAGTCTGTTAGTGTTACCTATTGTTTGCTGTTAAACCTGAGGAATTATAGGTGGAATGAAACTAAAAAAAAAAATTTAATATCCAACTTATTGGCAACTTGTCAACGCAACAAAACGGTACATCATACATGTATCGTGACAAAAAAGCGTTAGAGCGCAAGGCCACTGCGCAATATTTACTAGACTTTAGATAGTGTGCAGGGTTACACAAATGTGTGAAGTGAGTTCGCAGTTTTACTGCTTGTGATCCATGGCACGTCCTCGCCGTCAATATGTTCATACTACATGTATTTGACTCCAAAAACAACAAGATAGATTTCTACTTGAAATAGCCTGGTATCGTCTCATATTATCGTCTTGTTTTCGTCTCCAAGTAAAGTGCACTTATGTACGCTGTACATAATTGATAGACATAACATCATGGCTTTGCTTTTCTCCGTTTTTTTTGTTTTTGTTTTTTTAAAGGCTACAAGATGATCCCCCAGCAGGAGTGAGTGGAGCCCCAACAGATAACAACATTATGCTATGGAACGCTCTTATATTTGGGTGAGTTGTTGCGCTTCGGGCAGGTAACATGTACGTGTACGTTTGCCTTGACCGCAAGGAGTACTGGATTCCAGCCCTGAAGTACCATGGAGCACTGTCTGGGCTGGGGCACCGTCCTGTCATCTGCCACTGTTAAGTCGTGTTCGCATTGGACTTAACTTTGTAAAACTACTGTGGCTGAGCGGGAGAATGACAGAAAATAAATCCAATGCGGACACGCGGAAAACTACCCTCCCTGTCAACTTACCACGAGCATGATGTAAAACTAACAGGGCGAAAGACGTCGCGGAAACTTTCCGCTCAGTCACGTTAACTTGACAGGGCCGAAAAAAAGTCCAATGCGGACAGTTTCGCCCTGTAGAACTACCGCGACCACGCGTATTCCCTGTGACACATCCGGTATCACACGGCTCCAGGGATCAGTGCGCGCGAAAATGATCGATTGATAGCTTTGGTGTTGACTAGTGTAGTTTGCAAACGCCGCGCGAAAGGACGCTACATATCCTGTTTGGGTCAAAGGTTATTGTGCACAGCGCCCGCAATGGGCGATATTCTACCAGTCTCACATGGTGAATTTCTCATTCCGTCGCGGAAGAAAAGTCCAAGTGTGGACGTGACTTTAGACAGAATCCACTAATTTGGTTGGGTCTTGGTTCAGCCTCTTCCTTAGAACCTCTATCTCACCGGCACTCTGTTTTTACACATACATGAGTGTACAAGTTATACCGTACTCCCCACTAAAGTCCCCAGGTAGGCTTCAATGCATATAGGCCCCCCCCCCAAAAAAAACAAGAATAGTTCTGCTTCCGGGTACCCGACTAACCCAATTTCTAGCCTGCAACCCTAAATCTTTTATCGGGAAACAACCATGATAAACATTCAATGTGTAATTTGATCATTTTTTTATGACCACATGCAGATGCCTCCATATGATTGTAAATAAAAAAATATTAAAAAAAATCCCTACCTACCTACCTACCCTATTTTGTAATGCCATGTAACCGGTAATCGGAAATTTTTGGCCCTGTCATGCCATAAGCACACCCACACACCGTACTTTAGAATAAAAAAAAGCAATTTAACACCAGCATATTTAGCATTGAGGCTGCCTTAGCTTTTGTGAGTACAGTACATCGTTATCCGTGGTTCCAAAGATTTCAAAAGTTTGAATTCACAAACACAGTAAATGAAAAAGTACCATGGTATGCACAATTCAAACTGTTGTTGTTGTGATTTTTCTTAGATTTTTTTTAGCATTGTAATTAGTTTTTAATGACTCGTTACTCATTTTGTTATTGCCTGAGATTGGATTTACTCTAAAAACTCATTTCTCTCATTTTCAGGCCCGTGGATACGCCTTTTGAAGATGGTGAGTTTTGGAAGATTTGCGGGAGTTAGTCCAAGCACATTTATGTCTGCGCAATGAACACGTTTTTGGGTTTTTTTTTTCTACAGCTCATATGAGGTATATATAAAGTTTGTTCAACGAAGGAACCACAACTCTTCATTTCTGAACAAACAGATCCCTGTGGTATTGAACGACGTGACCCAGTTTGATGTCTGGTCAAAGTTGGGAGGGATTTCCTCCACAGAGCATGATCAGACTTGTCCAAGAGGAAATTAAACATTCCTACCGTGATCTTTTGCCTGTGAAGGCAGGGGCACTCATGATAGCCAGCAAATCAGTTCAAGGTTCCTGTTGTTTGACGCACAGGAAGACCAATGTTGAAAGTCAATATTGAACCGGCTGTGTTTGTACACAGAACAGTGCTGTGTCTTGTTTGGCCTCTGTTGTTGCCACGAATCAATGTCGCGTCGAGGAAGGGCGCGTGTCATTGTAAAGGAAGTGTAGGCAAATTCATCCATGGATCGTACATGTGACCATGAACTCTGTCATTGTCAAGTAGGCTGGGGGTCTCCTGTATTTAAAATCTTGATTCCTTAGAGCACGAGCTGACGAGGTACAGTGTATACATGTATTCCAAAAATGATTTTAAAAATTTTCAGTCGACGGAAAAGAGTGGCTTCTCCTTATAGGCTATGCTTTGGCGAAATAATGCCAGTCTAAGACTTGTGTAAGCACATAAAGCATGTGTTGAACTTACTGTGCACTGAGTTAAATCACAATGGTTCTTTATAGCCGAATGTTCGGTATGTCAGCGTTCGTTATAGTGACTTTCCTCTGTGCTATTACTGCAGTGGTCTAGTGGATATCTTGTACTACTGCCAGCGCAATGGTCTAGTGGATCACTTGTGCTACTGCCAGCGCAGTGGTCTAGTGGATCACTTGTACTACTACTAGTGCAGTGGTCTAGTGGATCACTTGTGCTACTGCCAGCGCAATGGTCTAGTGGATCACTTGTGCTACTGCCAGCGCAGTGGTCTAGTGGATCACTTGTGCTACTACCAGCGAAGTGGTCTAGTGGATCACTTGTGCTACTGCCAGCGTAGTGGTCTAGTAGATCTCTTGTGCTACTGCCAGCGCAGTGGTCTAGTGGATCACTTGTGCTACTACTAGCCCAATGGTCTAGTGGATCACTTGTGCTACTGCCAGCGCAGTGGTCTAGTGGATCACTTGTGCTACTGCCAGCGTAGTTGTCTAGTGGATCACTTGTGCTACTGCCAGCGCAGTGGTCTAGTGGATCACTTGTGCTACTGCCAGCGCTGTGGTCTAGTGGATCACTTGTGCTACTGCCAGCGCAGTGGTCTAGTGGATCACTTGTGCTACTGCCAGCGCAGTGGTCTAGTGGATCACTTGTGCTACTGCCAGCGCAGTGGTCTAGTGGATCACTTGTGCTACTGCCAGCGTAGTGGTCTAGTGGATCTCTTGTGCTACTGCCAGCGCAGTGGTCTAGTAGATCACTTGTACTACTACTAGTGCAGTGGTCTAGTGGATCACTTGTGCTACTGCCAGCGCAATGGTCTAGTAGATCACTTGTACTACTACTAGTGCAGTGGTCTAGTGGATCACTTGTGCTACTGCCAGCGCAGTGGTCTAGTGGATCACTTGTGCTACTACCAGCGCAGTGGTCTAGTGGATCACTTGTGCTACTACCAGCGCAGTGGTCTAGTGGATCACTTGTGCTTCTGCCAGCGCAGTGGTCTAGTGGATCACTTGTACTACTACCAGCGCAGTGGTCTAGTGGATCACTTGTACTACTACCAGCGCAGTGGTCTAGTGGATCACTTGTGCTACTACTAGCGCAGTGGTCTAGTGGATCACTTGTGCTACTGCCAGCGCAGTGGTCTAGTGGATCACTTGTGCTACTACCAGCGCAGTGGTCTAGTGGATCACTTGTGCTACTGCCAGCGCAGTGGTCTAGTGGATCACTTGTACTACTACTAGCCCAATGGTCTAGTGGATCACTTGTGCTTCTGCCAGCGCAGTGGTCTAGTGGATCACTTGTGCTACTGCCAGCGCAGTGGTCTAGTGGATCACTTGTGCTACTGCCAGCGTAGTGGTCTAGTGGATCTCTTGTGCTACTGCCAGCGCAGTGGTCTAGTAGATCACTTGTACTACTACTAGTGCAGTGGTCTAGTGGATCACTTGTGCTACTGCCAGCGCAATGGTCTAGTAGATCACTTGTACTACTACTAGTGCAGTGGTCTAGTGGATCACTTGTGCTACTGCCAGCGCAGTGGTCTAGTGGATCACTTGTGCTACTACCAGCGCAGTGGTCTAGTGGATCACTTGTGCTACTACTAGTGCAGTGGTCTAGTGGATCACTTGTGCTTCTGCCAGCGCAGTGGTCTAGTGGATCACTTGTACTACTACCAGCGCAGTGGTCTAGTGGATCACTTGTACTACTACTAGCCCAATGGTCTAGTGGATCACTTGTGCTACTGCCAGCGCAGTGGTCTAGTGGATCACTTGTACTACTACCAGCGCAGTGGTCTAGTGGATCACTTGTGCTACTACTAGCGCAGTGGTCTAGTGGATCACTTGTGCTACTGCCAGCGCAGTGGTCTAGTGGATCACTTGTGCTACTACTAGCGCAGTGGTCTAGTGGATCACTTGTGCTTCTGCCAGCGCAGTGGTCTAGTGGATCACTTGTACTACTACTAGCGCAGTGGTCTAGTGGATCACTTGTGCTTCTGCCAGCGCAGTGGTCTAGTGGATCACTTGTGCTACTGCCAGCGCAGTGGTCTAGTGGATCACTTGTGCTACTGCCAGCGTAGTGGTCTAGTGGATCACTTGTGCTACTGCCAGCGTAGTGGTCTAGTGGATCACTTGTGCTACTGCCAGCGCAGTGGTCTAGTGGATCACTTGTGCTTCTGCCAGCGCAGTGGTCTAGTGGATCACTTGTACTACTACCAGCGCAGTGGTCTAGTGGATCACTTGTGCTACTACTAGTGCAGTGGTCTAGTGGATCACTTGTGCTACTACTAGTGCAGTGGTCTAGTGGATCACTTGTGCTACTGCCAGCGTAGTGGTCTAGTGGATCACTTGTGCTACTGCCAGCGCAGTGGTCTAGTGGATCACTTGTGCTACTGCCAGCGCAGTGGTCTAGTGGATCACTTGTGCTACTGCCAGCGCAGTGGTCTAGTGGATCACTTGTGCTACTGCCAGCGCAGTGGTCTAGTGGATCACTTGTGCTACTGCCAGCGCAGTGGTCTAGTGTCCGAGATCACTTGTAGTACTAGTGGTCAATGAATCATTTGTTCCACTAGCCAAACGTTGAGTGAATCTCTGTGAAGTGATGTTGAAGTACCTTTCCATTCAAAAATCACCAGCCTGGAGATCCTTTGCGTACATGTACATGTACAACGACTTGGCCATGAACTCAATTTTAATCCCCTCGCTCCAATCCCCTTTTCTTTCAGGTACTTTCAAGCTTCAGATCGAATTCACTGAAGAATATCCCAACAAGCCCCCCTCAGTCAGATTTTTATCCAAGATGTATCATCCAAACGGTAGGTGGTGTGCGAGGGCCGGTCACCCCAGCCCCGCAGTGGAGTAAGCACTGTCGATATCGTGTTTTTCAACTATTGATATATATGCGCTCAAATATCGATCAAACCTTCCACTTAGTATTTCCACCATGCAAACCTTTACGTCTTATCTAAAGACGCCCTCACTGAACAGAATGCATCCGTTCTTTTTTGCTTGCACAGTTTATGCAGACGGCGGTATCTGTCTCGACATCCTCCAGAACCGGTGGAGTCCGACCTACGACGTGTCTGCCATTTTAACCTCTATACAGGTAAGGGCGCCCCGCCGGTATTTTTTGCCGCAGTGTCACACTGTGCCAAATGAAAGGTTGGAAAAGCATTCAGCGTGAAATTGCAAAGTAAACAACACCCCTTGGAAATTTTCTCACGAGCCTTGCGAGTTTTTTCAGCGTCGTCTGAAAAGGGCTTTTCATTCCCTTCTCTGTAGTAGCTTGTCTTTCAGTCTTTCTCTGTCTGTTTCTCTGTCTGTCGCTGCCTATTCTTTCACTCTCTCTGCCTCCCTGTCTCCCTGTCTCTTCCTCTCTGTCTGCGTCTGTGGTTCTGTCTTGCTCTGTCTATCTCTCTCTCCCTGTCATTGTCTGTCTTTCTGTCTTTCCGTCTGTCTCTCTTTCTGTCCCTCTCTCTCTCTGGTCTCTCACTCTGCCACTCCCTGTCTCGCCAACAGTCGTTACTCGACGAGCCCAACCCCAACAGTCCTGCCAACAGTCAGGCGGCCCAGCTCTACCTAGAGAACCGACGGGAGTACGAGAAGAAAGTCACCGCCATCGTCGAACAAAGCTGGCTGGACAGTCGCTGACGCTGCAGGAGGAGTGTGGTCACCCCTTCCGACGCCAAAATCTCCCCCACCCGCCCCCCTCCCTCCCCCCCTCTCTCTCTCCTCGTCAACGCCCTTAACCCTTCACCCTTAACCCCCAGTCCCAACAAAACACTCCTCTACTCTTGCCCCCCTCCCCCTTTTCCACAAGCTGCTAGGCCTTCCTTCCTATCCCCCTCCCTCCTCCTCTCCCTCCTTCCCTTCCTACCCCCAGTTGAAACCCAACTCATTCGCTCTCTTCCTCTCTTCCAACATTAACCATCCTCGTCCTCTTTGACTCACAGTAGCGGGTAGTGCTCCAGAAATACCAAAACCCCCCCCCCAAAAAAAAAGAAAAACCACAAAAATTTGAAGAAGAACCACGACGCATTCTCTACTTTAGAGGAGGCAGGCGAAACAAGAGGGTGTTGGGAGGTTGTCGGGACAGTGAAGTCTTGAGCTCAGGAGAGCGATGCTAGAGTTTGTCAAAGGGAAATGATTTTGTAGAGAGGGGTGTAAAAGAGAAGGGCAACGTACATGAAGTGGCAAAAACAAAAGTCACAAAGCCAGCATCTTGCAAGGAATGTAATTTTCATGTGTTTCCCCCCCCCCCCCCCCCGAACCCCACCACTGTCTCTCCCCTCTTCCTTTCTCTTACTTTCCCTTCCCTTCTCACTCCGATGAGATATGTAAAAAAATAAAAATATTTTAAACGTTGTCTATCACTTCCGTTTGGTTTATTACCCCCCCCCCTCCTCCTTTTTTTCCCCATGTCATCAATGGCACACCCTCCAGCACATGTTTTTGTTGTTGGTAGATATTGTTTATTAAACAAGCAGCAAAGCACGTGGAAGACTTGGCCAAGCTGCACCATGACCACCGAGGTCCAACCGTCTACTCTTGCGGAGCAGGGCCCTGAATGTGAACGATTCTCGGTTCGCGACCCCTCGTCCAAGCAGTGACTTTTGCCATGTCCACGGGAAGCACGTCCCCACGACTACCACACGACTACCCGAGAGAGAATCACATTAGTAGCACAAGGAAACGGACCCCCCTTTTATCGAAGGGGCTCTGAAAAAATTGGAACGCCAAACTTTTGGAGAGCCAGGAATGTACTTTGGTTTCGTAGACACGGTGTGGTTTTTTGGTTTGCATATGACGCGAGTGTAAACCCGATGCCCTACTTTGACGTATGATTAGCACACTGCATGCTCAGTGCTTTGCCCGATTGCCTGCCGAAGTTACAGGCAGTTTGGGTGAGACTCGCTCTAACCAATTTGACCTCTTGGCCACTTGGGCAATGTACCGAGCAGTCAGTGCTGATGTTGCCGGAGTTTCGGGGGGGGGGGGGATTGTAATTTCTTTTTTAACAACTAAATCATATTCAAGTAATATACACAAATCTCGCGAACTGCTTACTGTATAGAATGACCGACATTTCAGAAAGGTCCTTCTAGGATCAAAACGTCAGGCGTCTACGGTTTTAGAGGTTTTAATTATTTATGATGCCATCACCGTGGGAAACTGTGAACTTCAATCCAATCTTTACTTGACTGTTGGGCAAACCTGCATCTCTAGCCATGGAGATTTTTTAAAACAATATTTTTTTTTAACCGTCGTATTTGTTGAAAACACCCCCCCCCCAAAAAAAAAATCCCAAAGTCATTTCAGCATCAAAGGTTTTTTTTTGATACGAGTATTCAACTGTGTTCACTGGATCATTGTACATCTTGCTCTAATTGAAGAGCATCTATGTAATTTAAACTATGAAACGACAGCGTAAAAGAAAAACAAATGAAAGAGGAGAAAATTGACATTGTATCTGGAGGCTTTGCTAAAGTGATCTTTGTCCACTCTTTGTGTCATTTTTGTATAAAATTGTACGAAAAGAAAACCATTACTAGGCAATTTTTGGGTTTTTTAATTCTGTTTTGTTTGTGTCCATCTGTAATGTCATTGCTAACATAACCATTTTTTTTGTTTTTGGAGGGGGGGACTTCAATTTGGGACTTGACAATCAATTTTGAAAATGTGGTGAAGCAAATTCGACTGGACCCGGGACTCGAACCCGAGACCTCCGGTTAAACGTGCCAGCAAAATCAAGACAGACAAAAATCAGAACAAATGCATTTATATGCCGCCGTTTGCTCTCTCTCTCTCTCTCTCTCTCTCTCTCTCTCTGTAGTCTGTACCAGTTTTGAAACTGAGTATAGAATTACCTACCAGTATAATGACTGTACTCCGTCAGTTGAGACATGGGCTCTTTTCCAAAACCCGGGCTTTAGGCTCCGACTCCGGTTTCGTCTCTGCTATCCAAACGCTGAAAACACAGGTTGGACTTCTTTGTTGAAGTTGAAGCTGTGGGTTCTGTTTTTTTTCAAAATGCAGTGTAACATTCTAAATCAAATACAAAGGCCTCCCATTTTCATGCCTTGTCCTTCAAAATGGACCAAAGAAATGGCGACAAAGCCGGAGAATGAGCCTGAGGTTTTGGAAAAGGGCTTTCGTTAGTATTGGAGGGGTTGAAAGAAATACTTCAGGAATTCCGGAAACCTCTTCTTTTTTTTTTCCTCTTTTCAAGCTGAGTCTACTTTGTCTTCAGCGTAGGCCAAGAGACTAAACCGTGGGCCAAGATTGATGAAGAGATGGAGGACGTTAACGACACAGATTAAATTTGGGCGTACATGTGTAAACTACATGTGAAAATGTTTCAGGTTTAGCTTTTTATCCTTTGGGAGGGTTATTTGATTTCAGTTCTGAAAGAGAGGGGAACATTTTTGTCGTGATTTGTCCCGAGTGTTTTCTGTTCACACCTGCAAAATCGTTGCCCACTAGCTGTTCAACGTGTACAGGGGGAGTTTATAGTTATCCAAGTTATTATTTATATTATCCATTGTATGTAGGTATCTACTTGTAATTATGAAATTAAAAGAAAACATTTCAACAACAAAAGGAACATCAAACGGACCTTGTGAAGTCGCTCTGTTGTTTATTTTGTCTTTTTTTTTTTTTTAGTTTACATTCTCAACAGACACACTTGTTAAATTTTGATTCAGACTTTTGAAAAGGACAGTGAGGGGTAGATTTGAAACACTTTGTCAATTTATGGCAAGGTTGTTTAACATGCATGCTTGAACTGCAGCCGATTACACGAAACTACGTACTTACGCAACATTTTGTTGCATAACTTACACAACATTTCGCTGCCTTTTCTAAATAGTGCACAAAAGAGCCATTGTGGTGCAAGACTTACGCAACATTTGTACGTTGCGTAACTTACGCAACTTCTCTTGAAATCGGCTGTTGGTGTCTCATGGCAACATGTACGATAATGTACTTTCATTATCTGCCTCGCAATTTGTATGCTTCATATCACAAAGACAATGCCACACTGCACTGAAGATCACAAGAACATTTTTGGCCCAATCTGAATTTTGGAAAAAAAATTGTACATCAAAATACTGTTAACATTTGCCTATTTTTACGGCCACATCTGTAAAATAATGAAGGAATGGTCAACTTTTCAGAATGTCCGCCCGTGGATCTGATTATTGCCAGTGGGCACTGCACAAATTGCAGCCTGGTGCTGAGCCAAAGTCACGGATTCGTTGGCTATGGCTCGAGACAGCACAGAGGTCTATGGGATACGGCTGCATCCATTGGCTTGGTAGTTGTCCAGAGGGTCATGTGGACTGTCCGGTCCCGATGAGCTCAACCTTGGGACTCAGTCGAATGCTATGGCATGCCGCCCTCCTCCAGTCCACCCACAGCTGACCTATCGGGATTTCTTATTGCCAGTCTGTCAAAGAGTGGCGCCAAAATTCCACAAGGGCCCATGCACAAGAGGTACACAGTCTAGACTGGTGCTATGAATATGCACGAGCTCGGACTGTAGTGGCCTGTAGTGTGGAACCATGGCTAATGAATTGTGTACAGGGCCTGGGTTGTTGCCTTTGGAATGGTGAGTTGTTAGGGGGGGGGGGTGGGAAATAGTAGGATCCGTGTGAATCACGATGGAACCTTCTTTCAACGTCCCTTCTAGGGATGAGTTATCAGTCTTCAGTAGGAATCAACTCTGGGATCCCCTTTAAAAAAAGAAGAAGAAGAGTTTATCAAGGACCAGCAAGCCAATCTCCATTCTTTGCACCTTTCATCTCCCTCCGTGCCCAGAACTCCACCCTCGCCACGGTGACTTTACCTGCACTAATTACATTGAAATAAGAAAAATGGGGAATTTAACCGAGATGATGGTTAAACGTCAAATGGGTCAATCTTACCGCCGTTCCCACTTGGACTTCAACGAGTCGGGGGGAAATTTAACCGTGACGGTGGTTAAAGTAACAGAAGCTGGGAATATGCTGTGCCCTTGGAAGTTACATATCAATCTCATTATAGCCCGCAAAATAAAACCAGATTTGGCTGTCATCACGAAGGAGCTTGATTGTATTACAATGTAGGTGGTGGATATGCAGAAACTAATCAACTCGGTAAAAGTAACCGAGAGGAAAACATAACTAAGGCTGTTTCCACTGGACTTAAAATGGGAAAAAGTGACCATCGTCTCGGTGGCTTTAAGCCAAAAAAAGGGCAGTGGAAATGAGACACTTCGGGCAGGAGAGCAGCGACAGGAGTAGTAGTCGTAGTAGTGGAGAGGAAAGCGCAGTCAAATCTCTATGGGCCTCTGAGGCATACACATGTTGTAGTAGGCGGTCTGGTCCCAGAAGTCAACGCCTTTCCAGCCGCACCAGCCCTGCAGAGCGGGTACACGAAACAGTCTGTGAGTCTGGGATCCAGGCCCGGTGCACGTTCTCTTGGAGCTTTTTCCAAACCCCGGCTTAAGCGTCAGGCTCCGGCTTCGTCTCCAGTCCTTTCACCCGTTTTAAAGTACAAGGCATGAAAACAGGAAGGCTTTGGCTTCATAGGCCTACTTGAATGGTATTATTGAAAAAGAATCCAAAGCTTCAACTTCAACAAAGAACTCCAACCTGTGCTTTCATCTTTTGGATGACAGAGCCGAAGCCTAAGCCGGGTTTTGGAAAAAAGGCCCTGATTACCACACGGCTATCATGACTGGGTGCTTTGACTCTCTTCTCTTCCCAAAACCCATCCTCGATTACCCCTTAAGTACCCCCCAAAATGGACAATAGTGATGCCCAGATATGTGATGCCTTTTGGGGGGAGGCCGGTGCACAGCAACGGCTCCGCTGTTCTGAATTTGGAGATCCCAGCGCAGAGCAGTTGATGAAGGTACTTTGCATGCATTTTTTTCACCCAAAAAAATGAAGCCCAAAAGTTTCCTGACGAAACAGGAGCAAGAGCCTGAGCTAGGTACTGGGAGAAAGACCTTTGAGGCTTTGATAGGCACAGGATAAAACTATCTTGACCCCAACCCGTATACACTATGACCTACGATGGTGACTTTGTACATGTACTTGAAGGGATTGGCCCTTCATGCTGTCTTGTTTAACCCTAACGCTTTGAACCTCCCGCAAAGGACACACACTGTATACTGCAATTTACCACAGTGCCCTCAGGGGTGCAGGCTCACATACCACAGGATACCACAAAAACCACGCTGTGGTATGTCGTGGTGTATCCTCCCACAGGAAAAACCATGTGTGGTTAATTGTGGTTTCAATGCCAGTTAGGGTTCAATTAAATTGTACATGTATGCATGTTGTACAGCTTGTATATACAATGTACATACACTGGCACACATTTTTGCATTTCTGAAGTGGTTTTCCCCAAGGCGACAAAGCACTCACTACAAATAACTACAATAGGAACAATTCCATTATCAGTTACAAATTTACAAGTCCACAAGACAATGATAATGAATTTATGATAGTCGGTCTAGAGAGCAGTGCATTCCAGTGTGTGGGGCCTGTGTGTGAAAATTAATCCATTTCAGGGTGTTTTTGGTTTATCAACAGTTCTCGAGGATGTTGAGCCGAAGTGATAGTAAAGCTTGGTACGGTAGATTGGACAAACATTTGCTTGGCTGGCTGCCCGAAAGAGAAAATTACAATACACAACTCTACATAGAACTTGGCATTTCCGGATTGACCGCAAGACTGTAGTTTCTAATGCCACTGGCACTGGCAATATGGCCGGATAACAAACAAATTGGCTGCTTGTTTAGTCGTCCTCACAATGGAGGCTAAGCGCTGAGAATTTTGTGCAGCATCTGAGAAAATGTTCATCGGCTAGGATGGAAATGCATCATCGAGCTTACGTCAAATTGAACAACAAAAGCGAATCAACACTGAAACAGATGACAGACAAATGGATCCGGCTTATTGGACTTCAGGAGTGCAACCCGACCACGATCCAAAGTCTCACCTTGTCCTGGATAACCTTCAGATCTTCGGCGCCGGTGTAGTGGGGATCCAGAATGAGGAACTTGATGTCGCCCGAGGACTCGCTGAAGTCCACCCCGAGGATGGTGTGCGCCAACACACCGCCTCCTGCAAAAGCGGTGCAAAATGCCACACACATACTACTAAACACAGGAGCTGCGATGCATAGATAATTCCGTTCGTCTTTAAATGCTCGGAAAACAGAAAGGGGCCCCTTGCCAAGATGGAGAATTTCCATAGGATTACCTATCATGACCGGCGTGCCTTGCGTCTGAAAGTGGGCGGCCAACTCCCTTCCCTTATTTGCCATCTCTGCTCCCGAGTTCACGTAAAGTAACTTGCAGGTAACCTGGAAAAAGTAAACAGAAATAAACAGAGAAAAAAAGGAGCAATTGCTGTTAACATTTACAGGCCAGTGATTCCATAAAGGTATTAAAGGATATCCCATACTATCATTATAACATAGGGGGGGATGTGCCTTATTAGAGAAGCACATTCTCAAGGCCAGGGTTATGATGAGGTAGGGTGGCCAGTTCCTTTCCTCGCCGCCAGTCAACCTTCCCCCAGGCTCTAAGTAGAGCCAGGTACCCATTCGTAGCTGGGGTGGACTAAGAGATTGGACTGGTCCAAGCGGGGTAGGATCCGGCAACCATCTGCAATGCAGACGAATGCTCTTAATACCACTCGACACCATATCATCTCCCTACCTATTAGTGACTGCATCTAAGGTCAATCTCAAAACCTCAATAATGCTGATGCCACAGAGCTCTATAAATAAACTCTAGAGTGCTTACTCTCCTATCACTCGCGGTACGAACGTGTGCCAACATGGACGCGCATCCGCCATTACCAAAGAGGGCAACTTCAGCTCGCAGTGCCCGGATGTCAGTAGCAATCGCGCGTAATATAAATGGGGAAAGGTATAGCCGAAAGGTTGTGAATGCGGAAACTGAAAAGTTTAATATAGGAAAAGAACTCGAACCACACCTCTTCTTTAAGAGACCTTATACATGGTGTCACCGCAAACCTTTCCTATATTGATTCACCCACCATGCAAAGCCTTAAGTCTTATTTAACTGAAATGTTATAGAAATGGTTTTTAGAAATAAAAGGAAAGGCCATCAATACCTCAAGGGACTGGCGAATTTTAATGTCCTACTTTCTTTGGTAAAAATTGGGATTAGTTTGCCGTGGTTTGCCCCATAGGGATCCATATATTGGCACCTCTTTGGTAATGGCGTCGTAGTCCCCTTGTCAGCACGCATCACACTCTACTTTGTCTACAGAGCTCTATGGCTGACGCCAGTCTCGGAGCAGGACGGTCGCACTCACCCCGAGGAGCTGGTCCAGGACCGTGCTGACCTCGAAGGAGCCGATCCACTGCCGGGAGCCCACGAACTTGGCCGGCTTGTCGCCCACGTCCACCAGTGCCTGCTGGATGGCCCGGTGGCCCGGCACCGGCCTCTCCGTGTGGCCCTGGTGCCGGAACCAGGAGGCCAGCGTCTGGAGGGAGCGGTAGGCGCAGCCCCACTTGTCGTCGTCCATGCGGTCCTGCAGGTAGTGGTGGTAGGCATAGGTGCCCTGCACCAGGGAGACCTGGCCCCCGACCACTGGTATCCACGGACAAAGAGGAAAAAGAGGGGGTAAAATAGAGCGATGCAAATCAAGGGATGGTGGTGTGGGCTAGACCCCCCCCCATTCCTCAGTAGCATTGCTGCAACCTGCAGCAACAAATCTACCAGGCGTGTCAATTTTGTCATCGCTTTCTTTTGAATTTGTCTTTGTTGAAAGCAAATAGGTTTGTGACTGTAGACATGGATGTAAGTCATCAACTGGAGGAAGGGGAAGGAGGAAGGGGAAGGGGAAGGGGAAGGGGAAGGGGAAGGGGAAGGGGAAGGGGAAGGGGAAGGGGAAGGGGAAGGGGAAGGGGAAGGGAAATGGGAAGGGGAAGGGGAAGGGGAAGGGGAAGGGGAAGGGGAAGGGGAAGGGGAAGGGGAAGGGGAAGGGGAAGGGGAAGGGGAAGGGGAAGGGGAAGGGGAAGGGGAAGGGGAAGGGGAAGGGGAAGGGGAAGGGGAAGGGGAAGGGGAAGGGGAAGGGGAAGGAGGAAGGGGAAGGGGAAGGGGAAGGGGAAGGGGAAGGGGAAGGGGAAGGGGAAGGGGAAGGGGAAGGGGAAGGGGAAGGGGAAGGGGAAGGGGAAGGGGAAGGGGAAGGGGAAGGGGAAGGGGAAGGGGAAGGGGAAGGGGAAGGGGAAGGGGAAGGGGAAGGGGAAGGGGAAGGGGAAGGGGAAGGGGAAGGGGAAGGGGAAGGGGAAGGGGAAGGGGAAGGGGAAGGGGAAGGGGAAGGGGAAGGGGAAGGGGAAGGGGAAGGGGAAGGGGAAGGGGAAGGGGAAGGGGAAGGGGAAGGGGAAGGGGAAGGGGAAGGGGAAGGGGAAGGGGAAGGGGAAGGGGAAGGGGAAGGGGAAGGGGAAGGGGAAGGGGAAGGGGAAGGGGAAGGGGAAGGGGAAGGGGAAGGGGAAGGGGAAGGGGAAGGGGAAGGGGACGAGGAAGGGGAAGGGGAAAGGAACGGGAAGGGGAATGGGAAGGGGATGAGGAACGGGAAGGGGAACGGGAAGGGGACGAGAAAAGGGAAGGGGAGAGGAAAGGGGAAATGGTAGGAGAGGAGAAGAAATTGGGTGATGAGGATATCAAGGAAAAAGGGATGAGGAAAATACTAAATACAATTGAGGATTGAAGATTTGAGGATGGGAGAGGATGAAGAAAAGGCCACTGATACGGATAATATTGAACGATGGAGAGGATACTGATGATTATGGCAATGATGATGATGATGAAGAGGAAGAAGATAATGATGACAGCAATAACAACAAAAATGTGAATATTGAGCATGATGGTGATGAGGAAGAGTAGGGAAAGAAGGATAGAAAAAGGCATTTCCAGAAAAACCAAACCCCGGTAAAACACAGACACACACACACACACAATGATTGCATGCATTCTTACCTCCAGATGGTGGCAGCCCTACGTGGGTGTTCAGCAGGTAGCCAGCCGACTTGCGGCTGGATGGATATGAATATGCATTAGCCCTGCGAAACAGGGGCCTCTCAGAGGGGAGCAAGAAACGATTGTGGAGACACCGCCGAGTGGTCTCTGCAACAAAGAAGAGCCGGTGATTGATACACATCGATTTCACAAAGACTAGATTGCATTCAATAATCCATCACAACTCAACTTGGATTGAAAAAAAAGAAGCTGAATCCCCTTTTGTGTGATCCCCGTACTGCTGCAGCCAGGTTTGTTGGCTGTATGCATGGGAATGAAAACGGGGGGCGTGATCCCTGAAGACATGGAGCAGTCAATGGTCAAATGCTTCTGACTGGCACCCCAAACCCCGGCAAAGGCTAGTTGACAATTTGGGAAGGCCACCATCTACAAATGCACATGTAAGGGCTGTATAGCTCAGATGCTGAGAGCACCGATACGCAAAACCAGTGGTCTCTGGTTCAAGTCTCGGTCCAGTCAACGCTGTCTTTGCCATGTGTCAAACTCAACTTGGAATAGTTAATGCACCGTTGTCGCTGCGGGCCTCATGGTTTCTGTACATCCCTAATCACCTCACATGCGTCATGATGAGTTTGGTGAAATTGACCGCGGGCCGTCTAAGAAAAGCTTGTTTGAAACCTCACGACTCGGGAAGTTTATTTGAATTCACAGCATCACAAAATATATCTAGTCCTGGCAGTTAGTCAGGGAAGTCACCAGATCAGTATTGTCAAGTTCAGTGTGTGGACAGGGCGGACCTGGCACAGGACAGTCACTGATGGCATGACTGTCGAGTCTGGATTTTCATAACATGCACACAGATCTCAGTCTGCAATACCCCAATTTGTTATTCTTGTAAGTCTGGATTTAACCGCATGGATGGAGAACTGCAATAACTCCCAAAATCCCCCCACTACAATCTCACAGCTTTCTGTGAAGGCTGGAGATCAAGGCATTTGAATGCAAAGTTTTTTGGTGTCTGAGAGGTGAAAGTACGCACCCAGTTGGTCCTCGGATAAATCTGCAGGGTAGGCGGCGGAGACCAGGAATGGGAGATGTGGCAACTGAAAGTGGTACGGCCTGGGGACGCTCAGCCCACAGTCCTGGAGAGACAAGATAATGGGGAAGGAGAAGAAGAACTAAAGATGGTAACTCTTGATCAATCAACTAGGGCTAGGTCCCACTGACCAAGGCTAGGTCCAACTGACTAGGGTAAGGTATAATTGACTAGGGCTAGGTCCAACTGACTAGGGTAAGGTATAATTGACTAGGGCTAGGTCCAACTGACTAGGGTAAGGTATAATTGACTAGGGCTAGGTCCAACTGACTAGGGTAAGGTATAATTGACTAGGGCTAGGTCCAACTGACTAGGGTAAGGTATAATTGACTAGGGCTAGGTCCAACTGACTAGGGTAAGGTATAATTGACTAGGGCTAGGCCCAACTGATTAGGGCTAGGCCCAACTGATTAGGGCTAGGTCCAATTGACTAGGGCTAGGTACAATTGACTAGGGCTAGGTACAATTGACTAGGGCTAGGTGCAACTGACTAGGGCTAGGTCTAATCAGGTCCAACATTTTGAGTACAAGAAATTTGAGTACAACTACAAGTGAAATAAATGAATAAGAGTACGCTATGAGTACAAGCAATGCTAGATAGGGTTTTGAGGTAGGCTTAAAAGAGTCTTTGTTTAAGACTTGGACAATAATGGTGCCCGGATTCGGAGAGCCCAGAGGCGTTCGGGAGGTCCCGGCGTGAAGTGCTCAAATACTTGGGTGGTTTTTTTTTCCCCCAGGGGGTTTCCTGATGAAAAACAAATATCGGGAGAGTACCTGTAGGTGATCCCTGAGGCAGGCTTCCATTGCTCGTAGTTGCCGGCAAACGCCGTCCGCAAACACCTTCCCTAAGGTGGACACGGGCACGGTGCTTGGAACCCTGACAAGGACGTCGACGGGCAGCGCCAGGCTCGACCTCTGACACTCCTGGTTGTCTGAGGAGGCAACCAAAGCACGGCCGTCATTTCAACCGGGCAGGAATCTAGACGGCCTGTCCGCTTCCATCCCAGTGGGGCACGACTACGAAAAACTCAGACGAGAGGCTGGAGTCTTACGTGCAATGCAATGGAGGCGCAGTAGCCCGACAGGAACAATCAATCCAGCCATTGACCCAATAAGTTCTTCTTCTTTTTTTAGGTTCAGCTTTTGTTGCAACCCAAGCCCGAGACTGAGCCTGAGCCATTGTAAAGTTCATCAATTAAAACCCTAACCTTCCCAAATCCTGCAGAATCCTATTTGCCTTTTGCCAGGATTCTGCAGGATTCAGGGCACATGAGAGTTGACACATTGCAGGATTGTGCAGGATTGAGGGCATTATGGATTTATGTCACTGTAGGAAAATGCAGGACACAGGCTACTAGCTTCAAAGTGCTGGAGAAGGATTTTGCAGGATTGAGGGCACTTGAGAGTTGACACACTGTAGAAATGTGCAGGATTGAGGGCATAAGGCGATTTTGTCTGTAGGAAAATGCAGGATGCTGGTAACAATTGGACGTCGTTGTGGCTTTTGTCAAGAGATTATCCGTTTGAAAAAGAGCCCATTGTTCTAAGCTGAAAAGAGTCTTTGTATAAGAATGTGGACTAAAACTCAGTGCAGGATTTTGCAGGATTCAGGCAATGGTCCACAGTAGCCAGTACTACAGGATTTTGCAGGATTCATGTCACAGGGAGCTTTGAACAAGGTAGGACTGCAGGATTTTGCAGGATTCAGGAAATATCTTACAAAAAAATTGGTAGGGGGTTAGAGTTTAAGAGGTTTCATACAAGCAAGTATGTCTTCAGTGGGTGATGTCCTTAATGCAACTGGTCTGTATCAAGAGGTGGGCACAACCATGGGGAGAGACAGCAGGCTCATTACGGCCATCACTCGGTAAAAGGGGGTCACTGCCCGAAAAAAAGAATCCTCCCGGTCGCCTGACTATCCCATAGCAATGCACTCACATATCTGGTAGTGGACGAAGGGTACCATGCCGGAAAGCCCTTCCTGTTCGTCATCAAGACTCAGCCTGAACAATAGCTGCACGTCCAGCACCTGAGGAGGAGAGCGAGGAGCGGGTGAGATGCCAACGGTCTCACTGGCCAGAGCCTATTGGAAACTAAAGCGGACTGTTGCGGTTTATTGGTACTTTGTATGTAAACCCTACTACCGTAGTTGACTATTAAGGGACTACTAGGGAAGGCCACCATCTGAGGGCCGGATAGCTCACAGATTGAAGAGCACTGGGTACGTTAATCCAGAGGTCTCAGGCTCAAGTCCCGATCCAGTCAAAGTTTTCTTTGCCAATTTTTTTTTTCCATTTGTATGTAAAGCAGTGAGGTGAGTCCCCAGGGCCCATATTCATCGAGCCGCAAGGCCACAATGAAATAGTTGTGCTTCCTATTACAAGGCATCTGAAAATATCGTAGGTAGGTTGGAGGGGACCTTTTTTGTACGCTCAGTCATATACTGGCTAAGTGTTATATAATTATGTACTTGAGCCAACATAAACAAAAGATTCACATGTACCGGTATGCAGTGTTGGTTGATTTAGACCAATGGTTGGCGCCGTCAAAACAGGGTTGGTCAGGAAACACACTTTCCAAAAACAAACTGGTATAGGGTCCCGCCATAAAAATAGCACTACTATTTTGTATTTTGGCCTAAGCATGAAAATCTGCTAAGCAGGGAAAGTCTTCCTTGTGTAAATAGCCTGAGCCAGGGTTTGGTTGTCCGTCTAACCTGGTTTGTGCCCTTGCTGTCACATTACAGTCATTGATGACATGACTATCGAGACTGTATTCGTATAACATGGACACAGGTCTGAGTCCGGGATAACCCGACTCTTTTATCTTGGCTGCAAATCGACCGGCACCAGACCATAGTCTGTTTGCAGCCGAGTATTAAAAAGTAGACGGAGGACATCCGGCTGAGACAGAGCCGGAGCCTGAGCCAGGGTTTGGCTGTCCGTATCCAACCTGGTCGGTGCCCTTGCTGTCTTTCTTGGCTTTCTTGCCCGCCTGCTGGGCACCGGTGAGGAAGCCCGAGTCCTCCGTCTGCACGTGGCCGGGCACGTCGCCCGCCCGGCTGTCCCGTCCGAGGGGCGGCCCCACCGTGACGCCTCCGCCGCCGCCGATCAGGATCCTCGTCTGCCGGACGTGGAAGGAGGCGGTGACTGACCGGACCTTGCCGCAGAGGTCGTTGACCTTCTGGGTCAGGGCTTCCGGGACCTCTGAGACAGAAGGGGGAAGAAGGGCAAATCTATCTATCACTTCTCGGCGTCAGTATCAGAGGATACCATCCCCCAAAAGACAACAATAGCTGTGCACAGTCAGCAATTGGGCAGGACGGTGTTACATCTATTATGTGTTTGGCATAATTATGGGTGATTCCATAAACCATGGGTACAACTTGTGACATTTTTAATGTCCCCACTCACATCTGAAACCACTCAGCTTTCCTATTTGTAACAACTCAATGAAACATTCTTTCGATTGGACAATGAATAGTATAATATACTTATACATGTAATATACAAACATGTTGCAAACTGCCTACTGACTAAAATTACCAAAATCCCTTCTTTTGTGTTCACTCCTCCACACTTCTCTCTTTGATCTTTCCCCCTCTTCTCACTAATCCCTACCCTACTCCTTGCCCTCCCCTTTGATCTCGCCCTACTAGCTTTACTCTTTGTCCTTTGTTTCTCATCCGTGTCCTATTCACTCTCTTCCTCCTTCCTTCGTGTACATGTATCTGTTTTGTTTGTCACTCTGCCTTTGAGAAAGGTCCTGCTAGGATCAAGACGTCAGACCCAATAAATTTTGAGTACCTATAATATACTGTTCATGAATAACACACTGCTCGATCTACAAAGTGATTCATTACGTTGTTGTGATATTACATGCAGGAAAGCTGAATTGGTTTCATATGACAACATTAAACCCAATGGAAAGACCAGTGAATTAACGGTCCCTCTTAAGTGACCATACCATGACTGCGATGTAAACACTAACAGGCCGGAAATAAATTTCAGCTCAGTCACTGCAACTCAACGGCGCCCACAAAGACTGAAACTTCATAGGCAATTCACAGCAAATAAACAGTCTGTCACTAGTGTCAGTCAGTAATTCAATGAGGGTTTGCCCTGCTCGACGTCACGGCAAACACTGAGTGCCCAGTGCTTTGCCCGATGCCTGATGAAAAAAAATTCAGGCAGCTCGGGTGGGATTAGAAGCCGCGACTCCCGCTTTCTAGTGCAGACGACGAACCCGAGTCTGAGTCTGTGAGTGTAAAAACTAAGACTCCATTTTAGCTACGCAGTATAGAATGACTTTCCGGAAATGTCCCAGTTAAGTAACCACGTGTGTGCAGCTCCTCAGTGTCAACATGCTCCCTAGTCCTCCAATACTTTGGTCGGGTAGTACCCGTGCAGCACAGCGAGCGCGCTTGGTCCGCAAGGTCCGACAATTGTTTAGGCAGCTAGGGGAGCATGTTGACGTTGAAGAGGCTGTTGACAAGAAGGAGCTGCACAGACGTCTGATAAAGCATGGCGACCGCATACAGCCTGTCCACTTTATGATTCCGCCATGAATTCCTTGACCCCTCACCTCTTGTTTTCTTCCCTTCGTCTGTATCTCCTCCAGACAGCGCAACCTGCCTGGATGTTCCCTGCTTCCACCTGGTGGTATTTTGCGCATGTGACGTTGCCTAAAGTATACGTGTGTGCAGCTCCCCGGTGTCAACATGCTCCCTAGTCCCCCAATACTTTGGTCAGGTAGTACCCGTGCCGCACAGCCAGTGCACTTGGTCCGCACAGTCCGACAATATTGTTTAGGCAGCTAGGGGAGCATGTTGACGTTGAAGAGCGTGTTGACACCAAGGAGCTGCACAGACGTGGCAACGGGAAAGAGTCCAATAGGTGTGTGTGGGGGAGGGGGGGGGGGGCTCCAGTCACCTTTGTCATCTTGGTAGACCAGGTTGAGTGGGAGGTTACACTGCACTCTGAACATGACAGTGTTCGCCTCGCCAGCAGTGCAGTCCTTCTTGATCTGAACTTGGCAGGCGGAAGCCTGGTTGCTGGCCCGTTGGTAGCTGTAGAAGTGGCCTTGATTCACCTCGGGGTCATCTGTCTTGACATGGATGACGATCAGCGTGTCCGTGGACAGGGCAGACTAGTTGATAAATTTGACCAAAGAAATGGACGGAGAACTTTTGAATTATTTTTTCTTTAAATCAAAGAAAAATGTGCAACATCTGAGCCAAAGTAATCACTTAAGTTTGAATTTAGTTGAATCAGTTAAGTTTTAATTTAGTAGAGTCAGTTTTGTTTGAATTTACCCGTAGTTGAAAATCAGTTTTGTTTGAATTTAGTTAAATCCGTTAAGTTTGATTTTAGTTGAATCAGTTAAGTTTGAATTTAGATGAAATCAGTTAAGTTTGAATTTAGTTGAATCAGTTAAGTTTGAATTCAGTAGAGTCAGTTTTGTTTGAATTTAGTTGAATCAGTAAAGTGTGAATTTAGTTGAAATCAGTTAAGTTTGAATTCATTTGAATCAGTTAAGTTTGAATTCAGTAGAATCAGTTAAGTTTGAATTTAGTTGAATCAGTTAAGTTTGAATTTAGTTGAATCAGTTAAGTTTGAATTTAGTTGAATCAGTTAAGTTTGAATTTAGTTGAACCAGCTAAGTTTGAATTTAGTTGAAATCAGTAAAGTTTGAATTTACTGATCCAAGCTTCCAAGAAGAATTGTTAAATTGTGGTCTGTCCGGACTAGTTTTTAAGCCAAACAAAAAAAAGAAAAACTGACTGGGAACTTTTGAACAATTTTGACAAAAATGGCAAAGGGAACTTTGACTGGACTGGGACTTGAACGCCAGACCTCTGGTTCTGCGTACCAGCGCTCTCACCATCTGAGCTTTCCAGGCCATACTATAGATGGCAGCCTGCCCTTGCTTTGGGAAAGGTCCTGCTAGGATCGAAAAGTCAGGCCAAAACGGGGAAATGTCTCGCCTTACGTTACCTTTGAGAAAGGTCCTGCTAGGATCGAAAAGTCAGGCCAAAACGGGGAAATGTCTGGCCTCACGTGACCTTTGAGAAAGGTCCTGCTAGGATCGAAAAGTCAGGCCAAAATGGGGAAATGTCTGGCCTCACGTGACCTTTGAGAAAGGTCCTGCTAGGATCGAAAAGTCAGGCCAAAACGGGGAAATGTCTGGCCTCACGTGACCTTTGAGAAAGGTCCTGCTAGGATCGAAAAGTCAGGCCAAAACGGGGAAATGTCTGGCCTCAAGTCACCTTTGAGAAAGGTCCTGCTAGGATCGACACGTCAGGCCCTATTATCCAATAGACGCTTTTTCAAAAAAAAATATGTCACTGCATGCAAGAGCTCACCCACCTCCACAGTGTTATCAAGGACAGTGGTGCAGGACTTGGCCACGGCTCTGGGCTGAGCCATCAAATCCGACACAAAGTACAGGCCACAGACATCCACTCCTGTTGACGAAAGAAATAGGGGTTGGGGGAGGTTGAATGAAATATTTACCAGAGGCATATCTATATTTCTGCTCAGGACAGAGACCTCTGGAGGTACCAGTGTGCACAATGTATACAGGAAGCCATTGGAAACCCAATAGAACTGTCGCCATTCATACAGAGAGAGTCTCCTCTACTGTGAAGACCTTCCCTTGTAGCATCTGTGGCCGGTCACAAGACTGGTCTTAATTCTTACATGAAGACTCACCTCGAGAATGGACCTTTCCCATGAAATATGCAAATTAGACCTAACGTATGCGCTTAACTAAATTGGTGGGCAAGCGGGCTGCCAACCAATCATAGTTTTCCACGGGCGTGCGCGCGTTCCTTCTCACTAACAGTTTGGCGTGCGGTCATTGGCTATTCAGCGTCTCCTACGCGCGTATTTCGAAACCTGCACGCAACGCGCACTCCTTTGCCCACCAATTTAGTAAAGCGCATACGCCAGCTCTTATTTGCATATTTCATGGAAAAGGTCCATTAACCAGTAGTCGATTTCACCAAACTCAAATGAGGTTTGAAGGTTTTCACAGTGAGGATAGCAAAAGGAGTAGGTTTGCGGTGACACCATGTAAAATTTCTCTTTTGTGAGTAAGTGTGGTTCTTTACAGAACCAAACTCATCGTAACTTACGATCTGTGGAATTGGAAAGACAATAAGCGATGCACAGAAACCGTGCAGCCTATCACAACTTGTAACGATGGGTAAGGCTTATATGAAATCCATGGTAAAATAAAAATAGGGTAATCGAGTCCACAAAATGGAAACCACAAAATGGTACCCATTATCCTCGGTTGGGTTTCGGGTTTCCGGGTCGTCAGCCCAGCCAGGCCTCAAAAATCAATGATCAGACTCAAGGCCTGTGAGGGTCAGCATTCGTGCAGTACCTATAGGCAGGTGACGCTTCAGGTTTGCCAATTCGCTGCCGAGTTCGGACGAGCTCGTCGAGTCGTTGCGGTCTGTGGCGGCGCAAGAGCAGAGCACGGAGCTCGGGGCGTCGCCGTCGTCACCCGATGGGACCACGCCCGCCAAGAATCCCCACGTCTCCTTGGCCGGCCGGCCGGCGTTGCCAAGCAACCGGTTCAGGGGCTGAAATTCAACCCCAAAGACAAAAGAGTGAGAGAGAGTGTGATGTATCGGGGCGAGTTGAAATTTGTGGCAAAGCACTGAGTTGGGTTTCACAAAAGCTTTACATTACAATGCCATCATAAGAGTTGGGATAGATGAGGTCGTAAAGTTTTTGTGGAATAGACTACAAATATAAATAAATATTGTCAGGCTTGGGCGGTTTTGGAAAAATCAAAACCAAAAATTAAAATCAAAAACCCTCGACTCGGTTAAACCGTAAAACTTTTTCCTATGAAAAAAACCAAACAAAAATTTTTTGTGGAATAAACTATAAAATATATAAATATATAAATATATTGTGAACATTTGATTTGTCTTAAAAGTTATATTAAGTACATTTTGACTTTTATGAAATTGACCAAGGGGCCATTCAACTTTTTAATATTTCGTATTTTTCAGGTTTTTCTACAAGAACGACCCGAAAAGACTACAAAATTTAATTAACAATGATGTTTTAACATTTTGGGATTGCTTAGTCATTTGTGTCCACTGTCCAAGATTAATTCAAATAGAATCTGCAGAAATGAGGCACAAAATAACAAGTGAGTACCGGTCGGCATACAATGATATTGACAGACTTTACATTAATTCAAATTTCAACACCAGTGATTAGTAATTTATTACTTAATAAAAATACTAACGTTCAATGGGGTTCATGCCTGGACATGTAATTCTAAAATAACAAAAGCGGATACGATTAATGATTAAACTAAAGAATCGAGAGTGTGTTGGTCGGCAGAGAAAGTTGGCCATTAAAAGGCGAATGTGGGTCCAAGTTACTCGAACCACGTGTTTCTCTTTCCTTGCTCGGAATCATTAAAAAGACAATCTACAAAATATGAAATGGGCTTCATAATTCAAGAAAAAAAACACTTCTCATCTGCCTGCATGGTTCAGTCAAAAAAATACGAGTCGTCCCACGACCGAAGGCATACTCACATTAATAACTCCTTCTTGCGAAACAAGGACAGCACCGTCTGCTCGGGTCTCCATTTTTAAAGTACGTTTACAATGAGACTTGAGCTACGACTACGGTGTCGAAAGCAAGATGCACGTACCCACGAGCCTAGGTTGATGTGTAGACTTGGTTCGTGGCGTGCTCAAATATATCTAAATGATTCACGCATTTCGTGTCCAAAGAGGAAACAGCGCGATTATCACACACTTTCCATTGATTACTACTATCCTTAATTCACGGAAAATGTCGTGATATCTAAAAACAAATTTGGAATGGATGAGTGAAGCGCCACGTTTTCGACGGCAACACATTTTTGGCTTTTTGGCAATTTGGGGTTGTTTTTTTCTGGGGGTAATTAGCAAAAAAATCTAATCGGCTAAGGGCACTAAAATTTAAAAGAATCTGAGAGATGAAGGTCCAAACTACAATTTTCAGTAAAGCTACAAGAACTGAGAGACTTTTGGGTGTGGGATAATTGGCTTTGAAAGTGAGTGTTTTTGTACAGTGTTCAATGGGAGCTCGATTTAGTGTTCTGCACCCACAAAGTGAGTGGACCTCATTGAACAGCGCCCTCACTGTGCTCTGTTGAGGAAGCAACCACCGACTGTGTACGAAAAGCGATTAAAATTGATCGAACTTGAAGAATCAAACATGTTTCAAAACAGCATTTTATCCGTCTTTTGGATGGTCTGCATCGCAGGATTCTGCCTGATGTTCATAATCAAGCACTTGCCCAGTCTGCCGGGGGCGTTGTGGAACCTCATCTCCTACGGTAAAGTCCGCAGTTTGCGCGACCCTGGACAAGGCACTGCCAATGGGAAAGCGAAGAGGAAGGGTGTGCTGGAACGGTGGCTGGATGTACCCAAACAGTAAGTCCACTTTTATTTAACCAAAAAATGGAGGATAGTAAGCTTATGGTGAATTTAGATATAGGTCCCATTTCGTCTATAGCCTCTCTTTCTATCACGAGGAAATAAAGTGCAGTTTTGGGATGAGTTTGGTGACGGAATGTGAAATTTTTAGTTCAGTGATGCTCAAGTCCTAAACTAGCTATGCTGCCAGGAGGGGGCGTGGCTTAGCGCTTCACGCCCCATTTTTGCTGTTGCCAATCTGAAACAAAGACAGGAGTTAATTAGTCGCATTTCGATGCTGGATCCTGGAGAGATAATTGGAAAGCAGTTTGTTTGTCTGTTGTTGTTAAAGGCATCCCATCAGATTGAAAGAAGGGTGCAATTGCTGTTAAAGAAAATAATGATTACCTATACCATTTTCTGTTTTGCTTGTTTTGTTTTGTAAATTAGGTGGTTCACACACTTCTATGCAGTGTCAGTAGTCTGCAATGGATTCCTGCTGTTCCATCTGATACGGATCATGGTTCACCGGGGTCAGATGCCAGACTGGTACCTGGACCAACTGAAGTTTCTCACCAACTTCCCTCTGCAGAGCCCCAAAGGTACGTTGAAGGTAGACCCGAGTGTGGGGTTCGACCAGCGCTAACTACATGTAGATTTCAATTGGTGAGACAGGGCACCAGACCTCTGTCTATGTCCCATCACAGTGATGGCGCTTGGAGCAACGCAATCTGCAAAGATTGAAGAATAATAAAAATGGCAAACAAATTTGACTGCACCGGGGTTTGATCCTGAGACCTCATACTTAGCGTACCTAGCGCTCGTAACATCTCGAGCTATCCAGCCCTCAGATACTGTTCATAACTACAATTGTAGATAGTTGACCATCTTTGTTTGGGTGGGGCCGCCAGTCAGAGCCATCTGACCATTAACTTCTACATATCTCTGGAGTCAGGGCACCATTTTCATTCAGAATCAAATTTAATTTGTTGTTTACCTGCTAAAGCAGTTCCGGTATCACACAAAGTGGATGCAAACTAGGCCTAGGCCTATAGATCGAATGAAAGCTTTAAGCATGAGCATTTTTCCAGCGATAACCACTTCGACGAATTGATAAAGTGGTTTTGTCGCTACAAAAGTGTATGCACACTTTCCAAGTGGTAGGGTATTCCCTTTGATGCTAGTCGGGTCCCCCGTGGCATTACATCATCCTCCTGACATCATTTCTAATAGACGCCAACTGTGATATGTCTATGGTGGTGGTGGTCTTTACTTCTGCCCCTACTTTTACACTAGCCATTTACACCATGCCATTACAGTATCCTGATGTGGTTTCTAATAGACGCTGACTGTAATAATGTCTATGGTGGCAGTGGTCTTTACTTCTGCCCCTACTTTTACACTTGTCTGGTCCCCCATGGCATTACAGTATCCTGTCGTCATTTCTAATAGACGCTGACCGTCTATATGTCATATGGTGGCGGGGGTCTTTACTTCTGCCCCTATTTTACTAGCCTGGTCCCCCATGCCATTACAGTATCCTGACGTCGTTTCTAATAGACGCTGACCGCCTATAGGTTAGATAATGGACACTATGGACAGCTCCCATTGATATTTTGGTCTCTCCTTCTTGTCCTGGCAGCCAGTCTTCTGTCGGTGGTGCTGGCCGTGGCCCTGCTTCTCATCCAAGGCGTCCGGCGCCTGTACGAGTGCCTCTTTGTCAGCAGCTACTCCAGCTCCACCATCCACGTGGCCCACTACCTCCTGGGCCTCCTCTTCTACGCGCTGGCCGGCATCTCCATCCTCTCCGAGGGGCCCGACTTCCGGAAGACCGGTGAGTCGTCGCCGTCCTCGTCCTCGTCAGACTCGGCGATCGAGTCACTAAGAAAAAAATAAGTCTGAGCCCGGATCCGATGTCTGATCCGTCGAGTCGTTCTGGGTCGAATTTCATAGAGCCGCTTTTTATGAGTGCCAAAATTTGCTCAAGCACAAAAAGTCATCATTCATTGGATCACCTAGCCAATCCCAACTTCGCTTTTGCTTCATGTTTAAGCCCCTACACAACATTGGTCGAGGTCAAAGAATAGCATCCATACGTTGTCTGATCCAACATATGCATGAAATAGCACACCTGTGAAAATTTCAGCTCAATCCGCCAATCCGAGTCTTGAGAAAATCATGAAAACCACTTTCATTTTTTTTGCGAAAATGCAGCATTCAACGCCGTACTATTCCCCCCCAAAATTTAAATCTCGGTGAGACATAAACTATTTCTTTTACTCATTTCTCTCAAAATACAACATTTTAGGCAGAAATATTTCAGTGACAGGTCTCTACTATAACCATCTTCAAACTGTATACGTTTCATGTAAATCTGTGTATATTTCTGTTTTTCGTAGTGTTGTGTTGTTGTGTAGGGGCTTCAAGTAAAGAAGAATGGAATACAAGTCCAAAGAATTTTTGACCTCGCATCAAAGTTTGGTTTATGAACCTGTTCACGTGAGGAAGACTTTTCCTGCTTAGCAGATTTTTCACGCTTAAGCAGCTCTATGAAATTGGGCCCTGCCGAGCGTGAGAAACTTCCCCTGGTTCAAAACAAGATTGCTAACCGTATTTCACTGGACGGTTGTTGCGCTGGACTTGTCTAATCTTGGGTGCTTCTTTTTCCTTCATGGAGTAACAAGTCAATGCAAGGTCAGTCCAAGTTTGAGTCAGTAGCTCCCTCTAGCTTCTTCCCGCGCACTGCTGCACTATGGAATTCTCTACCTGCAACCTGTTTCCCACTTTCTCGTAACTGAATTCAAACGAAACATAAATGCTCATCTTTCTTCCTCCTGATCTATATTAAGCTCCTGGTTCTTCTCCTTATTACTTTCTTTTAGCCCTCACCTTGAGTGGCCTTTTAGGGCCTTGTGTTGGGCGACATTCATAAAAATAACCAAAAAGTAGGTCCAAGTCCAAGCCTGAGTCACCTGATTATACTGAGCTGCCCTGTGTTGAATAGGTTCATGCAGATTACATTTCAGACAATAATAATGGCAATGCAGTGATTGCATGATTTATCATTTTTTTTATTTGCAGAAGCTGTGGAGAGTTTTGGGCAGTTAGCTGAACAACTGGAGTGGTTCAATGTGGTAGGGGTAGTCATCTTTCTGTGGGCCACCTATCACCACCATGTGGCCCACACGATCTTTGCCGGTCTGCGCAAGGGCAACAAAGGTAATTCCTACCGATAATTCCTTTTAGACTTGGCTGTCTGTGGATCCTGACTGTGTCAGACAGTCAGAGTGGTTTGTGGAAGGGTTCCCCCCTCCCTGCCTATTGCACTGTGAGGTGGCCCACCACACCGCTTCATTGTGACACCTCAGCTGTTTAGCTTCTAAACCTCCCACCTCAAGAGTAGTCTCATACTCCAGACCTCCTTTTATTTCATATTTTTTAGATTAATTCCTAGTTTCCAATCGTCAGATATGAAAATAGGACACTAAGGAAGCAGTATAAGGAAGCAGTGACTTTCGATTAATGTTCCCGTTGGGCGTGAAGTGACTCATTTATAAGTGTGTCACATGTGAGCGTTAGAGCAGTTCAGAATGTCCCAAAGTAATGCGTTTATAGCAGGATTTCTCCAGTGTCCACATAATCCTTTAGCTACATTTGTGATGCATGAAAAATCAAGCTGCCAAGTGAAGTCCACAGTACAACCAACTCATTCATTTCTCAGTGGTTGTAATAAGACTTGATTCAAACTCGAGTCCCAGTCATTTGTTACCACGACTTGAGTCTGAGTTAGGCATATAGTAAGACTCGAGTTGAATTTGAGTCCGAGTCACGAGTCATGCAAGTCTGAACTGAATGCATACTCGTTGAAGCCATCCATTGCCATATTTAAGTGGAAGGTTCGCGGTGGCACCATGTAGCACTTCTCTTTCAAGAAGGAGTGTGGCTCTGAAAAGAGCCGGTAATTCGACGTTTCAGGTAGTGTGTACTCTGCCCGTCATCAGGAGGCTGCTGACGCCCCAGCGGTTTCATCAGGCATACATACACCGATGATAGTTGGAATCCAGCAGTCTCCTGACCGTCCATTGCAGAGTACACACTACCCAAACCATTGAGTTACTAGCTCTTTTCAGAGCCGCACTCCTTTCTCGAAAGAGAATTGCTACATGGCGTCACCGCAAAACCTTCCACTTAGTATTTCCATCATGCAAAGAGAGCGTCTTATCTATTGCCATATTTAATGACTTTTTTCCCTTCCCTTCTCGGCTTGTTTCCTGCCCACCCCCTTCCCTCCCCCCCCCCAAAAAAACCTCAACCCACCAAAATAAAAACCACCCACCAGATCGCAGCCACCGATTGCCGCGCGGCGACTGGTTTGAGCTGGTCTCGTGCCCCCACTACCTGGCCGAGATCCTGATCTACCTGTCGCTGGTGGTGGTGCTGGGCCTGGCCCACCCCATGAGCTACCTCATCCTGGCCTTCACCGCCTCCAACCAGATCTTTGCCGGCGTCTCCGTCCACGAGTGGTACCGGCGACAGTTCCGCGACTACCCCAAGTCCCGGAGGGCCGTCATTCCCTGGCTGATTTGAGGATACCAGGTGTCCAGGTTCGTCCGGGAAAATGACAGTAGGGCCGTTCCCACTCCACCAAATAAACGCGATTTGAATCGCGATTCAAACTCCACTTTTTTTTGCGTGTGGGGACACAATAAACACAATTATTAGTGGGATTTGAATCGCGATTCGGACTCCACTAAGATAGTAAGAGTGAGATTTTTTCAAATAGTCGTGTTTATTTGCGACGCGATGTGTGTGGGCACGCTCTGCTCAAATCACACCATTTTTTTTTAAGCATGCTTTGCGCTAGCATGGCATTTCCTGCTAGCAGCTTACTGCCAGGAAGTGCAGCACAGGGTTTGTTTACGTTCGTCAGCGAGTCCCGCCATTCCCGCTTGAGCAGCGCGACCACATGCTACCCGCAATCAGCTCGCGTTTATTTGGGACGTGATTTTTTTGGCCTGTGTGGAAATGAAAAAAAAAAAAAAGGTTTTGAATCGCGATTTAAATTGCGATTATTTTCATAGTGGAAAAAAAAAAAACCTCTTCTGAAGGGACGTTCACACTGCCACAAATAAAAATCACGATTCAAATCACTAATTTTTTTGGTCCGGTTGTTCGTGCGCCAAATAATCTTCATGCCATAAATCATGAGCCGATTGTAGTCAGCAGGCGTTGTGGTCAAACAGTGCAATGCCTCCTTCCCGAGTGTTGACCCGTGCAGGGAGACTTGAACAAGCACAGCCCTTCCTGTCAGTCATTGCATTGTGGCAAAGCTGCCAAATCTTAAAGGAGTTTGGGAATACTTCTGCTAAAAAGGAGGAATCTCAGAGCAAACTACATAGGAATACATGTGTACCGTAATCCAAGCCCCAAATCGGAATGTGTTGTCAAGAGCTTGCAAAAAGTGATAGATTTTCACCCAAAAAGCGGAATGATTCCTCCAAAATAAGGATGGTTGGCAGCTATGCTGTGGGATTTTAAACAAATTATGTAGAGCGTTCACACGTGCTGCAGTTGGCAAATACTTGAGATTATTTAGAAAGGCGCAGTAGTACTAATAGTGGAGTTTGCATAGCAATTCAAATCTCACTGCCCCCCAAAAACTGCAGTTTTCCACGTGATCAAAATAACCATGATTTGTTTCTTTTGGGGCCCTGTAAACTCTAGTGTAGATTTTTCCATCGCCGTATTGTCTAGTAAACTCATTGCAAGCTACACGTCATTTTGTTAGTTTGGGTATTAAAATCTAATGCCACATTGTAATAGATTTCTGGAGCGAGGATAGACTTGGGCTATGCGATGATTGTGATACCACTGAATCTCTGATTTGGATATAGTGGTTATTGTTTTTAATTAGTTTTAAATGTCAAGCCAGATTATATTTTACAATTCATGTTGTACAGTGCTATACAAACATGTTGCAAACTGCTGACTGACGAAAATGACCAAAATGCATCTGAAAAAAAAGTTGTCGGTCTGACGTTTCAGTCCAGGACGATTTCTTATAAACTAAATGTGAATCATTTAGGTTAGGGTTTTTAAATACCATGAATTGTATAGGCTGTAAGCTAGCTCAGGTTTTTCTCTTGTATCTATCACTGTGTAATTTTTGCCTTGGAAACAGTCAGGCCCTCCTAATTTATGAGAGCGGTGTTATTCAAACAAATGAAAAAAAAAATTATGAAAAATTGGCAAAGAAAGCTTCGACTAGACCGGAATTGGAACTTGAGACCTCTGAATTAATGTACCAGTGCTCTTCCGTCTGAGCTATCCAGCCCCTTAGATGGTTGCCTTCCCCGAATGTCAACTAAGTCTTTGCTGGGGTGGGGGTGCCAGTCAGAAGCAATTCTACCATTAAAGAGAAATGGGAAATCATGTAATGATGTAAAATTTCAGGCAAAGTATAAAGGGGCTGTGTGATATAATTATGGTGAAAGTGTTTTTATTACGATTTATGATTAGGCCTATTGTGATTAATATGATTGATGCAATACTGATGAAATAAAGATTTCCTTCTACTATAGGACAGTTTTCGTTTCAAGCATTATGTGTTGCAAGCATCTTTCTACAGGGATGTGATTTTTGCGTCGAACAGAATGTAATCCAATTACGGTTTGCCCTGTTTGATGTAGAATTTATTGTGTGCTCATTGCTTTGCAGTGCGGGCAGCTCGGGCAGATTAGTCTGCGGTAAAGCCTCAGCTATCTGTACCATTGATGATACACTGCTTCTGCAGATGGACGCATTTTAACAAACAGAACTGGGTGGGGCTGACTAGTCTGAAGCAAGGTATAGGCCTCCATGCCCTTTTGATGGTAGATTGCCATCCAAGTTCAATCACAGTACAGGAAGGGTGGCTAGTCCGAAGTCAGTAAGTCTTACAAATTTGTAAATTAGAATTATAATAAGTGGTACCATGACTAACTGAAATCACATTGCTTCAAAGAGCAAGAAATGTATTTATTCCACTAAAAACAAGTACGTCTTAAAGTGCTCCTTGAATTTCCGAGGTGGTTAGAGAAATATGGGACAAACCACTATTAAACTTATACACATAAATTTCAACACATTCAAAATGTTCAACTATTGACCTTTCAGCAATTACATGTACGGTAAGATTGGTTGCGAGATCCGACTGCAGCACTATGTGGGTAGTTTGCAATGACGCCATGTGAGGCATCTCTTTCGAGACATTTCTATGGTTACCGGCTCTCCTCAGAGCCACACTCCATCCCGAAAGAGATGACTTACACGGCGTCACCGCAAACTTCCCACACTGCACCTTTTATCTTTCTGTGAGATGCACAACTGGACAAGATAAATAGTCCAAAGAATAAGAAAAAAAAAGACAATAATTGGGAAAGAGAGGATGAACACTATTTTACACCCTGATTTAAAAAAGAAAGAAAGAGGGAAAATATTAAATTTCAATACGATTTCATTTCAATGACAACAGTTGTGCAGTCGGTGCTGAAGAGACTTGATAAGAAATCCCTGCCATCCTTTAGTAAGCTGTCAAAACCAAACATGTCATTTGGCTATAAAACAAAAAACCCAGCCCCACCCTTAGCAAAATATACACTTTCCATTTGTGTAGAATTGCACATTTGATACAAAAACAAATGTTGGATTAGGAACTGTGCCGTTTTGGTGAAAACCTTCCGCGGCCGGCAACTCTGCAAGGTGGAACTCCGGAAACTTCTCTGGACTGCTGCACGAATTTACTTGATCAAGAAACTGTCAAGTCAAAGAGAAAGAAACATAAAAAAAAAAAGTCATAGTGGCTTGTGATATCTTTTTTCTCCCCAAAATCTGAAGCAAACAAATTCTGTCCTTTTTAGAAAATTTACACAGAAATGTAGCAAAACTGCCTACTGGCTTGAATAAACCCCCCCCCCCCAAAAAAAAAAATTGTTTTAAATATTCACAGGGCCCGACTCTCAGGGCCAGTATGAAGGTCCTGTTAGGTTCTGCCTTTGAGAAAAGCGATGAAATAATTTGTGTGCATTTTCACAGTTTACTGACAACCAGAAAGAGAGCAATACAATGAGGGTTTGCCCTGCTCAACGTGATAAGCACCGAGTGATCAATACTTTGCCCGATGCCTATAATTTTTTTTTTTTAAAGGCAGCTCGGGCGGGATTCGAACCCGCGACTCCCGCTTTCTAGTGCAGACGTCTAAACCACTTGACCACCGAGCTAATCGAGGTCATGTGGCAGATTCGAATATTGTATAGCGGCGGTACTGCATTGCATCATAGATATAACACGTTTGCGTAGGGGAGAATGTGTTAAGAAAAAGAGCATTGTGTGGAAGGTTTGTGGTGACATAAATGTAAGCAAGATCAATTGAGACTAAGTGTGGATCTGAGTAGAGCTACTAAACATTCCGGCTGATAATTTCTAAGCCATTGCACATTTGAGTACATGTCAGTTTGCAACATTTGACTATTGCATTTACATTTGTCCCCATTCATGTCCGCACATGAGTCTTCATCTTCCCTCCTGATTTGCAAAGGCGACCGAGCTGCGACAAATGTTGATGGCCTATCGGGCTACTTACTCACCTGTACGGATACCCTTTGTACTTGGCTCGGAACACGGACAGCAGTAAGCTGAAGAAGAAGACGACCATCACAAGTCCTATGACAGTCACGACTGAGGGCACGACGGAGAGGAACACAGGAGCAAACAAACAAAATTTACAAATCCAGCAGTTAACAAGTTTTGCTCCGTAGGTCCGAGGTAGGCATGCGGAGAGGTATATGTATTTCACTCAATATATGGAAATGAAACTGTCTTTCATATGTGACCCCATGGAGGGAACTAGAGAGGGTGGGGCTACACATGGAGGGAACTAGAGAGGATGGGCTACAAATGGAGGGAACTAGAGAGGATGGGCTACATATGGAGGGAACTAGAGAAGATGGGGATACACATGGAGGGAACTAGAGAGGATGGGGCTATGTATGGAGGGAACTAGAGAGGATGGGCTACGTATGGAGGGAACTAGAGAAGATGGGGCTACACATGGAGGGAACTAGAGAGGATGGGCTACAAATGGAGGGAACTAGAGAGGATGGGCTACATATGGAGGGAACTAGAGAAGATGGGGATACACATGGAGGGAACTAGAGAGGATGGGGCTACACATGGATGGAACTAGAGAGGATGAGGCTATGTATGGAGGGAACTAGAGAGGATGGGGCTACGTATGGATGGAACTAGAGAGGATGGGCTACACATGGAGGGAACTAGAGAGGATGGGGCTATGTATGGATGGAACTAGAGAGGATGGGCTACACATGGAGGGAACTAGAGAGGATGGGCTACACATGGAGGGAACTAGAGAGGATGAGGCTATGTATGGAGGGAACTAGAGAGGATGGGGCTACACATGGAGGGAACTAGAGAGGATGAGGCTATGTATGGAGGGAACTAGAGAGGATGGGGCTATGTATGGAGGGAACTAGAGAGGATGGGCTACACATGGAGGGAACTAGAGAGGATGGGCTACGTATGGATGGAACTAGAGAGGATGGGGCTACACATGGAGGGAACTAGAGAGGATGAGGCTATGTATGGAGGGAACTAGAGAGGATGGGGCTACGTATGGATGGAACTAGAGAGGATGGGCTACACATGGAGGGAACTAGAGAGGATGGGGCTATGTATGGATGGAACTAGAGAGGATGGGGCTACGTATGGATGGAACTAGAGAGGATGGGCTACACATGGAGGGAACTAGAGAGGATGAGGCTATGTATGGAGGGAACTAGAGAGGATGGGGCTATGTATGGATGGAACTAGAGAGGATGGGGCTACACATGGATGGAACTAGAGAGGATGGGCTACACATGGAGGGAACTAGAGAAGATGAGGCTATGTATGGAGGGAACTAGAGAGGATGGGGCTATGTATGGATGGAACTAGAGAAGATGGGCTACGTATGGATGGAACTAGAGAGGATGGGCTACACATGGAGGGAACTAGAGAGGATGGGGCTACACATGGAGGGAACTAGAGAGGATGGGGCTACACATGGAGGGAACTAGAGAGGATGGGGCTACACATGGAGGGAACTAGAGAAGATGGGGCTACACATGGAGGGAACTAGAGAGGATGGGGCTACTGGAAGGAACTAGAGAGGATGGGGCTACTGGAAGGAACCAGAGAGGAGGGCACAGAACCGGCTTGCTTGGGGGAGGGACTTGTTGGACTTGAGGGATGATTAGACATTTAAGTAAGTAATTCTTCCACAGATTTGATTGGGACACAGTACCTCGTCTCTTGCGGATGTCTCCCTCTGTGATTGAGTTCTTGTTGAGCAGAATGACACCAATTGTCACCGCGGCATCTGCCCATTTTGTTAAGGTCAATCAGGATGTTGATTGCTGACGTGAGAGGACAAAACTAAATCTGCAAATGTGGGTACATTCAAGAACAACACCTCAAACATGTAAAGTACACGTTAGCCAAGAGCTTTCAAGCAGCTATTGCATGAACATAGTGCCTAGCCTGGTGTCAACACCCACAACCTTAGCTGGGGAGCAGCTCTCTGGCGTCTACCAATGACAAGGTACGAGGGTAAAAGTGCACAAAAACAATGGTGACAAGGTGAATTGCCTAGTCCTGAAATTTCGAAATCATTACTTCATGCGGTTATTAGAGTAAAGTAGATTATAGGCGTATAGTTTCTGTAAGGGAATGCTGCTGTTGTGTTATGTGATGGGGGCAAAAAAAGGATACGCAGCAAGATGACTATGTGCGTCTCAGCAACAAACTGTCCCTGGCTGCTTCCGTGAATGTAGCTCTGTAGTAATGCAGACAAGAGAACAATTGAGCATGGTGAACTGGGCACCATATGAGAGCATAGAAAACGTTATGGAGTTACATGTACAGTCCCTGTACAGAAAGGAAGGAATGTAGGAATGGAGGAATAAAGCAAAAGAGGAACAAAGGAACAGAGAAACAAAGGAATGGAGGAACAGAGGAACGGAGGAACAGAGGAACAGAGGAACAGAGGAACAGAGGAACAAAGCAAAAGAAAAACAAAGGAACAGAGAAACAAAGGAACGGATGAATGGAGGAACAAAGCTAAAGAAAAACAAAGGAACAGAGAAACAAAGGAACGGAGGAATGGAGGAACAGAGGAACAGAGGAACAAAGCTAAAGAAAAACAAAGGAACAGAGAAACAAAGGAACGGAGGAATGGAGGAACAGAGGAACAAAGCAAAAGAAAAACAAAGGAACAGAGAAACAAAGGAACGGAGGAATGGAGGAACAGAGGAACAAAGCTAAAGAAAAACAAAGGAACAGAGAAACAAAGGAACGGAGGAATGGAGGAACAGAGGAACAGAGGAACAAAGCAAAAGAAAAACAAAGGAACGGAGGAACAGAGGAACAGAGGAACAAAGCTAAAGAAAAACAAAGGAACGGAGGAACAGAGGAACAGAACAAGAGGAACAAAGGAATGGAGGAATGGAGGAACAAAGCCAAAGAGGAACACTTTTTTTGTTTGATAACAACAATGGGGGCTACTTACCACTGCTCCTGACTGTGGGTTCCTGTGGGCATAGGGCGGGCCTCGGATGTGATTCCACATCTGCCCGGAGGTCATCGCAAACACAATACACTGAAACGCAGCAATCAAAAGCACACAACACATCAGCCAACCGCACGTCAGACATTGAAAATGTAATTTCAGTTCCCCTAAAAGGGAAAACACCTTTCATCTCAATTTTCAAACCAAGCACACAGATGAATGCAAATTTCAAAGAGTCAAACTAAAAGTCATAACAGGGATGCTGCACCTTCTTGGAAAGTAAAGTTCCCTGACTTTTCCATGCAGAAGTTGTAAAAAAAATCCAGGTTTTTTTTCCCCCTTGCCAACTGTATCTATATTTTAACCCTAACTGGCATTGAAACCACAATTAACCACACAAGGTTTTTCCTGTGGGAGGATAAGGGCCATACACCACGACATACCACAGCATGGTTTTTGTGGTATCCTGTGGTATGTGAGCCTGCACCCCTGAGGGCACTGTGGTAAATTGTGGTATACAGTGTGTGTCCTGTGCGGGAGGTGCAAAGCATTAGGGTTAATAGGTGTCAAAAGAAGGGAAATTTTGGTCAAAAGTTCCAAATTAGTTTTTCTTCAGTTTGTTTGACTTGTTCCAGAATCCTGTCGAAAGGGAGGTTTTTTTTGTGCTGGACAAAATTCCAACATCTCTTTGAATCTGGCCTACAACGGACCCCAGTACCCATCCCATCCCATCCCTCCCTCCCTCCCTCCCTCCCTGCCTCCATACCTTCCTCCCTGCATCCCTGCCTGTCTCCATACCTTCCTCCCTGCATCCCTGCCTGTCTCCATACCTTCCTCCCTGCATCCCTGCCTGTCTCCATACCTTCCTCCCTGCATCCCTGCCTGTCTCTCTCCCTCCCTCCTCCCTCCCTCCCTCCTCCCTCCTCCCTCCCCCTCCCTCCCTCCCCCCTCCCTCCACCTCCCTCCCCCCCCCCTCCCTCCCCCCTCCCTCCCTCCCTCCCTCCCTCCCTCCCTCCCTCCCTCCCTCCCTCCCTCCCTCCCTCCCTTCCTCCCTCCCTCCCTCCCTCCCTCCCTCCCTCCCTCCCTCCCTCCCTCCCTCCCTCCCTCCCTCCCTCCCTCCCTCCCTCCCTCCCTCCCTCCCTCCCTCCCTCCCTCCTCCCTCCCTCCCTCCCTCCCTCCCTCCCTCCCTCCCTCCCCTCCCTCCCTCCCCTCCCTCCCTCCCTCCCATCCCTCCCTCCTCCCTCCCTCCCTCCCTCCCTCCCTCCCTCCCTCCCTCCCTCCCTCCCTCCCTCCCTCCCTCCCTCCCTCCCTCCCTCCCTCCCTCCCTCCCTCCCTCCCTCCCTCCCTCCCTCCCCCCTCCCTCCCCCTCCCTCCCTCAAAATTGTCGGCTGGCTGACTGTACTCACCAAGGCCACCACTCCCCAGATGGTCTTGTTGTAGAGAAACTCCAGGTTGTTGCGCCTGAAGTAGAGAAAGCCGGCCACCATGCTCAGTAGAATGCCAAGGGCAATGGTGCCCGAGTAGTTGGGTGGCCGGAAGATGCGGATCTGTCAAACAGAAAAAATTGTCATGTACGTATGCAAAAAAAAATGATGCAAAAAAAAATGATGATGGTTTTTAAGGTGGTACCAAAGTGTAACATTGAAAAATATTCCAAACTGATTTACTGACTGAAATTACCCAAATTCAAATCTCCCCCCCCCCCTAAAAAAAGAAGCTTTGATCCTATCTCTCTGCCTTTCAGAATGGTCCTGCTAGAATCCAGATTTCAGGACCTCTCATTTTTTTTAAGAAAGAAAGCTCAAAAATTAGTGGGCCTGATTTTTGGATCCTAGCAGGACCTTTCTCAAAGGCAGAGTCAAAGAAAGGAAGCCTTTTTTGGGGGGGGAGGGTCTACTTTGCTTTCAAGTCTACAAATTGCATAATTGAGAGTTATGAATATGACGACCAAAAAAACTAAGATTTTGCCAATTTTTGGGGGGTTCTTGGAATGGCGCAAAGGTGGGTGAGGACACTGCTGTTGGTACTCACGTGGACATCAGTGCGCTCTGCAACCCATTTGGCCATCTGCTCACTCTGAAATCCAACTCTGTGAGAGAGAGAGAGAGAGGGGGGGTAGAGAGGGGGAGAGGGGGATAGAGAAAGAGAGAGAGGAGGAGAGAGAGAGAGAGAGAGAGAGAGAGAGAGAGAGAGAGAGGGAGAGAGGGATGGAGAGGGGGATAGAGAGAGGGAGAGAGAGGGAGAGGGAGAGGGGGAGAGAGAGGGGGAGAGAGAGGGACAGAGAGAGAGAGAGAGTAGGGAGAGGGAAGGAGAGGGGGAGAAAGGGAGGGAAGGAGAGAGGAGAGAGACAGAAAGAGAGAGAGGAGATGGAGGAGACAGAGGGAAAGAAGAGGGAAGAGACAGATTAACAGGCAAATTGCATTTACTCAATCACCCATCATGAACAGCTTAGATTACTACCCAAATGAGCTGCTACACACAATGCATGATTGATAGCATTGAAATAGCCTCGAGATGGCCGTGTTCGTCTAACTGATGGATAATAACAACTGAACAACTTAAAGAAGTGCACATAAACTTTGGTAGCAACAACTGCTTCATCAGATGCAATCATCTGTACGGTAGCCAACAACTGGTTAGTCACTAAGTTAGTGCACTCTTACAGTGCTATACATACAATGTCAGTTGTTATCGGCACTGAACAACAAAAGAAGGTTTCCTTGGACTGCAAGGGAACAAATACCTTTGGATGTCGTAGGTGTCTCCCTTTTTAGGTTTTCCCTTGGGTGGGAAATGAAGGATGCTGGGTGCTGAGGTCGTCTTGAGCTGTGGTCATGAAAAAAAGGAAAGGGGGGAACGGTTCATTCAGACTTGGATTGTAAGAGCAGCGTTACTCTTTTCAATTTCATTTTTTTTTTTAACAAGTTGCAGGGCCGGATAGCTCAAACAGTATTAAGCGCTGGAATGTAAAACCAGAGGTCTCGGTTTCAAGTCCCGGTATAGTCAAAGTTTTCTATGCGATTTTTTTTTCTCTGAAAAATTTCAAAGTTGAAGTGTGGTGAAAATACCAAAGACCCATTTCACTAGACCCATATTTGAAGAGGAACAAATTATTTAGAGGAACGAAATACCCACTGGTAACTTTTGAAACAACTTGTGAAAGGAATTTTGACTGGACCAGGACGTGAACCCCAAGACCACTGGCTTTGCTCTCAAACCCCGTGAGCTCTCCTGTTGACAATTTACCAATAATTGTTTGCCGTTTGAGTTCTTGTTTTGTGGAGAGGGAAAAAAAATGTCAATCAAGTTCAACCAGGACTTCTTTCACTACCTTGAATACAACTGGAAACTGTGATACCTATTTGGAGGTGATTTCGGCGTGCACCGGCTTACCGGCACGCATTCTGGTAATGGGAACGGTCCAGTCAAGAATGGACTTTGGAGGTAATATTTCTCACCGATTTGAAGACGTCTTGCCCCTCGTCGTAGTCCACACTGGCAAAGAACAACTTGTTGGAGTAGGACTGGGAGTAGCGCCAGGAGTTGGCCAGAATCTGGAACTCGTCGTTCACTTGCCTTGAACAAATCATTCAATTTTGTTGTCACTTTATGTCACTGTGTTGTTATATCAACCTCCTGCATAATTGTTTGCATTTACTTGTGAGATTTTTGTCAGTGTGGAAACAGATTTTTTTTTGCCATCACTGAATTTGTGAGCCCTGCTACAAGTACATTTTGGTAAGTTTGTTTTTTCTTGATAATTATGTCTCTTTTTGACAGTTTTAATATAGGGCCTACAGTATTTGGAAAATAAACTAATAACAGCTGATATTAATCTTACTATTTATAATACATTCCTAAATTGTAAATCATTTGCAAATTGGCAACAGGCCGCGAATAAATATATTTCTAAAGTAACAGTGGAACACTGCCCGAATGTGTTTTGCGCAAACTACAAACATTACACAAAGGTTTAGATCGATTCGAAGGTCCCTTGCACAAACTTTAAACTTCTGGTTAGAGTTTGGTTTAGGGGTTACACTGGGGCATCCTAACCCTAACCCTAAGCCCAAGTTCAAACTTTTAAAGTTGTACATTTGTGCCCATCATTAGATTTTGTTCAGGGCAGAAACCTTTACGGGTTGCTTTTCAATCAAATTTGAAGAGAAATGACCCCCAAAAAACAAACTGTTTCTGTCAGTGGTTTTTTTTTAAGTCTTTTCAATCTCGTTCTTCACTTCTTCTTCTTCTTTTTTTCTTCTTCTTTGTTGGGGGGAGAGGAGAGTGGGGCAGGCAGGCAGGCAGGCAGGCAGGCAGACAGAACAGACTGACACAACAGTCAGACAGAAAGTGACGGAATAGACCCACAGATAGACGGGGCAAACTCTACTTGAAAATGGCAGGTTCTCCGCGCTCCAGTCCAAGCCCCGTGGGCCCACTCACCGGCACACGCTGCACTTGCGCTGGGGCTGCATGGCCGTCAGCATGATGACCATGGAGTAGTTGCGAGGAGTGGTCTTCACGTACTGCCGGAATTTGTCTCCGTTCATGCGGATGATGACGCGCTTGTTGCCCCAGTCCATCAGCTGCTTCACTTTATCACCCAGAGCCTCCTGAGAGGGGCGAGGAGGGGGGGGGGGGGAACACACAATTTGTCAACAATGTTGTACACGAGTGGATGGCAACCCTAACCTTCCTCAATCCTCCACAATCCTCCGGGGGGTAATGGAGGATTGTGGAGGATTGAGGCAGGTATGAAAATTTCCACTTGGAGTATTGTGGAGGATTGAGGAAGGTTGTAAAATATTACGCAGTGGCTGTTGTTACGGCAGTCGTCTGTGTGGTTGCCTGACTTAATAGTATTTGTCAGGATGTTTAGCTCTTGGAACCAGACTATCAGCTAATAGACTGGTTCAACCAGCCTGCAATGCTGACGAAATACAATCAAGTCAGGGAACCACACGGACGACTGCCGTAACAACAGCCACTGCGAAAATATTAATACTGGAGGATTGTGGAGGATTTTGAGGAAGGGTGTAAAATTTACACTGGAGGATTGTGGAGGATTGAGGATTTTTTTGGCGGGCCAAAGGCCTCCGAACTGCGTGCCTGAAATGTGACCTAACCGGACTGCGCATGCCTGGAATATGACCCTGCAAGAGGCACTTTCTGGACAGCATTATTTTCAATGGCAACACAAATAAAATGTGGTTTTTTTCAGAAAAAAATATACTCTTGAATTATAACAATTTATAAAAACTTCCACTGCATAACGTCCGACCTCTGAATAATATTTTACGAAATGCACAGATTTTTGTTTCCCTCGCGAAACCAACGCACTCCGCACCATGTGCAGTGCGATGACGCAACACGAAGGGCTTGTGTACCGCACATACACACTTGAATACGCAGCAGTACGGCCTACGGGCGCAGGCCTGAGGCTGAGGTGTTTTTTCAGGATGGTTCCTGTTCACCATTTTTGTAGATAAATGCTACAGTGAGTAAGTAACCAAATGCAAATCCTCTGTCTCATGATATTTATCATTCATAGTCTGGTGTATTTTTATTTCGATGTATGATACATTTTGAATGTGCTGACGCCGTGTTGACGCTAATTAGTGTGACACTTACGAACACGAAGTAATCGAGTACGGAGTAATTTCCTTATTCAAAAATGGCCCAAAGAGAGCCTCATTCGAAGCGCAAAAAATATCTACCGACCTCCTTCTTTTTGCATGATGCTCCCGGGGTGAATATCAGGCCCACCAGGCAGACAAGGAGCAATATCTGCCCGATTTTTAGCAGAGACGTGCCTCGCCGACCTTCCATTTTTGGTTGTTGATCGGGGAGCGATTCTCAGCTGAGGCTTTCCCCCGGACGCCTTTCTCACGGGTATTTTGATTGGTCGAATCGGTTGGCAACGTCAGAAGAGGGCCAATGGTAGCTCGTTTTATTGGGAGTGGGTCGATTTGCCGGGGTTGCGCTGTGTCGACAGCTGAATGGCTGCAGTCTTTTCGAAGTGCGGCGTCTCTATGCATTGGCTACGGCTGGTAATGACACATACGTCAATGGGAATTGGCTACAGCCATTGACGAGCGGCTTCCATTGACTCGTCCCTAATCGTAAGCCTTTGAACTCCGCTACCCATACGTACGATTGAGCAGTCAGGGATATACGTCAGAGCACCAATCTAATAGAAGGAAGCGCCCTCCATTGGCGAGTATTGGGCACGTGATAACCACGTGACTTGAATAATCCCCTTTCTAGTTTTATTTTTCGGGATATTTTAACTCCGTTTTTAGAACTATTACAGGATTAGAAGCTGAGTGTCTTTTCAGGCGCGGTCCCGAAGAGCAGCGATTGCGTAGGATTTTTGTTTCATGCGGAAATTTGATAATTTTATCCGCAGAATTCACGCCACTCCGATGAGGATAAGATTTGAGATGGTACCGAGCGCATCTTTCTGGTTGGTTGGGGGGCCATGGTTGCCGAGCGTGCTGGTGTTGTGTGTGTGCGTCTCCGGCTCCGCAAACATCATCATGTCGTCTGCCCAAAGCCCCAACGATCGGACCCAGAACCTGCCGTTGGTGGTGAACACGTGGCCCTTCACCAATGCCACGGCCAAGGGTAAGATTTCACGGGGGCCAGAAAGGCAAGACAGTTTAGTTAACTTTAGGATTTTTAAAATTTAACTTAATATAATTCACCCTTTTTTTATCAAAATTTCAAAATTCGGTAAAAAAATCGTGACTTGTCGGGTCCAAGTTACTCGGACTACAGTATCCGGTAATATTACTAATAATTAATACCCTCATCCAATAACTAACTACTCTATTTAGTACTACTCGGTAAGTGTAATTGTAAAAAAAATCCTATAAAAGTTTAAAACCCCATTATTACTCGGTCCGAGTTGGTCACAGACCGGATTAGTGAATTGCATGTTTTGTACAGAGCAACGCACTGAGGACAGTCGTCTGGTTGACCCATACCGTACGTACACAGCTACATGCCACAAAATCCAATTTTTTTCCCACAAGTTGTTGCATGCACCAGACCATGGAAATTGTTAGTATGGTGGTCTAGTTTGGGTTGAGGATTTTTTTCTAGCTGTTTCACTTTACGGTAAAGGTATTAGAGTAAAAACTTTCAACCGCAGTATCGAGACTCCAGCGGATTCTTTTACTTATTTTAGTTTTAGATTTACCTGAAATCTGTTCATCATGCTCATGGGTCAAGCAGTCGATTTCACCAAACTTATCGTAACTTACGATCTGTCGCAAGACGATGAATGATGCACAGAAACCGTACGGTGTATCTCATTTTACGATGGGTTATCCATCGTAAGTTGAGTTACGATGCATGGTACTACTACTTTTATACTAGGCTCTGTGAAATGCAGCCCAGTGTCGGGAAAATCCTTCTTTCTAATTAATTGGGCTCAGATTCAGAGAGAGCTGATAAGCTGATTAGTGATCACGCACGAGACAATGCATTGCCTGGAAATGGGCCCTCTTGGAAAACAAAGAAACTGCCAGGAAAACTGACCTTTAAATCTGTTAATTCTTTACTTTACTCTTTGATTCTTTTAATTCATTTGATTAAAAGCAGGGACTTGAAGCCAAGACCTCTGGTTTAGTGTACCAGCACTCTTACCATTAACACTTTGTTAATGTTAATGGTATTTGAAATTGTTGTTTGCATCAAGGAAAAACCCCCCAAAACATTTGACCGTGATATGAAACTGAGACCTCTTGATTAATATACCAGCAACCACCTGAGCTATCCAGACCTTTTGTGGCTGCTTTCCCAAGTAGTCAGCTATCTTTGCTGTGATGGGGGGGGGGGGCAGTCAGAAGTACATGCATTTGACCATTAACTGCTGTGGTTTTTTCCCCCCGTCTGTTTGAATTGTAGCCTGGAGTGTCATTGCTTCCGGGGGTTCGAGGCTGGATGCTGTGGAGCAGGGATGCACCGTGTGCGAAGTGGAGCAGTGTGATGGCAGCGTGGGATACGGCAACCAGTGAGACAAATAAGCGGCAGGAAGAGCAATAGCAATATAAGCCGGCAACTTGAAACCACCAACACACCATCAGTATACTGGCAACATGCCACCTACACACTGTCGACCCACCATCAACACATTGCTAATACACAATTTTGGACACATTCGCACACCGTCAACAGATCATGAACGCACCATCAGCACACTATCAATGAACCTTCAAAGCACCAACAATATACATGTAGGGCCTACATGTACATGTCTCCTTCGCAAATGAGTACAGCTCTGAGAAGAGCCGGTAACTCAACTGTTTGGGCAAGTTCATACTTGAGCAGTTGAGTAGTTGAGTCACCGGCTCTTCTCAGAGCCGTACTCATTCTCGGAAAAAGATGTGGCACTGTCACATGGTGTGACAGCGATTTTTTCAACATTACATTCCAGCAATCATGTATGAACTTGGGATAATATGTGCATTTGTTCACCTTACAGCCCAGATGAAAATGGGGAGACCACATTGGATGCTATGATCATGGACGGGTGAGTCAATGTCATCTATACATTCCAGTACAAATCACAGAGAGAGTTTTCCTGACAGTCAGTACACCATGGTGTGACCAGGATATGGTCCCCGACCAGCTCGCTGGTCAAGTTGTTTTAAAGATATCTGCACAAGAAAGCAGGAGCCACAGCAGGTTCAAAGCCCGTCCAAGCTGCCTGTACTTTTTTTTCAGCAGGCGATCGGGCAAAGCTCTGAGCGCTAATTATGCGTCATGTACGTTGAGTAGGGCAAGCCCTTTTGTTGAGCACAATCATTGAGGACAAAGCAATGATTAATTATACAGAACATGTTAAGCTCTGTGTATAGTGTACTGTGATGGTTTCATAGATATATGATTTTGCATCAAGGAGAACATACCGGTACATGTATTTCAAGAAGTGTTACCCTGATAGTGCTATGGTTTAAAATATAGTGGGCTGCACGCACCCGTCCCAAGACTAGGATGACTCATGACTCTGATTGCAGTCTCTTATGTTCCATGACTCAGACTCAAGTCATGATGGCAAATGACTCAGACTCAAGTCGTGATGGCAAATGACTCTGACTCAAACCTTCTGACTCAGACTCGACTTGCATGACTTTTGACCTGTTGAGAAAACAAAAAATACCTTGAAATATTGTACCTATATGCAATTGGCCTTTGCTACATTCACCTTGACTCATGCACAGCTAAGCATTCGCCAGCTAGGAGCTTTTAGAGACTCATTTTGGGGTACATGGTTTGACGAAACAATTTTGATATACATTGTACTTATCAAACAAACAAAGGAAAAACTAACTTGGAACTTTTGAAGAAATTGAAAAATTGGCAAAGAAAACTTTGACTAGACCAGGACTTGAAGCTGACACTGCTAAATTACCGGTACATGTAACATGCCAGCACTAGTGGCCTTCCATAGTCAACTAGTTAGTCCATTGATTAACTGCCGAACCTTCAGGGATCACACCCCGCTATATATTTTTCAATTTGATAAACTCATTATACTTTGCGAGTAGGCCCATTACTAATCAAATAGATGTGAATTGAGAAAACTGTCAGTTATGAGGAAATTTTTTTCCAATAAAGTTGTAAATTTAGAGGTGACTCGTGACTCGGACACAATCTGGATGATTCGGGACTTGAACCCGGACGTGAAAGACAGGACTGGGACTTGAAGAATGCCATGACTCAAATTTATACAAACTCCGCCTTTTTCTGATATCTTAAAATTGAGTGGGCCTGACGTGTCGATCCTAGCAGGACCTTTCTCAAAGGCAGAGTGACAAGGACGGTCCTCGTCACTCTGCCTTTGAGAAAGGTCCTGCTAGGATCGAAATGTCAGGCCCACTAAATTTTGAGAATTGCATAATTTGGGTAATTTTAGTCAGTAAGCAGTTTGCAACATTTTTTGTGTATCACCTTTTCGCATCTCCTTTTTTTCTTTTTCTTTTGGGGACAGTGTCACCCATGATGTGGGGTCGGTGGGGGGCCTGCGCAGGGTCAAGAGTGCCATAGCCGTAGCCAGAGCCGTCATGAACTACACTAAGCACACCTTGCTGGTGGGAGAATTGGGTGAGAGTGAGGTCACAGCCGCTTGGGCTCTTGACAAACAATGGCTAGCCTTAGCCACTTTGAACAAGCCACTTTTCAATGCCCATGACCCCCCCCCCTTTTTTTTAAAGGGTCTTGCAGTAGGCATTTTTATCACTTAAATCCATGCTACAGAACTGTTTTACAATGTTGCTTGCTAACAATCAAACTGTTTTTCAGACTCGTTCTGGGGGTGTATTGCAATTTGTTTTTTTTTTTATGCTGATGAGAATTTCAATATTCATGAGTAAATTTGTGATGTCATCACAGGATCATGCAACAGAAACCCAATTGTTTGTGTACATTAAGTTTCTAAAAAATGTTTGTTTTTTCCTGCAGACCTATCCCTAAACCTGTTGATTTACTGTCAAAATGCATGCTTCATAATCATTTAGTGAAGGAGTTTTTCATCAAACATGTCAAACGTAATCCAGAGGGATTAATTTGCAGTTTGAAAGTTAATGTTTGTTTATTTTTTCTTAAACTGTGGGTTCCTGACATGGCCTTACAATTCCCCCCTGATTTTTCAGTATTTGCAGACATTTGTTGAAAAACAAAAATTCAAACAGATGATTCTCTAAAATACATACACTTTCCGAATTTGCCCCCAAAAATGAAATTGATTTTGATATGCATTTTGACAAAACTTTGATTTTGACGCCGTTTATTTGAAAAGTACTTTTGGAGTAGATGTCTCATTATGCCATCTTAGGTCACATTTAAGTTAGTATTAAAGCAGTTTGCAAATTTTTTTGTCTCACAAAAAAGAAGAAAAAAGGTTGATCAGCATCTAAAGCAATTTTTGTGGGAAGCTCCGGTGCTATACTGCTACTACATCAAACCAAAGCCTGGTGTAAACTCTTTCCGCTACAGTTAAAGCATGACACTCAAATGTTCTTGACTTTCCACAGCCACCCAGTTTGCCGTAGAAATGGGCTTTAAGGAGCAGAGCCTTTCCACAGACTCCTCAATGTAAGTGTAATGCCCGTGTAAGGTTGACCAGCCTGGGTTTAGTCAGTGATGAGGCTACTGGGACCAGGGAAGAAACCACGGCCCTGAGGCTGGTACCCAAATGGCAAACCACAGTAGTCAACCAGTGGTGGGCTACTGGGACCAGGGAATAAAGCATAGCCATTAGGCTGGTACCCAAATGGCAAAGCACAGTAGTCAACCAGTGGTGGGCTACTGGGACCAGGGAAGAAAGCATAGCCATTATAGGCTGGTACCCAAATGGCAAAGCACATTTAGCCAGTGGTGGGCTACTGGGACCAGGGATGAAAGCCTAGCCAGTAGGCTGGTACCCAAATGGCAAAGCACAGTAGTCAACCAGTGGTGGGCTACTGGGACCAGGGAAGAAAGCATAGCCATTATAGGCTGGTACCCAAATGGCAAACCACAGTAGTCAACCAGTGGTGGGCTACTGGGACCAGGGAATAAAGCATAGCCATTAGGCTGCTACCCAAATGGCAAAGCACAGTAGTCAACCAATGGTGTGCTACTGGGACCAGGGAAGAAAGCCTAGCCATTAGGTCGGTACCCAAATGGCAATTAGTCAACCATTGGTGGGCTACTGGGACTGGGGAAGAAACCATGGCCCCGAGGCTGGTACCCAAATGGCAAAGCAGTAGCACAGTAGTCAACCAGTGGTGGGCTACTGGGACCAGGGTAAAAAACCCTTAGCCATGAGCCTGGTACCCAAATGGCAAGCCACAGGAGTCACCAAACAGTCAAAAGAACCTGAGCTCTGGTCAATATATACCTGACCTTTGATCAAAACAGTGCACACATGAACTAAGCCCATGGCTTGTTCGGACAGATTTCCAGTTAACACTTCTGGAGAAATAAAATAAAATGTTTTTCTTTTCCATTTTAATCCTGCTCGTAGTCAAGAATGGAAGCAGTGGAAAGCAAACAACTGCCAACCAAATTTTCGTCAGGTAAGGCAATCCCCACCAAAGAAAATGGCCTCTTCTGGCATCCCTTTTTACAGATCCGACATTCTACAAAAGCATAAAATACTACAACAGCAAAAATGCCGCTAACCTTCTTGCTAATTGTCAGGCCTTGCTAGGATCAAGACGTCAGGCCTTCAAAATGCTAGGAAAAAAAACGCACTTTGTTACAGTTTGGACAATAGCGGTGTCCAAATTTCTAAGGTCACAGAGCAGCTATAGACGTCATCTGTACGCAAGGGGTTAATCCGAGCAACAAACCACTTGGTGCATTTGCAAAAAAAACCAACATTTACTTAGTGTGCATGTGCCCGTGCAGAATGTCACGCCCGACCCTCGCCAGTCCTGCGGGCCCTACCGGCCCGGTCCGCCGAGCGCTCCCCGCCCGGAGCCACGCTTCAACAGCGACGTGTCCCGGGGCAACCACGACACCATCGGCATGATTGTCGTCGACAGGAACGGCGACATCGCCGGAGGCACGACCACCAACGGAGCCAACCACAAGGTGCCCGGGTGAGTGGGCGACTGGGCGTCGGAATTTGCTGTTTGGATTAGGATTTGACGGTTTGCATGGTGGAAATACCGAGTAGGAGGTTTGTTGGGAGACCATAAACATCATCTCTTAAGAGGAGTATGCCTCTGATTTTTTTTTTTCATAAATGGCTAGCAGTAGCCAGTAGCCACTTTGCAGCAAGCCACTTTTCATTCCCAGGATCTCCGCAATAGACAATTTATCACTTAAAGCCCCTTCACAACATTGGTCGAGGTCAAAGAATAGCATCCATACGTTGTCCGATCCAACATATGCATGAAATAGCACACCTCTGAAAATGTCGTCTCAATGGCCTTTATTAGATAAAACTCACGGGCAGGATGGTTGTTCTTCCCGTCTTAAAGACCAGCACAAAATGGCCCAGGACATACGCAGTTTGCATCCCAGTAAGCAATTATGCAATGGCTTTTTTTTGGAATTACTTTATTACATAGTTTTATATTGTCTGTGCATTCATTGCCTTGGTCTCGCAGGCGGGTTGGCGATTCGCCAATTGCCGGGGCCGGTTGCTACGTGGACAATGATGTGGGCGGGGCCGCCAGTACGGGCGACGGCGACGTCATGATGCGATTCCTGCCCAGGTAGGCGCGAGCTCTCTCCAATTCTGAGCAAGTTGAGGGGGTGGGGCATTATCAGAGTGGGTAACTGTAGTCTGTTCAATGTAAAGTGAGCATGGTTATGTGACCAGCAGACGATTTCACAAAGCCATTTGATGCATCGTAACTCAACTTGCTGTAACGAAAAGGGGCTTTTTGGCTCTGGCGCCCTGCACAGCCTGAACAAAAGTGTGGTCCATTCACAGGAATTCCCTCCCGGTTCATTATTGGTTATCGGCTTTACCCATATGGGTGTAGCTAAGCCAAGCCCACTCCAGAAGGTTGAGGCCGTTACATTGCGATGGATAACCCATAGTAAGCTGTGATAGGCCGTATGGTTTCTGTGCATCCCTCATCGTCTTGCGTTTGATCGTAAGTTAAGATGTTACGACGCTATAACAGATATTCAGTCAAGGCACATACGTACATTATACAGACCAGAGAGAGAGGGAGGGAGGGAGGTTGGACTTGACTTGTAATGAATGAACTATATAATATGCTGTCAAAAACAAACATCTATTCCTGCCATGGTCACAATTCTTTCCCTTTCATTGGTTCACGCTACGTGCCCAAATTCTAGAAATTTAAAAGGGTTTTATGATATTGTGATCCAGGCTGGGTCTTTCCAGATCCAAATTTTATCTCGAATTACATTCCTTGTGGGGTTGTTGTGCTGTTTTTTTTTTTTTTTTTTTTTTTTTCTGGTGCATGGGCAGACGCATTTTTGACCAATACTTTGTGGCCCGCTTTGCAGTTTACGGGCCGTGGAGGCCATGAAGCGTGGCCTTAGTCCGGCCAGCGCCTGTGAAGAGGCCCTCAAGCCCATCATCAAGTTCTACCCCGAATTCAGCGGGGCCGTCGTGGCGGCGACCAAGACCGGAATCCACGGTGAGCCTGCTGTTCCCCGAGAAGCTTAGACTATTCGCGGAAGAAAGGTTCATCCGATCCAAACCCCTCCCCCCCTACCCACTGGCTACGACTGTTGCCGACAGAATATTCCCTTTATTTTTTTATTTTTTATTTTTTTGCTCCAAAGTGCTCTCATGAGGGCGCTCTTCTTTGTTGACAGATATATGCTTTGGTTTAGGCTCACCATGTATAACCACCGTCCGTTGACACAGTTCTGTTTACCCGTCATAAAGTCACCGTTGTGTCATGTAAATTCTCGGACAAATCAGCAAAATTGAGTTTATTGCTCTTTGTTATAACCAGCCTAAACCTTTACAGCTTATTTTGGACTGTAATTTCACTCGAAATTCTCATGTTTTTGGGGAGATTATTGTAGTTGAAAATTGTTCCCGATGACTATCTTTTGGACATGTTTAGGCTAATGGTTCATATAGTATACTCATGACCTCCTTTAGTTGTTTGTTTCCTTATATAGTTGAATCACAGGGAACACGCACTATCACTACCACTATCACTACCACAACCATACCCAATTACATAGGCAAGAAAAGACACTCTGTGAAGACACTCCCAACTTGTCAAGACTCAAGAGGCATACTAAAATAAAGTCACCCTTCTGCAGTCAAGAATGTGTGTGTCTCATTTGGCTGAACTATTTTGTGAAACTTGACGGTCTGTAGTGCAATAGGCTACATTAACCTTCCCCTGAAATCCCTACCGGTAGCTGCAGCTGGACTACAGACTACGGTCTGGCGCTGGTCGAGTTGCAGTGAGCATGAAAAATAGTAGGTGACTTTTTTTTTTTCCACGGCTTCCCCACACAGGTGCTGCGTGCTACGGCTTTGGGACCTTCCACTACTCCGCTTCCTACACGGGACTGACATCGCCTATTGTGAAGGCCGTCAGCTGCATGCAGCAGCAGGTGAAAAAGGCCAGCCAAGAGCCCTAGGACATCCCCCCAGCTTGTGGGACACTCAATTGAAAGAGGCTGCATCCGACTCTCTGCGATCCCCGAACTGCTGTAGCCAGGATTTTTTTAAAGAATGAAAACGGCGGCTTGATCCCACAGCCCAAACACTTTGTAAATCAATCACGACGATTGTGGTCATTGGAGGTTTTAGGTGGGGTTAGGGTTGATGCAGCAGTTGATGGGTCAGGTGCTTCTGACTGGCGCCCCCCACCACAGCAAAGTCTATTGGGGAAGGCCACCGTCTTAGGGCTGGATAGCACAGGTGGGAAGAGCACTTGGATGTTAAGCTAGATGTCTCCACATCATATTTTCTTTGCTATTTTCATAATTTGCTTGTATTACTTCTGACTGGTGCCCCCCTGTAAGAGACTATTTGGGAGGCCACCATCTAAGGGCTGGATAGCTCAGATGGTATTAAGAGTGCTGGTATGCAAAACCACTATTCAACTATTCAACCACATGGTCTCAACATCCAGGAGGGTAATGACTAACACCATTCAGCTTTCTGATAATCCTTCTTTTGTGTTCACTTCTTCACACTTCTCTCTTTGATCTTTCCCCCTCTTCTCACTAATCCCTACCCTACTCCTTGCTCTTCCCTTTGCTCTCACCCTACCAGCTTTACTCTTTGTCCTTTGTTTCTCATCCGTGTCCTAATCACTCTCTTCCCCCTTCCTTCGTGTACACGTATCTGTTTTGTCCTTGTCACTCTGCCTTTGAAAAAGGTCCTGCTAGGATCGAAACGTCAGGCCCACTAAATTTTAAGATTTGCATTTTGGTAATTTTAGTCAGTAAGCAGTTTGCAACATTTTTGTATATCAGATGGAATTCTTGCTTTATTTTCTACGTGTATGTAGCATTTGGAATGTTCTTTGGTTTTGTTTTTTTTCCATCAGGGTTGTTCAGTTTTGTAGTTATATCCAAACCAATGACATATCCTGTCAGTATCTTCTATCAATATTAGCGTAGTTCCCTTTGCTGTGTCTACCATGTGCAACAATTCAATTTTTTTTCAAATGGACACTTGTAATTGTAAAATGTAGACATTGGAATGTCTACCCTGAAATAAACTTAGTTTAAAGGTCAGTGCGTCATTACTTTTGTGCGTCATTTTGTCATGTCTCTGCTGCCCTGTGCTGGGCGTTCTCCATTAGTGACCCGGAAACGGCATATGAGGATTGTCGTCCAAATTTGAATTTTCGAATTTTTTTTCCCACCTCTTGAAAGACTGCCTCATTAGCTTTCCAATGCTTTGTATACGTTGCCGAAAAGGACTTTTGGAGTAGATGCCTAATTACACCATCCTAGGTCACATTTAGTCGGCCTCTTGGATTGGCAACTTTGAGATCAGACTTGTAGGCCTACGACTCACGACTCCAAGACTCAGATTTCTGCATGACTCGGAGTCAAGTCATAGTACCAAGTGACTCAGACTCTGACCCAAACTGACTTGGACTTGGGCCAAGACTCCACTAGCGTGACTCGATTAAAAAACAAAAACAGCGAATTGGCAATGAAACGATCAGAAACTCTGATGTATTCTGGGAGCAAACAGGAATTTAATACTTTTTATTTCATTTTTTAGTGATATTCAAAGTCCAGATACATTGTCACACCAAGCATGCATAGAGAACTTCATGAATACAGTAGACAAGGAGATGTGGTCATTATTAGCCCACCACAGGCAATGATTTTGGGATATCTACGACGGCAGATGGTTCCAATCTAATAAGATGTAGTCAATGTGAGTCGATTGCGCAGAGCCTAAAGCCGCGTTTCCACTGGACTTATTTTGGTCAAAGTAACCGAGAGTATGGTTACTTAACCCATTTTTAAGTCCAGTGGAAACGGCCCAGTTAAATTTCCTCTCTGTTACTTTAACCGAGCCGAATGGTTACCTTTACCGGCCAACCTCTGCCCAGTAAAAGTGACCAGGTAACTTTAACTGAGCTGATTAGTCCAGTGGAAAATAAATGCACCACTCGGTAAAACGCGACTTGGCATACATGCACTGTGCACAGATAATTGTTGCCATTCTCGGTTACTTTAACCATCATCTCGGTTAAATTTTAGTCCAGTGGAAACTCGGCTTTAAAATCCATTGTTTCTTGGATCCATTGCATCTGCAAAACCCCAGCTCAGGCTCAGGGTGTGTTCCCATTCCTTACGTCCATTTTTAAATGGCGAGGCATGAAGCAATATCAAGCAATCATGTAAAAACTGCATCCCGACTGAGATGGCCACAATGCAAATCTGCCCCCCCCCATCCTTTTTCTGGATGAAAAAAGGAGCAGGCCTGACATTTTTCTCCTAGGTGAGTCCCCCCCCCCCCAAATAAAATGGAGCAGGCCTGACATTTTGACTTTCTATAGAATCAATAATAGCAGGCCCGCCATTTTTTTTTTTTTTTTTTTGGGGGGGGGAACTCACCTAGATCAAAACGTCAGGCCTGCTTCCTTTTTTTTTTTGGAGGGGGAGAGATCTGCATGAGATAATTCCAGACCTCCAGTCAATGGGCCTGGTAAGGATAGAGCAGGGCCTAATTTCATAGAGCTGCTTAAGCGTGAAAATCCGCTGAGCAGAAAAAGTCTTCCTTGTGAAAGCAGAATTACAAATTGCCCTGCGATTTGATGTTCATTACTTCTGACTTGTATTCCACTCTTCTTTGCTTAGCATGAAACAATGTTGAAGTTCGGGTTGGCAAGGGGATTCTGTGGCTCATGACTTCTTCTACTTAAGCCTGTTTTGGCGCTTAAGCGGCTCTATAAAATTGGCCCCAGGTGGTGAGTAGACTGAGATGGTATGTAGTTAGCACTGTATGCTCAGTGCTTTGCTTTGGGAACCAGTTATACGCAATACATAGCTCATAGGATTTTGGCTGGTAACCTGATTTTTCTATTTAAAGCAATAATGTCCTTTTGGCTCGGTGAATTTCAGTGCTTAGTAGCTCCATGAAATTGGCCTTAGTTGGCATTAGGTGTGTAACACTTTCATAAATCGCCCTAGAATTGATCCAAAAGTCATAACAAGCTCAGTTTTAAAACAACCGCTGGTTATGCTGAAGTCATTGCCACAAACCGTCTTCTCTCTACCCAAAAAAAATAAAACGGATATTTACAAATTCACTTCACACAAATAATATATTTCCAACTCCGACCTTTTTTTTTTTTTACACCATACTCGGCTTAACTACAAATAGTACTTGTGATAGTACTTCACATCCGACTGTATCCACGCTTCGTCACGCAATATTGCATTCTCCTACTGACAGATATACACATGATACAGATCATCTATAAATATCGAGAGCATCAAGGGTCGGATCATAAATAGGACTGTCTCCAGGCTGTATGTGTGACCCATACCAGGGGGAGACTTGCTTTAGCCACGCTAGAAAGGCTTGGTCGTGGATATAATGACACTTGTAACCACTCTGTGCCGGGACCTTTGAATTCAGATCCAGTCACAGCCCCAATTTTTATTTCATACCAAGCGAAAGGTGGCCAAATATAAGTCAAACACAAACAACAGCACAGTATTGTTGGTGCGTAAAGATAGCTGTGGTAATAATAATCAAGAACCCAAAAATGTAAATCTGTTGCTAATTGCTTACCAACCCATTGGACCTGTGGTAGAATGCAAAATTGTAGTTAGTGGTCTTAAGTTTCGATCCTAGCAGGACTAGTGGACAAATAAGACAGTTTGCCACCTTATGTGTCCACTAGCTGACTAGTGTGTTTGAGTCATTTAGCCTCTGATGAAGGTCCTGCCAGGATCAAAACACTGAGCCACTACAATCTTGCACTCATGAATGCTAACTTATGGATAGCAATATAGGAAGGTTTGCGGTGACACCATGTACTGTATAAGGTTTGCGGTGACACCATATATAAGGTTTGCGGTGACACCATGTATAATGTATAAGAACCTGAGTGGTAACTCAATGTGTCGACCAGTATAATCCTAGAGGAGCCGTGGAATCATGGATATAGGTGATCCATAAGTCGGCTGGGGAAGGGGGGGGGGGCTTGCAGAGCATACTGGTCGAAACGTCGAGTTACCACTCAGGTTCTTTTCAGAACCACACCTCTTCTTTAAGAGACCTTATACATGGTGTCACCGCAAACCTTCCTATATTGATTCACCCACCATGCAAAGCCTCAACCACTTCGCGCCGGGACCTCCGAATCCGGAGGTCAATTGGATTGCCTTTGCAACGGGGCCCTCCGAATCCGGGCACAACTATTGTCCACATTCTAAACAAAGACTCTTTTCAGCTTAGAACAAAGCAATATGAATCAGTACAAAGACCCTTTTTGACGCAAGTTGCCACATGAATTGCAAGATTAGCAGCGGTAATTGTGCAATTGTGGGACTTTTACTGTGGAGGATCGAGGGATACCGCGCTGCAGCTGAAAGCACGCGGGGGACATTGTCTTTGCATGCCGCACAGCCCAACGGTTGTCGGTCTGGCATTGGAATTCCCCCCACATTCTTAACCGTAATCTGTACGCTTGTTTGTGGCCGACCAACTCGAAGATTTGACTGCCTGGAGTGAAGGCTGGAGTCTGCGGTCAGAGATTGTCAGCAGCGTACACGCACACACACACACAAGTCCGTTATGGTCCATTGACGATGCATAATGGGCCCTTTTCCGAACGGATAATCTCTTGACAAAAGCCACAACCACGTCCGAATTGTGCCAGGTTTTACTCTCTTGTACCCATAGTATACCCTTATCGATATATTTCACAGAAATATATTTCGAATATTTTAGCGAGATTTGAAAATGATGCATTGTTCAAAATCCCCGTATGGCGGTTATCGGCGCTGAAAAACCCCCCGGCGCAAAGTGGTTAAGTACATGTACTACCATTAAGTTGCTTTTATCAAAAGTACTGTTGGTAATCCAGTTTAACGAGGGGATATCTTTTGTGCTAAGAGGATTTACATGCTTGAGCAGCATTAAGAAATTGGGCCCAAATTGGAATGAAAAAATCTTATTGCATTTGAATCTTTACATCGGATTTTTTCTTAAACTATGGGTTCCTGACATGGCCTTACAATTCCCCCCTGATTTTTCAGTATTTGCAGACATTTGTTGAAAAACAAAAATTCAAACAGATGATTCTCTGAGAGTTCATAACTTGATGTGACTGGTTGAGTTGCCTAACACTGGGTGGTTGTCAGTGGAGACCATTTCGGAATACTTTGTCATGGTGAAAATGATTACCGGCGGGTGGGGTATTTTTTTTTCCTTCTGATTCGGATCCCTGAAGGTGAGAATTTCATTGCAAGCTGCGTTCTGATTGAACAGAGGTTCTTGTCAGTGTCTTCCAGAGAGAAGATGGGTAAAGAGATAGCTGATAAAGAAGTTACGAAAGCTGATTTCCTTTTATTAAGAGAGGAGAGATGGAGTGAGAGGAGACAGAGAGGGAGAGAGGAGAGAGAGAGAGAGAGAGGGTGGAGGGAGAGACAGACAGAGAGGAAGAGAGGGGAAGGGGAGAGAGAGAAAGGGAGAGAGAGGGGAGGCAGAGACAGACAGAGAGGAAGAGAGGGGAAGGGGAGAGAGTGAAAGGGAGACAGAGAGAGAGAGAGAGAGGGAGAAAGAGAGATAGAGAGAGGGGGAGTGAGAGACATAGAGGAAGAGAGGGGAAGGGGAGAGAGAGAGGGAGACAGAGAGAGAGAGAGAGGGAGAAAGAGAGTGTTTCAGAGAGACGTCCTTGCCAATTCTGAGTGAGCTCAGCAAAGGCTGCAATGATGGGAGCTCACTGGAGCAGCGAATCAATGACGTTGTCCACATTGGCTTGTTTCCTGCAACAGAAGAAAATAAAAACACCACAAAATGTCATCCACCACTTATCCACTCCCAAAGAATAATAAGGGCCCCATCCAAAACTGGCCATGAGCCATGTTCTTTTTTTCTTTTCTTTTTGTCAATTGACCGCTACTTTGCTGAAGACAATAAAATCCAATGGGATGTGATGTGATTTTGACGTCAAGGAGAATGCACTACAACAAGGGTTCCTACTCGATGTGTACAAATCGAAACCTGTATACTCAGTGCTTGACTCAATTGCCTACTGATAAATAAACAGGCAGCTCGGTCCAAGCCGTGCGGCGGATTCAAATCTGTACAGGGGAAGGCACCGGGTTGCATCCTAAACTATCATTCAATTTTGCGTGGAGGAGAATGGACTTCAACGCAGTGACTGAATAGCAGCCAGTGTGAACTCTCTTGATTCGATGAGGGTTTGCTCTGCTGACATGTTTAAGACGTCTGCACTAGACAGCATGAGTGGGTTCAAATCCCGCTCAAATATTTTCATCAGGCATCGGGCAAAACACGGAACACTCGGTGTTCATCACCTGGAGCCGTGCAAACCCTCATTGAATTACATTCTCCTCGACGCGAACATCATGTTACATCCATCAACCGGGACAGGGGCATTGACATCCCCGGTTTCTGGCTCCCCACCATCAGACGCCACGACCGCCGACCCACCATGGACAGGGCTGCTAGTGGACGCCAGAATCGCGCGCCAAACCGCACGATCACCACTACGACGTCCGCTAACCGGTACACAGGAACCGGCGAAGCAGACATAAACGGACGCCGCAGCACGCATTCTTCAGTTGCCTGATGAAGGTTAGCAGTTAGCAACCGAAACGTTGCCACCAGCAAACGACACATCGCGTGACTTTGATCACCCTTTCTACTTATCTACACCACCGCGATGAACAACCCCTTCATTTCTATGTTATATCTATGATGCAACACAGTGCCAATGTACTTTGACACGGTCACTGAACAGTAGCCAGTGTCGGGGGGGGGGGGGAGGGATGGGTTTGGAACTCTCTTGAAGGCGGGACTGACCTCTTGGCTGTCTTGGGCCGGCTGGAGGCTGTCTTGGGCCGGCGGCCGGAGCTGGCCTTCATCTTGGTGAAGCCGTGGGCAGCACCCTCGGCCGTGTAGGCCAGGTAGACGTTGGACAGGTTGGGCTCGCCGTACTCCTTGCTCTTGTCCTTGTCCGGCACCGGCGTCTGCTTGCGCATGTTATTGCCCGTGTAGGCCACGCATTTCTACAAGAGTGCGGACCAGCGACAGATGGGAAAGATTGGTATAATGCCATCCCAACAGTGGGAAAGATTGGTATAATGCCATCCCAACAATGGGAAAGATTGGTATAATGCCATCCCAACAATGGGAAAGATTGGTATAATGCCATCCCAACAATGGGAAAGATTGGTATAATGCCATTCCAACAATGGGAAAGATTGGTATAATGCCATCCCAACAATGGGAAAGATTGGTATAATGCCATCCCAACAATGGGAAAGATTGTTATAATGCCATCCCAACAATGAGAAAGATTGGTATAATGCCATCCCAACAATGAGAAAGATTGGTATAATGCCATCCCAACAATGGGAAAGATTGGTATAATGCCATCCTAACAATGGGAAAGATTGGTATAATGCCATCCCAACAGTGGGAAAGATTGGTATAATGCCATCCCAACAATGGGAAAGATTGGTATAATGCCATCCCAACAATGGGAAAGATTGTTATAATGCCATCCCAACAATGGGAAAGATTGGTATAATGCCATCCCAACAATGGGAAAGATTGGTATAATGCCATCCCAACAATGGGAAAGATTGGTATAACGCCATCCCAACAATGGGAAAGATTGGTATAATGCCATCCCAACAATGGGAAAGATTGGTATAATGCCATCCCAACAATGGGAAAGATTGGTATAATGCCATCCCAACAATGGGAAAGATTGGTATAATGCCATCCCAACAATGGGAAAGATTGGTATAATGCCATCCCAACAATGGGAAAGATTGTTATAATGCCATCCCAACAATGGGAAAAGATTGGTATAATGCCATACCAACAATGGGAAAGATTGGTATAATGCCATCCCAACAATGGGAAAGATTGGTATACTGCCATCCCAACAATGGGAAAGATTGGTATAATGCCATCCCAACAGTGGGAAAGATTGGTATAATGCCATCCCAACAATGGGAAAGATTGGTATAATGCCATCCCAACAGTGGGAAAGATTGGTATAATGCCATCCCAACAATGGGAAAGATTGTTATAATGCCATCCCAACAATGGGAAAAGATTGGTATAATGCCATACCAACAATGGGAAAGATTGGTATAATGCCATCCCAACAATGGGAAAGATTGGTATACTGCCATCCCAACAATGGGAAAGATTGGTATAATGCCATCCCAACAGTGGGAAAGATTGGTATAATGCCATCCCAACAATGGGAAAGATTGGTATAATGCCATCCCAACAGTGGGAAAGATTGGTATAATGCCATCCCAACAATGGGAAAGATTGGTATAATGCCATCCCAACAATGGGAAAGATTGGTATAATGCCATCCCAACAACGGGAAAGATTGGTACAATGCCATCCCAACAATGGGAAAGATTGGTATAATGCCATCCCAACAGTGGGAATGGCACATCATGTGCCAAGTGAATAGGGTCATTGCATCCACAGTTGTGATTATGGATGTATGCGTCGTATGGCACCTTGTGTACAACTTCGCAGAGTACGGTCATTTCATCCACAGCTGTGACTTTGAACGGGTGCAGCAAAAGGCCCATTGTGTGCAAGCTGAATAGGGTCATCAAATCCACAGCTGTGACTGTGAATGGGTGCACTGAATGGCCCATTGTGTGCAAGCAGAATAGGGCCACTGCATCCACAGCAGCGAATGGCCCACTGTGTACAAAGAGCAAAGGGTCTTGATCTGTACAGCAGTGACTGTGAATGGGTGGACTAAATGGTCTATTGTGTAGAATCTGTATAGAGCAACTGCACCCACAGCCATAACTCAACATTCATTCTATAAACCACCATCTTCCCCTTGCCCTAGTTTTTCTTCTCGTCAAATCTCAAAACCCCCTCCCACCCCCCACCCCAGAACCCACGGCATCTGATGTACAGACATTTTCCTTCTGAGAAAAAAAGGGTGTTGAGCTCTCACCAGCTGCCATTCTCCGATGTCCTCGTTCCAGTGGACGTACTGCTCGATCATCTGCTGAAACTCCAGGGGGATGAAGCTGTCGATGATCAGCATCTGGAGCCGAAGCTCTGTGCTCAGCTGCCGCACGTTCTCCAGGAGCCCCTCCATCTCTCTCTGGTGCTCCTGCGCCAGGTCCTCTACCTGAGGCGCACAGTGGGAGTTGCCCAGACGCGAGTGAGGGAGAAAAAAAAAAACACCTCAGACTTGTATCGTGACTCGTGACTTGGGTCCTACCAACGTGAGCCTTCATTAACGAATTTCTCACTCAGACGGGAACTCGAGTCTTGACGACTAAAGGTTTCAGACTTTAAAGCCCCTACACAACATTGGTCGAGGTCGAAGAATATCATCCATACATTGTTTGATCCAACATAATGCATGAAATAGCACACCTGTGAACATTTCAGCTCAATCCACCAACCGAGTCTCTAGAAAATCGTGAAAACCACTTCATTTGTTTCACGAAAATGCAGCATTCAACGCCGTACCGTTCCGAAAAATAGCTAGATCTCGGTGAGACGTAAACTATTTCTTTTACTAATTTCTCCCAAAATACAACATTTTAGGCAGAAATATTTCAGTGAGAGGTTTTTACTACTGTATAACCATCTTCAAACTGTATAAGTTTCATGCAAATCTGTGAACATTTCTGTTTTTCGATCTTACCAATGTTGTGTAGGTGCTTTAAGTCCCGACAACAAATGACTCGAGTCAAGATAAAAAAAAAATGAAGCAGACTTGGGTCGGACTAACTGGCTCGGACTTTAAATCAAACTCAACCAGTTTAAAATCCCGGTCCATTTAAAGTTTTCTTTGCAATTTTTTCATAGCCCCCCTCCCCCCCCCCAAAAAAATGTTCAATTTGGTCAAACATTCCCAGTCTCTTACGCCTTTGTTTGTCTGACTTGAATTGAAAAAAAAAGCTGCATCCACTTTGTGTGATCCCCGAGCTGCTGTAGCCGGGATTTACAACGATTAGTTGATGGCATCTGAATGAAAGCGGGAGGTGTGATCTCTGGAGATATGTTTAGGGCTGAATTGCTTCTGACTGCCGCAACCCACCATGGCAAAGACTAGTTGACTATGTCGGAAGGCCACTATCTCACGGCTGGATAGCTCGGATGGAGGAGCACTGGTACGCTAATCCAGAGGTCTTGGATTGAAGTCCCGGTCCAGTCAATGTTTTCTTTGCCAATTTTTCAGTTTGTTCAAAAATTCCCAGTCAGTTTTTCCTCTGTTGGTTTGACTTTTGTGTGTGTGTTTACAAAAGCCTAGATGCACTCTTCCAAACTTTGATCACTTCTCTCTAAATAGAGAAAAAGGGTCAAAGGCCCTATACAACGTCGGTGAAGGTCAAAAGATTGCTGCAGTTTGTGTGTTAAACCATTAAACCTTCCGAAAGAGAAATCCTGTGAAGGTTTTAGCTCAAATGGTAATCTGAGAAAAAGGCAACAAACCTTCACAGTTTATGCACCGTTCTGTAGTGTAAGAAATAGTTTATTACTCGCGAGTAATAAACTAATGTATGGTCAATGTTTAAGTGAAGATTTCTCGACAAATACAGCCTCCCAGACCGTACAATTTCAACATCAGATTCTATCATGACCATCTACAAACTGTGTAAATTAGAAGGAAATCTGGGGACAAATCGATGTTTTCCAATCCTCCCGATGTTGTAATTGGGCCTTTAACAGGAACCAGAGGAAGTTAGCCCGCCCGCCCTCCCGCCCGATCCGAGCCTCACCTCACTCTTGGCGCTCTTCAGCATGCTCCAGACCTTCTTGAGCTTCTTGGTCTTGCCCTCGGCCTCCTCCTGCAGGTTGCCAAACTTCTCCTCGATGTCCACCCGCTCCGCCTCCTTCTCGGCCAGCTCCCGGCGCAGGCTCTCCTGCTTGCGGGTCCGCTCCTCCAGCTCCTGGGCAGACTCCTCCAGGAGCCGCTCCTGCTCCTCCGACTTCTTCAGCAGGTCCACGCCGCCCACGATCACCTTCTTCTCCACCGCCTTCAGCTTCTCCTTCAGCAGCTCCTGCTCGTTCCTGACAGAGGTCGTGGGGAGGGGGGGTGGTGGGGGGAGGGGGGAAAAATAGGGAGGTTGGCTTATTTGAAAATTGATTTCTCATTTTGTGATCTATGGCCAGATTTTTTTAGTTGGTGTTTTTTTTTTGTGCTTTGAGATGGAATAAAGTTGATTGATTGATTGACTGACTGACTGACTGACTGACTGACTGACTGATTGACTGATTGACTGACAGACTGCCTGTCTGCCTGCCTGCAAGACTGACTGACTGCCACTGACTGATAGACTGAAAGACTGACTGACTGAGAGACACTGATTGACAGACTGCCTGCCTGCATGCCTGCCTGACTGACACTGACTGACTGACTGACTGCCTGACTGCCTGCCTGACTGACTGACTGATTGATTGGTTATTAAAAATATCAATAAAAGAAAAAGTAAGTGCTAGTCTAACTGATGACTAGTAAAATATCAAGAAATAGGAGGGCCTGACGTTTTGATCCTAGCAGGACCCTTCAAAATAAAACAAATAGGAAGGGGAGAGTAACGGGGACGTGGATGACAGACAGAGGACAAGGGGGAAAGCTGGTAGGTTGAGATCGAAGGGAAGGGAAGGGCAGGGATTTGGGTAGGGATTAGGTAGTGGAAGGTAGTCGGTAAGCCGTGATCTTTACCACATGCTGGGAAGTGGCGGCCAGGTTATCTTTGTGTAAAAATCTACTCCAGACCGCAAACACTGAGCCCCTCAGCTCATCCCATACTCGTCCCGATGGCCAGCGTGGAAGCCAATCGGCTTTCTACCGGAGGGAATCCCCTCAGTGGGATGAAATTTATCGAGCACTCAACTGATGATCTTTTGGACAAAGAGACCTGGGCCCAATCTCATGGACCCGCTTAAGCGCGAAAATCTGCTATTAAAGCGGGATAAAGTTTTCCCTCGTGTAAACAGGATCACAAACCCCACTGTGTTGTGATGTCAGTTGCTTTTGACTCTTCTTTAATTTTTGCTTAAAACAAAAGTGAAGTCGGCAAGGTGATCCTGTGAATCGTGACATTTTGTGCTCAAGCAGATTTTGACTCTTTAGCACCTCTACGGAGGAGTTTTGCAAGTATCACCGATGAATAGTTATAACTTCCAGGACAGCATGAAAGCGGGCCCAGGAGTTGATTCTTTGTTATTAAGCCGCCTCCCTCTCTCTAAACCTGTCCCCCGGGTTCCCCCCCCGCGGCTTGGGACCCGATGGGACGGCGGGCCGTGCTTACTGGGCCTTGTGCAGCTCCTGCTCGCGGCGCTGGAGCTCCGTCTGCACCTTGTTCCTCTCCTCCTCCTCCATGCCCTTGGTCTCCTGCAGGACCCGCCGCTCCTCGTCAATGCGCTTCTGCATGGCCGCCATCTTCTCCGGGGATAGGTTCCGCTTCCCTTTTTTTTTTCACGATCCCCCACCGCCCGAGTCACGGACAGAAACGAGGAGAAAAATGGGCAGTGATAAACAGGGGGACCCGACTTCGTGGAGCCGCGTCAGAGTGAAAACCTGCTCAGTGTGGAGATACTTCCTTGATTTATAACAAGATTGCCAACTATATTTCATTTGGTAATCGTTATGTTCAACTTGTATTCAAGTGTTGCCGGGTGCGTAGCTTACCGGTAGGATGCGAGTGGAACTTTTGACTTGCGACCTGATTTTATTGGGCGATGCTTTTTTTTTTAATGCTTGAGCCAATTTGGGTGCTTAAGCGGCTCCGTGAAATTGGCCCGGGCCTTTGTGTGAGCACTGGAAAATATAGGGCGGTTGACGGAGATGCCTTTGACCGGCTCTTCCAATCCGTGCAAACATGGCTTACATACGCTTCAAATCTGGGGGAGAAACTCTGCTCTCAGCTAGGATACTGGCATGATCTCGGCACGGCGTGATAACTTTGGTCAAGCTCGGGCACGTGCGCTCTCGGCTGCTCGTGAACAACCCTGGCAGCGGAAAGAGGTGGTGCGTGGTCCTGTTCCGGGCGCAGCGTTCTTGGGTCATGTTCGTGCGGTTCGAGCGCGAGAACAAGGTTCGCGTTTGAAGAACAGACCGCCCTCAAACTCGACCTTTGAGAATGTGCTAAGCTTACAGGCTAAGTGCTGAATTCCCCTTCTGTTCACAGATGGCTTATTGGGGTTTGGACCGTGTCTTACCTTTCTTTCTCTTGCTGTGCCGTTCACCAGTGCCCTCTTGCCTCTCGCCGTCCGACCCCGACTCCTCCGACGAGCCCGACTCACCGCCAACTTCGCCTCCTTCGCCTAAACCCAAACGACATTCAGTTTAGAAGAAGATACTCTGCTTTGCAAAACAAGACGCCCAAGACTCAACTCAACCAAAGAACCCTAAACATTGGAGGGCTTGCGGTGACACCATGTATAAGGTCTCTCAAAGAAGAGGTGTGGTTCTGAAAAGAACCGGAGTGGTAACAACCAGTATGCTCTGGCCGTCATCAGGAGAACAAAAGAACCCTAACCGGTGCTTTTGGATTTCGGATAACGGAGATGAAACTAGAAGCTGATGCATGAGCTGGGTTTTGGAGGGGAAAAAAAAAGAAGGCCCAAGCATCATTGTACTTCATTTGTATTGCAAGCATCAGACTGCCCCCTCCCCCTTCACCACACGAGGAGGCTCTTACCGCTCTCCAGTCGCTTCTTGAGCTCCTCAATCTCCTTCTGGAACTGGCGCAGTAGTGCGTCTTTGGGATCCTCGTTAATGCGGGCGTTGTTCTTGATGTTCTTGGCCCGGTTGGCGTAGCGCAGCGTGCTGATGGTCTCGTCGTAGTTGTACTCGGCCGGCCCGATGTTGGCGCACTGCAGGTGGGAATAGAGGTCCATGACACACCAGCATGGTAAAAAAAAAAAACTGGCCACTGCTTCTCAGACTCGTACAACTCTTGACTCGGAGTCTGGTTGACCACGGGAAAGACCAGCTTCAGGACAACGGCTGCTTCCCTTGTCCCCAAGAAAACTTCACATTGGAACGTTCTGGTGATTTTGGGGTTGTTTTTTTAACTGGTCGGTATGCCTCTGCCAGAAACACTGCCCTTCTGTGCTCTATCGAAAGGTTCCTCATTGGGCTCTGTTGTCTCAAAGTTGGCTCCAGAAATCATTTCTGTGGGGCACGCACTCGACCCAGATGAAAGGAGAAAGGGGGTACCTGTAGTAAACACAGATTACGCAATAAACCAGTCGGGCGTGAACGGTGAGTGGGCTGTGATTACAGGCAGTCCGTGTCCAACAGCTTCCGACTTTCCGTTGTCTTTCCGCTGTCTGTCCCTCCTCTGGACCCTGGGAGCGGGCTCAAAGGTACATATGACCCTTAACACTTCATTGGCGACGAGGATCAATCAAATCGCTAGCCGTAAAGATAGGTCATCAACGATCTACGTTTGTTAAAATGTTGTTGACGGTTAATTCCTTAGCGATCTCTGTGAACCGATCAGGGTACCGGGAAAACCCGCTGCGGCACCTGCGGGTTCGACAACGCCACCCCCCCACCCCCCGTCGGTCGCGGCTCCTTCCTCACCATGACGGTCTTGGCGTTGCCGCCCAGGGAGTCCTGCAGCAGCCGCGTCAGCTTGGAGTTGCGGTAGGGGATGTGCGTGCTCTTGCCGTCCACCAGGGACGAGATGACGTTGCCCAGGGTGGACAGGGACAGGTTGATCTTGGTGGCCTCCTTCAGGCGCTGCCCCGTGGCCCCCGTCTTGGACTGCCGCTCCGAACCCTGAAACCAATTGAAAGGGAGCGTCCGGAGAATTGGTTTGAGGCGTTCAAAAACAAACGATTTCTCCAAAAAAAAAAATCAGACCTGTGGGCCTTTTTCGTAGAGCCGCTTAAAGCCCCTACACAACATTGGTAAGATCGAAAAACAGAAATGTTCACAGATTTACATGAAACTTATACAGTTTGAAGGTGGTTATAGTAGAAACCTCTGACTGAAATATTTCTGCCTAAAATGTTGTATTTTGGGAGAAATGAGTAAAAGAAATAGTTTACGTCTCACCAAGATCTAAACTATTTTTTCGGAACAGTACGGCGTTGAATGCTGCATTTTCGCGAAACAAATGAAGCGGTTTTCTCGATTTTCTCGAGACTCGGTTGGCGGATTGAGCTGAAATTTTCACAGGTGTGCTATTTCATGCATATGTTGGATCAGAAAACGTATGGATGCTATTCTTTGACCTCGACCAATGTTGTGTAGGGGCTTTAAAGGCCCTGTATAACATTGGCAATGGTCAAAAGATTGCCAAAGTTTGTGCGTTAAACCTTTAAACATTTCCCAAAAAAGAAATCCTGCAAAGGTTTTAGCGCAAATGGTAACCTGAGAAAGTAGAAAAAGGCAAAAAATCAAATCACGGTTTTCGCACCGTTCCATAGTGTAAGAAATAGTTTTTTTTATAATGAGCCATTTTCAGAACTCGTTCTGATCAATCGGGTACAATAAATACCTGTGAAATAAATCAATGAGGGTGCACTATACGAGCAAGTCAAGCCTGGCACAATTGGGCATCTGTGGGACTTTGGTCAAGCTACATGTTGTTTTGTGGTAGGCTGAAGAGAGTCTTTGTTCAGTTATCAATACAACATTGGGAAGATGGGAAAACACCGATCTCCACAGATTTCCTTCTAATTTACAGTTTGTATATACTCATGATAGAATCCTCATGTTGAAATCTTACGGTCTGGGATGCAGTACTCCTTGAGAAATCTTCACTCAAACATCGACATACAGCTTATTACATACTCACGAGTAATAAATCATTTCTTACACTACAGACCGGTGCACAAACCGTGACATTTGTTTTCCTTTTGTCTACTTTCTCAGATTACCATTTGAGCTAAAACCCAACACGCTAACTGTGGCAATCTTTTGACCTTTACCAATGTTGTATAGGGCCTTTAAAACTTGCGAAAAAAAAAAAATGGCGGTGCCCGGATTCAGAGGGTCGGGCGCACACAGAGCTCTATAAATAAAATAGAGTGCGCATTCATCGCGTGATGTGTGCCGACAAGGGGACTGTGACGCCATTACCAAAGAGGTGCAAATGCATGGATCTCTATGGGGCAAACTAATCCCAATCTTTACGAAAGAAAGTAGGACATTAAAATTCGCCAATCCCTTGAGGTATTGATGGCCTTTCCTCGTATTACTAAAAACCATTTCTATAACATTTTAGTTTCCGCATTCACAACCTTTCGGCTATATCTTTCCCCATTCATGTTACGCGCGATTGCTTCTGACATCCGGGCACTTCAAGCTGAAGTTGCCCTCTTTGGTAATGGCGGATGCGCGTCCATGTCGACACACGTTTGTACTGCGCATTGATAGGGGAGTGCACACTCTAGTTTATTTATAGAGCTCTATGGTTGCACAGCGAATTCGCTGGTGCTCCGAATTCGGAGGCGGTGGTACGAAGTTGTCAATGGGGGTCGGTCGGTCGTCGCTGCCACTTACGGCCAGGTCCACCATGTGCAGCTTGCCAGCCCTGACGTGCTGCTCCTTGTCCGGGCCTGTGTCGCTCCTCTCCACGGTGATGCTGAAGATGGCGTGGGAGCGGGAACTGTGCTCATTCATGTTGGTGGCCCCAACAGACCCTGCGTAAGGCAGACCACACAAGTACCACTTACTCAAAGTGTCAGGAGCCATCATGTTATTTTGCTACTCTGGCAACACTAGAGAGTTTTTTTCGCAAGCGAACGGATACGGTCTAGTGCAACAGATTCGTCTATCAATTATGACATTGTACGCTACTTGCTAACCACTATTGACATGTGGACAACACATATCTCCATTGGCTATACGTAAGGAAGAAAGTCATAGGAAAATGACAGATTTCTAGCAAATTGTCTTTACTCTCTTGGCTCTTGGTAATTTTCTCGTCAAGTGTTGGAGTGTGTGAGAGTGTCTCCCTGGGCCAACAGTGACTCCCTGGGCCATTGGTACCTAATCCAACAAACTCCAACAAAATTCAGCAGCAGTATGCTATCCTCGAGGTAACTAATCCCACAAATTCCAACAAAACCTGGTGTTGGATTTTTGTGAGGTTGGGGAACGGTGGTGATGGTGGTCATGAGGAAGATGATGAGAAGGAGGAGAAGAATGAAAAGGATAGGGATGGTGAGGATGGGGAAGATGTAGACAGGGAGGATGAGGAAGACAGGGAGGATGGGGAAGACGGGGAGGATGGGGAAGACAGGGAGGATGGGGAAGACAGGGAGGATGGGGAAGACAGGGAGGATGAGGAAGACAGGGAGGATTGGGAAGACAGCCAGGATGGGGAAGACAGGGAGGATGGGGAAGACAGGGAGGATGGGGAAGACAGGGAGGATGAGGAAGACAGGGAGGATGGGGAAGACAGGGAGAATGGGGAAGACAGGGAGGATGGGGAAGACAGGGAGGATGGGGAAGACAGGGAGGATGGGGAAGACGGAGGATGAGGAAGACAGGGAGGATGAGGAAGACAGGGAGGATGGGGAAGACAGGGAGGATGGGAAAGACAGGGAGGATGGGGAAGACAGGGAGGATGAGGAAGACAGGGAGAATGTGGAAGACGGAGGATGGGGAAGACAGGGAGGATGGGGAAGACACGGAGGATGGGGAAGACAGGGAGGAGGAGAAAGACAGGGAGGATGAGGAAGACAGGGAGGATGGGGAAGACAGGGAGGATGGGGAAGGCAGGGAGGATGAGGAAGACAGGGAGGATGGTGAAGACAGGGAGGATGAGGAAGACAGGGAGGATTGGGAAGACAGGGAGGATGGGGAAGACAGGGAGGAGGAGGAAGACAGGGAGGATGGGGAAGACAGAGAGGATGGGGAAGACAGGGAGGACGAGGAAGACAGGGAGGATGGGGAAGACAGAGAGGATGGGGAAGACAGGGAGGAGGAGGAAGACAGGGAGGAGGAGGAAGACAGGGAGGATGGGGAAGACAGGGAGGATGAGGAAGACAGGGAGGATGGGGAAGACAGGGAGGATGGGGAAGACGGGGAGGATGGGGAAGACAGGGAGGAGGAAGAAGACAGGGAGGAGGGGGAAGACAGGGAGGATGGGACAGACAGGGAGGATGGGGAAGACAGGGAGGATGGGGAAGACAGGGAGGAGGAGGAAGACAGGGAGGAGGGGGAAGACAGGGAGGATGGGGAAGACAGGGAGGATGGGGAAGACAGGGAGGATGAGGAAGACAGGGAGGATGAGGAAGACAGGGAGGATGGGGAAGACAGGGAGAATGGGAAAGACAGGGAGGATGAGAAAGACAGGGAGGATGGGGAAGACAGGGAGGATGGGGAAGACAGGGAGGATGGGGAAGACAGGGAGGATGGGGAAGACAGGGAGGATGGGGAAGACAGGGAGGATGAGGAAGACAGGGAGGATGGGGAAGACAGGGAGAATGGGGAAGACAGGGAGGATGGGGAAGACAGGGAGGATGGGGAAGACAGGGAGGATGGGGAAGACGGAGGATGAGGAAGACAGGGAGGATGAGGAAGACAGGGAGGATGGGGAAGACAGGGAGGATGGGAAAGACAGGGAGGATGGGGAAGACAGGGAGGATGAGGAAGACAGGGAGAATGTGGAAGACGGAGGATGGGGAAGACAGGGAGGATGGGGAAGACACGGAGGATGGGGAAGACAGGGAGGAGGAGAAAGACAGGGAGGATGAGGAAGACAGGGAGGATGGGGAAGACAGGGAGGATGGGGAAGGCAGGGAGGATGAGGAAGACAGGGAGGATGGTGAAGACAGGGAGGATGAGGAAGACAGGGAGGATTGGGAAGACAGGGAGGATGGGGAAGACAGGGAGGAGGAGGAAGACAGGGAGGATGGGGAAGACAGAGAGGATGGGGAAGACAGGGAGGACGAGGAAGACAGGGAGGATGGGGAAGACAGAGAGGATGGGGAAGACAGGGAGGAGGAGGAAGACAGGGAGGAGGAGGAAGACAGGGAGGATGGGGAAGACAGGGAGGATGAGGAAGACAGGGAGGATGGGGAAGACAGGGAGGATGGGGAAGACGGGGAGGATGGGGAAGACAGGGAGGAGGAAGAAGACAGGGAGGAGGGGGAAGACAGGGAGGATGGGACAGACAGGGAGGATGGGGAAGACAGGGAGGATGGGGAAGACAGGGAGGAGGAGGAAGACAGGGAGGAGGGGGAAGACAGGGAGGATGGGGAAGACAGGGAGGATGGGGAAGACAGGGAGGATGAGGAAGACAGGGAGGATGAGGAAGACAGGGAGGATGGGGAAGACAGGGAGAATGGGAAAGACAGGGAGGATGAGAAAGACAGGGAGGATGGGGAAGACAGGGAGGATGGGGAAGACAGGGAGGATGGGGAAGACAGGGAGGATGGGGAAGACGGGGAGGATGGGGAAGACAGGGAGGAGGAGGAAAATGGACTTACGATGGCTGTTGCCGAGCGTGGTAATTCTGTCCATGTCGTCTGCGTTGTTGACCACAAAAGCTGACAGGTCTTTTACATACACACCAATGTCCGGCCTTTCCTTTACCTGAAACGGAAGTCGGCATCAAGCGGGTTCACAGCATTTTGGGGTGAGCTGCAAAGCTAAGCAAGCCTAAGTTATAATTTTATCCATGCCAGCTGTCGGCCGTCCAACAGCTAGCTAGTGCCTTCCATAGACTCGCCTGCAAAACCAAAGCAGTGGCCACTTTGGAAAAACAAACGCACAAGTCTGTGGCAGCTGTCTGTAACAGGAAGCTGGTGGCTTCCACAGACCCATGTGTCAACCGAAGAAGTAGTCGGTTTGGAAAATACCCAACCATGATGATTTTGGGTTTCAGTTGAATAACCGGGAGGGTGGGTGGGTGGGGGGGGGGGGGGGTTAACATCAATTTGGCAACAGGGTCAAAGGGTCATCAAGGGATCAAAAGGTCATCAAGAGGTCAGAGCTTTGTGGCACCTACCTCCAGTCTGGCCGACAGGTCTTTGCCGAGCAAGTCTTTCACTTCCTCGTTGTAGATCTCGAGGTACGACACTCTGACTAGGAATCTGCAATACAAGAGTGATGGAAGATAGTTTATCAACTTGTCATTGCTCACAGAAACTCATTACATTTTTCTATAGTACAAAGGTATCTTCCTTGGGAGGGATTTACGGTCACGTCATGTACATTATTGAGTGTGGCTCTGATTAGAGTCAGCATTACCAGGTCTTCTAGAAGCGGTTTCATTGGGCAGGGTAGGGTGGGGTGGGGTTTTGGGCGGGTTGAGGTGGGTTTGGGTTGGCTTCGGATGGAGTTGGGTTTGATTTGGGTTGGTTGGGTTGGGTTGGGTTGGGTTGGGTTGGGTTGGGTTGGGTTTAGTTGAGTTGAGTTGGGATGGGATGGGTTGGTTTGGGTTGGGATTGGGATTGGGTTTAGGTTGGGATGGGTTGGGTTGGGTTGGATTGGGTTGGGATGGGTTGGTTGGGTTGAGTTGAGTTGGGATGGGATGGGTTGGTTTGGGTTGGGTTGGGTTGGGTTGGGATGGGTTGGGATTGGGTTTAGGTTGGGATGGGTTGGGTTGGGTTGGGTTGGGTTGGGTTGGGTTGGGTTGGGTTGGGATGGGTTGGAATTGGGTTTGGCTTGTGGTTGGTTTGGATTTGGGTTTGGATTAAGTTTGGTTTGGGGCTGGGTGCTGGATAGAATTGATCTCTTTGATAACTGCTCCCCATCCCTCTCACCTGACGTCGTCCCCGGCTTTGGCTATCTGGCCAAAGATGTGTGCAAAGGAGTTTGGGATGATTCCCCTGAGCTCAGGCTGGGTGCGTACTCCCTCCATGGTGAAGGTCTTGCCTGTTCCCGTCTGCCCATAGGCAAAGATCGTACCTTCAGTTTCAACCAAACAAAATGAAACCACTGTCAACTGTCTTGCAAAAAGCCTGCCGTCACTGGCCGTTTGAGGAGTACAAACTTACTGAGACTACGAATGCTACCATTTTAAATCCTGTACAGATAATTCTAAATTGGCCATTCTCAAAACCTGGCTTGGGCTCAAGCTCAGACTCTGGCTTCTGTCGCCCACGTTTTTTTTCCCGACCATCTTTAACTACAAGGCATGAAAACGGGAGGCCTTTGGTTTCAGGTTTTGGAGAGGAATCGCCGGCTCACCGTTGTAACCCTCCATGACGGCATCCACGATGGACCGGGCGGTCTGGTTGTACACGTCCGTCTGCTTGCTCCCCGGGGCAAAGACCGTGTCAAAGGTGAAGGACTTGGGGGGCTCCCCCTTGGGCGCTGCCGGGTTCTGGACCTGCTCGGAGGGGAGCGTCAAAGCGGAGCGAAAACGTGGTGAGAGATGCAAGGTCTTCAGTACACTCATCTCCAGAATAAAAAAACTTCAGAGCGGCCAAATCATGTGAATGGATGGCACAAGAAGAACTTCTGTTTGTCTTTTTTTTTTCCCATCTATAGGGTATTCTGTTCGAGTAAGAAATATCATCTGGAAAGGGTTTCCACTGGGCTTTTGAGGGCCTGAGGTGGCGACCAATAACTGATCAGTCAACAAATTATTAATTAGAGTCAATCAAACTCGGGGAAAAACTGACTGGGAACTTTTGAACAAATTGAAAAATTGGCAAATGATGACTATTTACTAGTCTGGGCTTGATTTCACGAAGCCTTACGATGTATTGTAACTCAACTTACGATGGATAACCCACCGTAAGTTGTAATACACTATGGTTTCTGTGCATCGTTCATCGCCTTGCGATTGATCGTAAGTTACGATGGGTTTGTTGAAATCGATGTCTGGGGCCAATATCATGGCTCTGCTTACTGTAGAGATATCCCTACATTACCATGAGCACGGATTTCTGCAGACTCTTGAAATTGGCACTGGCCAATCATGAAATCCAGACCCATCCCTAGCTACAGTAACCATGGTAACTGTAGCCCTTTACCCCTTGTTCAACATTGTTTTATTTTTTGAGTACGATGATCAAAATCAAAAGTCGTGTGTGTCAGGGCTTTCCTTCCCCTGACTGCCTGTGTATGTCCTTTTGTCACTTTGCCTCTGAGAAAGGTCCTGCTAGGATCGAACCGTCAGGCCCTCTAACTTTTCAGATTTCATAATCAAAATTGTTGACAAAGGAGTTTTAAAAAGATTTGTTTCAAAAAAAGAAAATTTAACTGGCAGCCATCTTGGAAAAATAGCCCAGCTGGTTGTTTTAGAAATGAGTCGGTCGGCCATTTTAAAGAAAAAAAAAGGGCCTCCTTCCATTTTTTCAAAAGGCAGGAAAAAAATGTTTTTTTTTTTACTTGGCCTTACTGTAGCTACTTTAACACTGTTTGCTGGGAAACTATCCTCAGTCCTCCACCATATCCTGAGAATGTCTAGAAGGCCGCTGTGACCCGTGTCATCCTGGTCTTTCAGGTACAGAGGAGGGAGGTTATGATTCACTGTAGAGACTGACGGAAGTATTCTGGAGAAGGCTGAGGACCTTCACTGTGGCAACTCTACCCCCATCCCCCAGTACCCCCACCGCCCTTCTTCAAGTGACTAGAGCTGCTCTTACCAAGGAGGTATACATGTACCTCCTTGCTCTTACCTGCACCGTGCCCCGCATCTCATCCACATTGATGATGGACTTGAAGCCTTGGCCCACTTCCCTGTCATTGAGAGGTCGGCAGCGCACCACCACCCGCACAGTATCATCAGCCTTCCCGTTGCCCTGCAACATTAGGACATTTTGGAGGTTGGTGGAGTGGATGGAGAATGAAAAAGGGAAGGCCAAAAAACAATAGCCCCTAATACTAATAGTTGTGCTTCCTCAAAATTTAGTGGGCCTGACGTTTCGATTCTACTTCTACTAGCAGTCCTGACCTTTCTCAAAAGCAGAGAAAGGTCCTGCTAGGAAAGGTCCTGCTAGGATCAAAACGTCAGGCCCACTAAATTTTAAGATTTGCATTTTCGTAATTTTAGTCAGTAAGCAACATTTTTGTATATCACTTTAAGTTGTGCTTCCTATTACATGCCTTTATACAGGGCATCTGAAATAGGGTACGGTAGGTAGGCCTACTGTAGAGCTCCGCATGTAGGAATGATTTTTTTGGGGAGGGGAACTTTTTATGCTGAGTCATGTACTGTTTTGGGGCTACATGTAGTTCCTTGTCAAGACATGTAATAAGTACATGTGTATTCAATCGAAGGTACTAAGGCCGGTCTCTAGTTGTTCCTCGGGTAGTTTTAGACTAAGTAGGAGTAAGAATTGAGTCACTTCAGCCCACACACAAGTAACTTAGTACTAGTACTGGGCATATTATTACTAGTTAGTAGTTACTATATACGCAGTGGCTGTTGTTACGGCAGTCGTCCGTGTGGTTCCCTGACTTCACAGCATTTGTCAGGATGTTTAGGTCTTGGAACCAGACTATCAGCTAATAGACTGGTTCAACCAGCCTGCAATGCTGACGAAATACAATCAAGTCAGGGAACCACACGGACGACTGCCGTAACAACAGCCACTGCGTACTATATAATTACACAGTGGCTGTTGTTACGGCAGTCGTCCTTGTGGTTCCCTGACTTCATAATATTTGTCAGGATGTTTAGGTCTTGGAACCAGACTATCAGCTAATAGACTGGTTCAACCAGCCTGCAATGCTGACGAAATACAATCAAGTCAGGGAACCACACGGACGACTGCCGTAACAACAGCCACTGCGTACTATATAATTACACAGTGGCTGTTGTTACGGCAGTCGTCCTTGTGGTTCCCTGACTTCATAGTATTTGTCAGGAAGTTTAGCTCTTGGAACCAGACTATCAGCTAATAGTAATAGACTGGTTCAACCAGCCTGCAATGCTGATGAAATACAATCAAGTCAGGGAACCACACGGACGACTGCCGTAACAACAGCCACTGCGATATAATTAAGCATAATTACTAGTAATTATTAGTTATTAGTAATAATATATTAATATTACTTAGTAATAGTATTAGTAAGTAAGGATAGCTTTTCTTTTTCAGGTTGGTTAATCCATGGAGGAATATTCCTCCATGGTTAACCGTCGGTTTAGTGTCATTTTCTGTCAAACCAAAACCGCACGTGAAAATCACCCAAACATTGAAACAATGTTCAAATTAGATGAAGCAGTGGTGACTGTGAGGACATTGATTAATTGAATAGTAAATTTCTGCATAACCTGAGCTTTATCCCTGGCCAAAATGGTTTGGGCCCATTGGCACTGGGCACTGGACTAGGCCGGCGTAAATTGGGTTAATCGATTTGGAAATTAGAAAATAATTTCAGCGATATGTTTGGCGAAGTAACAACAACATGCATGCATTCACTCACCGGCATTCTGCAATTTCAAGTACAGGCCTTGCTTGTCCACAATCTTTTAAAATGAAATGTTACCGGTTTCGCACAACATGACACAGTAACGTGCCAACAGGATCCGGGAAAACCGAGCACACACCGAAGACCCCAGCTGCATAAATTAGCGTTTATTATTAATTGCAGGGCTACCTGACTGGCTGGGGGCGCTCGCTGTGGAATTTGTTTATTTGCGCCCAATTCAGAACTTCAACACAGGTTTGCCCGATTAGGAACGAAAAATTATCGAGCGCCCTCTGTTGATGGGGTCATTGCATAGAGCTTTATGGCCGTTTTCGAAATGATCAAGGCTTATAGGCTTTGGTCATTTTCATCTTACTCGTTATAATATCACGGGCATCTAAAAACATGCGTTTAGCCCCTGTTTCCTCGTGAATCGTACCTATGAAGCCAACAAATCTTCAAATTCGGAAAGAAATCACTACCTGGATTTTCAGGTTTTGTCAGACGGTGACGAAGCCTGAGCCCGAGCCTATGTAAGCCTTTATTTTGAAAACAGTTTATGTTTATGGCTGTTTTCGAAATGAAGGCGGCTCAGGCTTCGTCTCCGTCTCCGTCTGACAAAACCTGAAAGTGAAAGTCCAGGTTGTGGTTTTTTTTTCTTCCGAATTTGAAGGTTTGTTGGCTTGATAGGTACAGGGTATTCCCCCAGAAACTGGGGTCAAACGCTTGTTTTTAGATGCCTGTGATATAAGATAGATATGACCGAAGTCCAGACCCTAAACTTTCATTTCAAGAACGGTCTAGGGCCACCCCACCGTTTGTTGCTGCCTAGCCTGCCACCATGCGATACAAATATCTTATTTAATGCCTTTAATGGTAGATTAAATTAGATAATTATGTTCAAACATTTGCAAACAGATATCCGTGAAAGGACCATACCATTCTCCTGAACAAGTTCATAACTTCGACGCCAATAATACGCCGAGGTCAGTGTAAACCATAGCTCTACGGTGTAAACGAACATGGGGCTACGGCTGCGGATGGCCGAAAGTGACGTCATTCAGCCTCGGCGCCCAATCAATGTTGATCTCCAATTAGGAAACTGGGTTCAGTGCATGGAGACGATGTCGAGCGAGTGAGTGTGCGATGTGTCAAAGATATTGACGGCTAAATTGTTGTGAGTGAACCAGCTCCGAATAAGCATACACAGTAACCTACACAGTACACAACGCCGCTTTATTGAACAAAAAAGCACCTTCGTTTCACTTTGTATCCAGTAAAATTACTGTGACTAAAACATTACAACTACACGGACCAAGTAACTTGGACTTAATGCGGGTTTTTAAATATTTCGCATAATATTATTATAATAATATTACTACTATTTAGTACTAAATACTACCATGACTTCAAGCTCAATTATTCTAAATTCCGCAGAGTAATAAATGGCTGCAAGTTAGGGTCCGGTGGAATAGCTTTTGTGGCACGGGCGCCGGTAGCCGGCTCTATTATTATTAATATTAGCAGTCGTCCGTGTGGTTCCCTGACTTCACAGTATTGTCAGGATGTTTAGCTCTTGGAACCAGACTATCAGATAATAGACTGGTTCAACCAGCCTGCAATGCTGACGAAATACAATCAAGTCAGGGAACCACACGGACGACTGCCGTAACAACAGCCACTGCGATATTATTAATTAAAGTATTATTGCCGGTCCGAGTAACTTAGAGTTAGACCCAACAACAAACAGTAATTTGAAATTTGGAGGTTTGGGTGACACTGACTGTAGTGTAGAATCCAACACTGCAGTCGGTTTTCTTTGTAGTCTTTACAGTTGTTAGGTGTTTCTGGACCTCGTTCATCGTTGGCGGACCTCCAGGTGCGGAGTCCCACATAGAAGATGGCTCGACTAACGAAGCTTGGCACCAGGAGCTATGTTATCATGGCGGGCTTTGTGGGCTTCATCGGGCTGGCCCTCTATCCCATCGTGATCTCTCCAATGATCAATCCCAAGAAATGGCGTAAGTGCGGCTAGATCTTTTTCTTTCGGTCACACTAGTAATTGGCTTCAAGGTGGCATCAAGACACGATAGTGCCATCAACACGGCGTCAACGAAGACGCGTAACATTGCATTCACAATTACCGGAAGCAGAAGCAGACTTTTTGATTGGCTAAAACAATTTTTGGGGCTTGAAAAAGAGAGATGAAGGGTCCACAAATTGCCGTTCCCATTTGAATTTAAGCACTGCTCTCTCTAAAGCCCCGTAATCGGCTGAGTCATATACTGACTCAGTGTTATATATTCGAGCCAACATAAAACCTGATTTACATGTATGCATGGTTGGTTGATTTAAATCACAATTGATTAAATTACATGTCGCGCTGTCAAAATAGGGTCGCGTCGACGCGCTGTCAAAATAGGTTCAGTCGTGAAACACTTTCCCCTCCAAAAAACTTTAGCGTCGCACTGTCAAAATAGGGTCTGCTTGGAAGCCGGAAGCACAACCCTTTTTTTTTTTTTTTTTTGGTCTTGCATGGGAAAAGGACTGTGTTAAGCCGACGGTCCTAAAGTTGTTGTTTTCCTGACCATTATTTTGCCACAAATGCAGCTTGGTGAAAAAATTTACCGCATCGATTTCTGTAGGGGGTTGCCAACTTGCCACCCCATAAGCTTTAGAATGCATATCAGTTGATGCATCATTTTTCTTTCTCTCTCGTTTTCTCCCTTCAGAGAAGGTCCAAAAGGAAACGAGGAACGGAATTGACCAGGGAAGCATCCAGCCGGGAGGCAAGTCACTGTTAGATCTTAACAGAAATCTAAAATAAAAACACCACAAATCTAAACCCCCCCCCCAAAAAAAATATGAGAGGGCCTGCTATTTCGTTTTTTAAGGCCACCGCATATATTTTTGGAAGCCGTCATGTGAACAGAGCGTGCGCTTTTATTGGCCAGTTGTTATTTTTTGCTCAGCACGTAGCTCCAGTCGCCGCACACGATGAGTTTTCATCCACAAGAGGCGGAAAAAATCAAACAGGATAGATATTGGTCTCATGGCCTCTTGAGGCAGAAATCTCACCAAAAGTTCAGCGCACACGGTGAGCTACGTGCTGAGCCAAACGACCTCGAGAGAATTTTTGCTCAGCAGATGGCTCTCGTGTGCGGCGGCCTTTAGCAGGAACTGTCTCAAAGGCAGAACCCTGCTGGGGACAAAATGTCGGGGCCTTTAATTTTGGGTTCATCTTTTTGATGATTTTTGTTGGTAATATTATTCCCAATTTTGACAAATGGCTGAAGAGAATTTGACTGGACTGGGACTTGAACCCAAGACCCCCTGGTTTGCACACCAGTACTCTTAGTCTCTTACCTGAGCTGTCGAGCCCTTAAAGCCCCTACACAACATTGGTCGAGGTCAAAGAATAGCATCCATACGTTGTCTGATCCAACATATGCATGAAATAGCACACCTGAGAAAATGTCAGCTCAATCCGCCAACTGAGTCTTGAGAAAATTTTGAAAGCCGCTTCATTTGTTTCGCGAAAATGCAGCATTTAACATTTGAACACAGTACTGTTCCGAAAAATAGTTTAGATCTCGGTGAGACGTAAACTATTTCTTTTACTCATTTCTCCCAAATCACAACATTTTAGGTAGAAACATTTCAGTTAGAGGTTTCTACTACAGTATAACCATCTTCAAACTGTATAAGTTTCATGTAAATCTGTGAACATTACTGTTTTTCGATCTTACCAATGTTGTGTAGGGGCTTTGAATGCCAGCATCCCAAGTAGAAGTAGTCAACTAAACTGTGCTGTGGTGGGGGCGCCAGTCAAAAGCATTCGACCAATAGCTGTCATATATCTCTGTCATATCTCTTTGGTTTTCCCCATGTGCAGGCATGCGGGTATGGAGCGACCCCTTTGCCCCAAGAACCGATCAGTCGACTGGCCCCAAGAGCTCCTGATGCAGCTTTGAGAAGGCAGAGCAGTGGGGGCCTTGGCCCTAGAGTGGCAACAATCCCCCCCACCCCCTGTCAACCCCCCCCCCCACCTCCAGTCCCCCAGTCCCCCGGTCCTCCAGTCCCCCAGTCCCCCAGTCCCCCGGTCCCCCAGTCCCCCAGTCCTCCAGTCCCCCAGTCCCCCAGTCCCACGGTCCCCCAGTCCCCCAGTCCTCCAGTCCCACGGTCCCCCGGTCCCCCAGTCCCCCAGTCTCCCAATCCCCCAGTCCCACGGTCCCCCAGTCCCCCAGTCTCCCAGTCTCCCAGTCCCCCAGTCACACGGTCCCCCGGTCCCCCGGTCCCCCGGTCCCCCGGTCCCCCGGTCCCCCGGTCCCCCGGTCCCCCGGTCCCCCGGTCCCCCGGTCCCCCGGTCCCCCGGTCCCCCAGTCCCCAAGTCCCCCAGTCCCCCAGTCCCCCGGTCCCCTGTCCCGCCTGTGTGGATCTGTGACTGCCCCAGTGCCTCCCAACTCCGCATAATCCTCAGCTGCAGCATCTGCCCGCCGCTCGTCGCCTTCTCTGCCGATGTGAGTCGTGGCGGGAAAAGTGGACAAACTCACTCTGGTCCGCGCTGAGGCTTCTGCTGCTGGGACTTTGGTCGTTGCCGCGACCGGATTCCCCCCCCCCCCCCTCCATCCAAGATCATTGCGAGCGGGAGGTGGCGACCCGACAATTTTGGCTCAAGAAGTTGAGGTTTTGGGTACGTTGTGGATGCGCTATGTTGAGGCTCCACAGGTCAGAGATTGGATAGAGAATGAGTTCTAAAGCGCTGTGATTATGCGTGCATGTCGGTCCATGCAGAAACATGTTGCCATGTTGTGCAAGGAAACAGCCTCAACAGTGTTCTGCACATGCTAAGGTGCTTAATTGTGTTTTGTGTGCCTTTTTTTTTTTGCATGATTCTGACCCCTGATGAGGTGGCATGTTGTGGAGACAGTGGCCCGTCCGAAGTGTGAAGGTGGGCTGGCCCGTAGTTTAATATGTATGGGGGGAATATCCTGTGGCGTGATGCAGTTGGAGAGGGGGTAGTGGTGTACTATTGGAGGAGAGAGATCCCACTGACTGGATTTGGCCGGTTAACAATGAGGACAGGGGCATGCAAAGAAGACTCGGTGTGCATGAGAAACTGTTGCAGGCCAAGAGTGGACCTTCTTCCTCCATCCGTCAGAGACAGGCTTTTGCGCATAAATCAATGCCACTAAAACACAACAGACTCGGTGCTGACACAATGTGTACAACTGAGCATCAAATTTCCCCGCATTATCGAGTGTGGTGTTGCTGGATTTGCTCTGTCTCCAATTTGTATTGCCTCCTGAATAAGTTGTAGGCCACTGTTTCTGCTCTATTTCAAGCTCGGTTAGTCTTTCTCCTCTTTTTTAAACTTTGTCCTATTCCAAACTTTTCCAAGATTGCCTCTTCACCTCACCTTCGTACTGTCCTAATTTTGCATTGAAGTTTCCCGTCAGCATTGTATAGTTTCCTTTGTTTTCTTTGATGGCTCTGTCGATGTCTTCATAAAATTCCTCTATAGCTGAGTCCTTGTAGTCACTCGTAGGAGCATATACTCGTGTTATACACATCTGTTCTCTGTGAGGTGGATGTTCAGGGTTACCACACTCTGTCAGAGGAGCTTTTTGACTTCTTTTAACGCTAACTTTGAGTTTTGAGTGTATAAGAAATCCCGCCGATTTATTTGAAAAGTCAAACCCTTTCTGAGCAGGTTTGTGTTTGCAGTCGCAGAGAGCAGAAGAGCGATACTGCTTGACTCTGAGAACCGTGTGGAGTGTCTCTCCAAGAAGAGTGATGGTCCCGGAAAATAACCAAACCCAAACTGGACGTTCAGGCCAAGATGCACTTCCCGTGTCCTCTTCGTCAAGAGATACCGGTATTCAAAAATAGTCTTGGCACAAACCTTCCCAACTGTAGCCCCCATCATGCCAACTCTTAAGTCTACATGTACATGTGAATTTGATATATTTGTTTAAAAAGATTAAAAGAAAGGCAAAATAATATTTTGAATTCATTATAATATGGAACTTGTAGTTTTTGTCTAATTTTATTGATGTCAAACAACAAAGGATTATTTTGGTTAATAACCCCGAATTACAGTTATATCCGCTCAGGGACCTTCGAAATTTCGGACACCGCTTTTGCTCAATTTTTAAACAAAGTCTCTTTTTCAGCAATGTTTAGCACGACAAACGCCTGCCGGTATTCTGACGTCAGTTGCCGCATGAAATGCCAGATCCCTGGTAACAATTGCGCTATTGTGGATGATCGAGGGACTGTGTGCTCCCATGGACTGGCACGCCCCTACAACCGATGCGGTCACTGGGCAGACTGTGGAATGCCGCCGCTACCTTCACCGCAAATTGCACGCTCAGTTGGGGCCGCCCACCTGGAAGATTTTGTCCTCTGGAGCGGGGGCATACAACATCAGTGCACTTGCACTACACTATACACTACACACAAAGGACCCCTCTTGACAAAAGCCACAGACTTCCGAATTGTGCCACATTTAGTTCGCTGATACGGTGGAGCTACTCCGTGCCGACACAAATACACTGTAGTGTACTCTTATTGATTCATTTCGCAGGTATATCGTTCTCTAATCGTTTAGCGAGTTTTGGAAACGGCCCTGTGACAGCCGGTGACACTAAAATAATCCCGTCCGCAATGGGTTTATTGTGACGAAACATTGGGACTAGTACAAGTCTAGTACCCGTCGTGGTGATCCCGCGCCGCGATTTCTTGTTTCCTAGGTAAGCGACTCAAACCTTTTTTTTCATGATTTACATTTGTTTAATAATTCCTGAATTTCTCATTTGTTCCTTCCCATACTTAAATGACAATAATTCATGAGGAAATCGTGAAGAATTTTTGACTCACTTACCTACGGAAAACAAAATAATCTGCCGGCTCGCGCCGCTGCGGGCATGCGACCTACAGCGTATTTTGCATTGCTAGTGATAGTAGCTTGTTGGTCAAATTGCGTAGTCAGGGGATCATTTGAATGTGCTATGGACCTATATGATTGTGCACAAACAATTTACGGGGTTGGGGCAAGGGGGAGGGGAGGGGTCTATACCGGTTGAAGTGAAAGCTAGGGATATGCTTTCTGCACAGCGAATACACCGTACGTGAGCAATCTGAGTTACCCGAGACTCAACTCTTCATAATCATGGACCCATAACGAATAATTATGTGGTACCGGTGTCATGCCAAATAGTGTCCCCTGGCAAATAGTGTCCACTCATTAGCATACTGATCGCTGATTGGTCCAATACGTATGACATTCAACCACCGTGGTTGGGGTATCGTTGCGCACTACACACGCATTGTGTATGGTTGCTGGCCTAACACACGCAACGTTGGGCACTTTGGTACCGTTGGACCCTAACTGTAACCGTAACGCTAACCCTAACCCAAACAACCCTAATCCTAATCCCAATTCTAATTCTAATCCAAACCCTAACCCTAACGACCCTAATCCTAGTCCTAACGCTAACCAATCAGCGATCAGTATGCTAATGAGCGGACAGTATTTGGCGGGGACACTTTTTGGCAGGACACCTGTCAACATTGGCGCCCCGCGTCCAGGCCGCCTTTGCCACTGCATGTCTGGGGGGACTGACGGCTCGCTGAGCTTTGCTCTATGCTCTGATGATCAACCCTGCATATACAACAACAGAAATCACAGCGGAGATTCGCCTGAGCACTGGACTTGCTAGCTAAACTTCACGGAGCGTTCACACGCGCCGTTCAACACTGCTAACTGCAGCTAGTTTATACTTTGTTCGAAGGTCACAAAAAATGCCGACTCTTCCCGGCTGCATATTTTTTTTTTTTTGTAGGATGGTTAGGGGCAATTATCATAAATGCATAGGCGTGTCGTAATTTTCGACATACCGGAAGTGACCAAGGGTTTTAATGTTAATATAGAAACTGCGGTAATCGTTGACTTCGTCCTTGTGTTGTATTATGGGAATAGCGGCTCTGTGAATCGGTTCCGGTCGCATGCAAAGTCCATACAATAATAATGCGTGTTTACGCACGTACTCTGGGGATGGGAATAGCCATTTCTTTTTTTTATCATCACCATACGGTCGTCGGGATCGAATGGCGTAAGGAGAGGTGGACCTCGAACAATAGCGATTCTTTTTGAGCGAAGTGGCCTCTGCGATAACCTGACAATGAACCGAGCCCAAAGCCCAAAGCAAACACCGCGGCCCAATTAGGTAGCATATGTTGGTGCGTTCCCCTGCCGATGATGAATATACATCAGGTATGACGTAACTGCAATACTATCCGCATCCGTAGTATCCGTACCACACCACTGACAGTTACTCCCGTACCGTGCCGGCTACATGGCCTACTTACCACATGAGTCTAACCCGTGCAGTTCACATGCAGTTATTCTCGGCTGAGAGGTGCACGGACTCTTCACAGTGTCGCACCACAACTGAACTCATACTCGTATACATTGTAGCCAGTTATTCTCGGCTGAGAGGTGCACGGACTCTTCACAGTGTCGCACCACAACTGAACTCATACTCGTATACATTGTAGCCAGTTTTTCTCGGCTGAGAGGTACTGTGCACGGACTCTTCACAGTGTCGCACCACAACTGAACTTTTACTCGTATACATTGTAGCCAGTTACTCTCGGCTGAGAGGTGCACGGGCTCTTCACAGTGTCGCACCACAACTTAACTCATACTCGTATACATTGTAGCCAGTTATTCTCGGCTGAGAGGTGCACGGACTCTTCACAGTGTCGCACCACAATGGTACGGGAGTAACTGTCAGTGTCAGTGGTGTCGTTTACCAAGGGTAGAGTCACGTAGCCATTGGCATTATCACACCGGTCCATGATTCGTGCCTGCTGGTTGAGGGGCACGAAGCTTGCCATGGTTAAATAAAAAAACACAAAAAAACAACAACAGCCAAATCTGGACTAGTGTGTTTATGCTCACTCGAATGCCATTAGTTTTTCAATCGTGTTGCAGAGTATATAGGTCCTATCTTTTCCAAGGGCGTGCGTGGAACCCCACATTTTGGCGGAATCGTCGTTCGGAACGCAGGCTCACATAATGGACGCGACGGCAAAGCTCCGAGAGAGATTCGTTCGCCGGTATGGCCGGCTGTCTTCCCGGGGAGGTCGTCCGTCACCGCCGCCGACCGGCATGAGGACGGGTGACGGCGCCGGCAGGTCGCCGGGCCGGGGGAGGAGCGCACGGGCGGGCTGTGTCGCCGTGCTGACCCTGTGGACCAAGAACCTGGTGTGGTCGGGCATCACCAAGGGCCTGGGCATCATGCTGCTGACGCTGAAGGTCCAGCTGGCGTCGCAGGCGTGGCTGATCGGCTGGATCCTGTCCATGACGGTGGCCGTTGGAGGTGTCGTCGGTAAGGCTCGTCGGGGAAGCCGAGGCGGTGTATGCGTGGGGGCGGGGTGTATACCGTAGGGGATGGCAACTCCGCGGAGCTAGCGGCTTCGGCGTCACTCTTCTTCTCCACGACTCTGAACTCAATCGAGGATCGATGACCAAATAACTCGAACTCGGTCCTGGGCTGGATTTCACAAAGCCTTACGATGAATCGTAACACAACTTACGATGGATAACCCATCGTAAGTTGCGTTGGACCGTATGGTTTCTGTGCATTGCTCAACGCCGTGCGATTAATCGCAAGTTACGATGAGTTTGGTGAAACCGACCCCTTGACACGGATTCGGACCTACTATAATTCGGACTTTGAAAAAACAAACAATTTTATTTATCCCAGAGAGCTCGAGGCCTTGAAGCTGGCTCGAGTCTTATTTCGCATTTCTCAGACTCGACTCAGGACAACAAAATGACTCGAACTCGGACTCACTTGCGTGACTTAATGACTCAATGAAAAACAGAACATTATCGATAGTGGTCTTTGCGGTACTTTTGTGTGTTATACTGTACACTTTGTCCACGTATTGCTCCCACGGCAGCAAGTTGCTTCTGAAGAGCCGCGTTGGGGGCAATAAATTGTCTTAGTATATATAGTACCTGTATGTAGGCCTAGTGTGCGAACATTTGCAGTACACATTGTGATATGAGCAGAAACTATCGAAATTTGGAGAGAGAGAAAAAAAAGATAAGTTTGCAATTCAGTGTAAAATGCAAAGTGACTCGGACTGAAGACTCGACTAAGTCACCATCAGTGACTCGAACTCGGACTCGACCTGGATGACTCGGGACTTGCACTCGATATTTCGCAGGAATTGTGTGACTCGAATTCGTCTTGCTTCTTTTCCCCTTTGGTCTGCATGCCCTCTCCCCCACCCCTGAAGCTCCTCTTGCAGGGTTCCTGGGGAGACGGCTTGGTACGAGATATGTCATTATGGCATGCGGTGTAATGATGGGGGTGGCCTGCATCGCCGGGTCCTGCGTGAACGACGCCCTACAGCTCGGTCTGGTGTACGTGCTCTTGGCAGGTAAGTTCCATTTAAAAAAAAAAGAAAAAAAAAAAAAGAGAAGCTATCTGCATTATACAATAGCTGGGGTCAATTTCATAGAACTGCTTAAGCGTGAAAATCTGCTAAGCACGAATTTTCTCCCCTGTTTAAAACGAGATTGCCAACCGTATTTCACTTGATGCTTGTTGTGCTTGACTCATATTCTACTGTTGGTTGCTTCACGTGAAATTTCCTAATTAAACGAGATGTAATGAAATGAAATTGAAGTTTAATTATAATTCTACCGAAAGACCACTAGCACTGAAGGACTTACTTGAGATTGCACCTGCCACCGGTATTTATTCGTCACACTTGAGAGAGTCTTTTGTTAAAAGAGGCTACTCCCTATATAAGTGAGCCCCGCCGTCCACGCCTCAGGGCATTTTTGTAGGAAAATTTTGCAGTAAAACTGGGAGGGAAGTCAAGCAGGGAGGGACCGTAAGTCCTTCAGTGCTAGTGGTCTTTCGGTAGAATTATAATTAAACTTCAATTTCATTTCATTACATCTCGTTTAATTAGGAAATTCTACCTCAAAACCACATAGCACTTCGGCCTTACTTGAGATGTTTAGAGCAACTGCCAAAATTTCCAATATCAACAGGATAGAGTTTCTGTAAGAAACGAAAAATGTTCCCATTAAGTTGAAACATATTAAGTTCCACATTATGGACTAGCAGCATTCGACTTAAACTGAATGGTTAAGGATGCTTTCAGCAAACGCATGTGTACTTGAATCCAATATATGCTTATTATAATTAATAACACAATCCTGCAGCCTTCATAAAATTTATGTATGTCCTGGTACATCTTCCCTTGATGCTGCACTACACGATGTTTAATAACGTGTGTTGTGGACGGTAAACTTATCCGTCCTAATACCACTCTTCGAGAGGGCAAACTTAATCCATCGGCCTATTGTCTGTGATCCCACTGTTTTGTGGGGAGGTACATAGCTTATCAGTGAAAAGCTTCTTTTCACTTCCTCTGACATTTTTAGTCTGTCAAGTTAAACTTCAAAAGTAGACATGACACAAAGTAAATCCTTGTGTAGACAGGCCATTAGGTTTACTCCTGTGTGAGGCTTCCCGATTCCCCTTGTTTTAGTATTCGCCTCGATAACAGAATTAAAATAGTTTGTCCCAACTTGGACATAGTCTAGGTTCATTAAGGCCAGCATCTGACAGCGTTGTCCCGACGTAAGGGTGCCATTGCAAGAAGTATACCAGTTTCATGCATGGTAATATTCTGTAATGAGATATCCTCATTAGGCCCTAAAGCCTTCTAAAGTATTTTAACATTACAGTCACATCTTATGTGTGTATAGCGGGCCTTTGGTGGTCTCAAGTTGAATACTCATTTTCTTAAACCCTTCAGCCAACTGAAGCGCAGCACCAACTGAAGCGCAGTCAATATAGGCGCGGTAGCTGCAGACATTGCTCTTTGCTGCAGACAATGCTGAGGTTACTATAATTAGTACCCGACAACAATTGTAGTCAGGAAGTTGAGAACAGTTACCGAATTTTGTTCGAACTGTATGAGTTTCTGTACGAGTACAGATCGAATCGATTCCACTTCCTGAATACAGTTTAGTAGCACTTTTGTGCGTGTGTGCGTGTGCTGGATTGCCATGCTGCCAGGATTAGCTTGGCAGCTGGTGTCGATACGCCGTGCTATTGAGCACTACTCTGACAAGAAGCATGCCATCAACTCGAGGCGATCCCTCAATGGGTGAAGCCCGTTCGAGAAGGGAAGCGAAGCATGTTTTGTTGAATAGGCAATACATGTATCATGAATGGGGTTAATTCTGACTAGTATATAGTTTGAATAAGATCGGAACCACGATTGCGTTTTTACCATAGCGGTACTATCAGTATACCAACCGCTTTGTCATGCTCAATCATAAAGTGAGCACTTGGTTTATCGCCGGCTAAAGGGGGAAAACGCATAAAAGCAATTATGCGTTGACCAGACTAATGATAATGCGTCGGTATAGACCGACCCTGGATCTCCCTGTCGTAACTCGTATGGTAAAACTGATACCTCAACCTGAATCAGAATACAAGGAGGTTTGCCTAGACATAGGCCTACTACATCTCTTTTGGGAAGAGGTGAAGTATTTGAGATTGAGCTTCCGTTCCAGTCGTCTCAAAAGAGTCGAGACACGGGGTCTGCCAAATTGTTTTGTACGTCTGGCAGATGTGTGGAAGTCAACCAGGATTTCCTGGCATACACCACCCCAGACTTCTCTGGTATGTCCATTCAGAGGGTTGGACTTATAACACCCTCAAAGTTTCGCAGGTATGCTACTGCAACAGCATTGTCTGATTTCAAATGGATTGAAATACCATGTTCTTTAGCAAAGAATGATTGCAACGCTAGTGAGCAAGCCTTTGGCTCAAGCCAATTGATATGATGAATGGCCTTTGGCCACCGATCGCCAGCGGTGCGACCATTAGAATATGCACCATACACCAATGAAGAGGCGTCGGTTCCGATTACGTAATTCGGTTCGTATATCTGGGCATAGGCGCAGAGGCGAGTGGGAAGTTCTTTTATCCACTAGTTTCAATCAGAAACTTCCTCTTTAGAAATGTTCATCAGCGCCTCGAACTCACCACAGTGCTCTGAGAGCGCTAGGTTGTTCCCATTCTCTATTGTTCGCCTGAACAATGGTCCATACAGCACAGCTACATGTAGTCCACATGCATGAACTAGAAGACAAATGACCCCCGAAACGTCTAATTTTCAGACATTGTTTCTTTATAAGTTTATGGATAAAGAGGCAGTCGTACTGTGTACCTTGCCGATTGGGATTGAGATCTTCATCAGTTCTGAATTCAGATGAAACCCTAAGAAATCGATTTGTTTCGTGGGCTTGCATGGTCACGGACTTTGTCATTCAGCATAAACCCTAGCTCTTTAGTAAGGGTTATGCGTGCTCGAACATTCCAATCCATTATTAAACTGTTCTCCAAACGAGAAGGGAATCGTCAATGTAATCACATGACTCATGACCTTTCAACCTCAGTGAGGCAATCAGCGGTTTCATGATTAGTGAACACGCGTGGGGCATAATTATGCCAAACCGAATGGCAGACAGGTAACTCGTACACAACGTCATGCCAATAAATCACCGATTATTATTTCCTATGCTCCCTGGCTATAGGAACTGCAGAGTAGGCATCTTTAAGATGTACAGTGTACAAAGGCCATAGGCCTATAACAATAAGGCCAGATTAGCTTAATTGTCATGCTGGTAGTTTCCATTTTGAAATGAAAATTTCCCTTCAGCTTCTGATTGGGCGGAATGATCCATCCTTTTTGGGGTCTGATGTATGCAACATACGTGGGTCGACTTGAACCCGTGCGTTCTAGTTCTACACCAGTCACTCAGAGTAGGCCTACACTGAGATGTCCTAGAATATAGGAAACAAAATCACCAACTGGATCGTAAGCTAAATATAGCCCATTTCCCAGCAATTTGGGAATTTCAACCCCGTTGGGTTCACAGCGCAATTCTTTCGGAATGCGTGTTTGGTGTGGTATTGAACTGAAGAGTGCTGAATAGCATTCAGTACGCACTTATCAGATGTTATCTCGCGCCATTTGGCTATGTTCTGTGCGAGTTTACCTGCTAGATTGATTCTAGCATCATTACAACGAGTGTTCTCACATTAGTGCTCACTCAATGAATTACTTTGAATCGGGCTGCTGTCTCGCCTCGGTCAGCTTTTCCTTTTTGCCAAGAGAGAAATTTCACTGGCGAGTTTGCCCGACGTTGGGGAAAACTTAGCGTTCCCTTTTTTGTCTTATCGGAACCGATTTTGGTGTACAGCACGTACACGGGCGGTGGCCAAATTGTTGGCCAAGCTTATTCGTTTTCTGAATGTTCTTGCGTTGCTGGGACAAGTTGTCCCCAAACAAGAGCCCGGTTAAGGGAACTTGAGTAAAGAGCAAAGAGTTGCCACTGTCGGTTCAGGTCAGACATGATGAGCTCTCTCTGCCGAGATTCAGCTCAGTTACTGCATGGCCAATTATGGCTATGAAATCCAGCAACATTATCACCAATGGAATTATCATCCAGGCTTTTATTGCTGCTCATTAGAGGCTCAATGCAATAATTACAGGCACCATTCCTTTTAGTGCAGCCAGTTCCACCTTCTGTAGTTTGATGTCTATTGATCTGTTTTTTTGATTGTAGAGAATTCCAGATTTCTGGATTTACTCTAGTACAGTCCAGTTCCGGGACGTTGTCTGGTCGCTTAAAACTATTAAGTTTTTCGGCTACCTTCTCATGTGATGATATCTTACACAGCAACTTGCTGATAACGCCTGCCAGCTTCTCGTGGACCTTGCTCCCAATATCGTCTATATACATAGTAGACTTTCTACCCGACGGACAGCATGTAATGATACAAACCTTTGCCAATTAGTGTTCACCGCATGGTGATTTCTCCTGGGTTTCGGCTTAGTCTTCGCAACTGCTGGATTACCAGCAGGCGTAGAACAGAAAGCTGATGGCTGGATGTCAGCGCAGCCACGGTGTATCTGCACTCAAGGTCCAAAGGCCCGTCGAGCAAGCGTAAGATGTCCGAAGAATAGTTGAGTCGTCATTGTACGAACTATACCGGTCACAAAAATGCACTGAGGCGTGGACGGCGGGGCTCACTTATATAGGGAGTAGCCTCTTTTAACAAAAGACTCTCTCAAGTGTGACGAATAAATACCGGTGGCAGGTGCAATCTCAAGTAAGGCCGAAGTGCTATGTGGTTTTGAGGTAGAATACAAATGGAAACTTGGCTGGCAACCTGATTCTTTTGAGGAAGATTTTTCATGCTTAAACAAATTTTGGCGCTTAAGCAGCTCTATGAAATTGGCCCCTGTTGTTGCACACGGCGCCCTTTTTTGTTCAGTATGATGTCGTGTACTGGCGTTCCATAGACCATAATAACCTTCAAAAGAAAAAACCGACCTCGCCAAAGGGTTCAACTGTTACAGGGTATCAGATATAACATGATGTTTGCGTCGAGGATAATGTAATTCAAGGAAGTTTTGCCCTTCATCGGCGTGATAAACACTGAGTGCTCAGTGCTTAAAAGTATTTCAGGCAGCTCGGGCGGGTGATTCGAACCCGCGCCTGCTCCTGTGTAACAGGGTAGATGTGCATCAGTCCCCGACGTAGATATAATTGTTGCCGGCGCTATATACGCAGTATAGATTTAAACAGTGTCAGGAATGCAGAGTAGGGCCTACACATTTACATCGCAGTGAACACCAATTACCGTATTAATCCACAACACTTCAAATAATGATAGCTGGAATCCAGCAGTCTCCCGATGACGGGTAGAGTACACACTGCCCGACACGTTGGGTTACCGGCTCTTTTCAGAGCAACACACGGCCTTCTCAAAAGAGATGCACTACACGCATTGGGTAGGGGGCAACATAAGAATGCCTCCAGTGAGTATTGTTTGCCGAGGTTTTGGTGTTATGAACGATGCAAGTATGAGCTTAGATTGTTATGATCGCTCCAAACATTCACTCCACCCGGCCCCCCCAAAAAAATGAATTCGGCTATATAGAGGATTACTTCGTTGTATTATCAACGAGTGCTTCGGTGGGACCAAAGGGTGTAATAAGTACACATTGGAATCGCTTTCTTTCAGGCACTGGTTCCGGTATCGCGAATGTCCTCGCCAAAGAGGCTGTCGCGCTGTCCTTCGACACGAACTACGCCACGGCCAACGGCATCGCACGCACGGGGTACTCGGTGGGACTGTTCGTATTCGCTCCGCTGGTTCAGTTCTTCATGGACACGTACGGGTGGCGGGGGACCCTGCTGCTGATGGGAGCCATCTCGATGCACCTGGTCGTGAGCGGCGCCCTCATGGCGAATTCCTACCGCCCTGCCGAAGCGCCCGAGTCGCGCGACTACGGCAGCGTCCCGCAGGGAGACCTAGAGGAGGCCCCGGCGGCGGCTGATGCGAAACCCGGCCGCCCGTCTTGGTGGCGTCTGACACGAGAGGGCGTCTCCCAGAGCCTGGATGTGAGGCTGTTTCGGAGCGGCCCTTACTGGCTGGTGTCCACCATATCGTGCTGCAACACGTACGCCTACTCCATGTGGATCATCTACTTCGTGTCGCAGGCCGAGTCCGTGGGCTTCTCGGCGCAGGACGCGGGCACATTCGTCACGGTGGCCGGCGTCGGCAACCTGATCTCCAAGGTCCTGCAAGGGTTTGTCACGGACAAGGGTCTCCTCTCCTCGTGGGCCCTGATGGCCGTCTCCATGGCGGTCGGCGCGGTGGCCTATTGCGCAACTCCCTGGCTGACGTCATACTGGGCCATGATGGCGTCGGCGGTAATGATCCTGGTCGGGGACGGAGTGATCACGTGCCAGACGGACGTCCTGACGAAGGAGGTTATCGATGCTGACTTGCTGGCCGGCACCTTCGGTTGGATCTCGCTAAAAGGGGCCCTGCTGGTCTTCTCTGCTGGATTTATCCCGGGTAGGTATCCTTGCTACGTTGAATTTGGCCGGACTTTACCCGGCTGTGGCCATTTTGGCCGTGGGGCACACTTACCTGGATAAGCCTGTCCGGGGGACACTTTCATCCAGCTAATTCTGTCCCCCGAAGACATTTATTAAGCGGGGGACAGGATTAGCCTTTACACCGGCTCTCCGTCATGGGGTCCTACCGCCCATGTACACATTAATTCGTAATCAGTTAAATGAAGCCGAAGCCCGAGCCAGAGCCTGAGCTAAACCATTCTTTCCTAAAGAGGCCTAAATCGCTGCAAAGGCAACGGCGGTTTTAGCTCACATCTCATAATAATAAAGGGTAGTTCATGGTTTTCCTCTTACACGCACACGCGTAATGTACAGTACCTGATGTATTAGGCTGGTTCCCGTCCCCGACCTGGTCTCCAGACGTCTCGCGTCCTCCGAAATGTAGGAGGACGCGAGACGTCTGGAGACCAGGTCGGGGACGGGAACCAGCCTAATGATGTGTGAGAAATGCTCCCCGAAGACGGGCGGTTCACAATAGTGCGCCCTCATGAGTTTGCAACGCGTTGGCCAATCACAATGTCGACCCCATTGATCGCCTTTATTATGGAGATCAATGGTCGACCATTTCCAGACGTGCATTGGGTCGACCAATGCCGCACATTATGGCCGTTTTCAAAATGAAGGCTTAGGCTCGGGGTTAGGCCTATAGGCTTCGGGGTCATCATTCACTTACTCTTTATAATCATAACAGGCATCTTAAAACAAGCGTTTGGACCCAGTTTTTAGGGGAATACGCTGCATGTGGGCCTACCTATCAAGACAACAAACCTTCAAATTCGGAAACAAATCACAACCTGGATTTTCAGGGACGGAGACGAAGCCTGAACCCGAGCCCAAGGCCGTGTCCGAAACGGGCTTCCAGAGCTACGACCAGGGCTATTGTCTTCCCATCTCAGTGCATTTCCAATAGGGGAAGACGCAGACCTGGCCGTTTCGGACATGACTAGCTTAGCCTTCATTTCGAAAACTGCCTAAGATTGGCCAACGCGTTGCAAACTCTTGATCAAGGGCGTACTATTGCGAATCGCCCGTATTGGTACGTCCTACTCAATTTCGGGCTTCCCGTTTTGGCCTTTTCATATTTTGTTTTCTGCAGGTTGGCTGTACGACACGACAGGAAGTGGCGTCATGACCTTCATGATAATCGGATGTTTGCAGGCTGCGACGCTGATTCCACTCTTCATTCTCAAACACAAATACCTCAAATAGTGGGTAGCCACTTGCGTGCCAAAGAGCCATTTTCAATGCCCTTGCTCTTTTAAGGCTGTCTGCAATAAAAATGTTATCACTTCAAGGCCCAATACAACATTGGGAAGATCGGAAATCATCGATGTCCACAGATTTCCTTCAATTTACACAGTTTGTGGATATCGATAGTCATGATAGAATCCTCATGTTGAAATCTTACGGTCTGGGATGCTGTATGGACTTCCCTAGAAATCTTCACTCAAACATCGACAAATAGTTTATGACTCGCAAGTCATAAACTATTTTGTGTCTACCTTTTTCTACTTTCTCCGATCAGCATTTGTGCCTTGGCAATCTTTTGACCTATACCAATGTTGTATTGGGCCCTTAAATCCGTGCTAGTGTTTTTCACACTCGTTCTGGGGTGTATTTTATGCTAATAAGAATGTTTAATATTCATGAGCAAATGTGTGATGTCATCATAGGATCATGTAAGAGAAACCCTATTGGTTGTGTACAGACGTTCCAACAAAAATTCTGGCTTTTCCTGCAGACCTATCCCTAAAACTATTTACTGCCACCTAATCCAGCGGGATTAATTTGCAGTTTGAAAATTAATGTGGGTTCCTGACCTTACACTAGCGCCCTCATTTTCATGAGGATATTTCTAAAGGTAAAAAAAGATGACCAATTTCTGACTCCATTAAGAAAAGGAAGCTTGCCAATTATTTTGTTTGTGCACTTTAGATCCCTAGATGACAGCAGAAAACGAGCTTGAAAAATTAATGATACGACATTGGTTAAGGTCAAAAGATTGTCACAGTTCGTGTGTTAAGCCATTAAACATTCCAAAAAAGAAATCCTTCGAAGGTTTTAGCTCAAATGGTGATCTGAGAAAGTAGGAAAAGGCAAAAAACCGTCACGGTTTTCGCACAGTTCTGTAGTGTAAGAAATAGTTTATTACTCGCGAGTCAATCAACTATTTGTCGACATTTGAGTCTTCTCGAGAAGTTCAGCATCCCAGACCGTAAGATTTCAACATGAGGATTCTATCATGACCATCTACAAATTGTGTGAATCAGAAGGAAATCTGTGGACATCGATGTTTCCCGATCTTCCAAAATAATGTTGTATCGGGCCTTTAAACAAATCGATGAGTGCACTTTGTGTACACGCGCGAGTCAAACCTGGCACAACCGGGCGTCGTTTGTGTGCCTTTTGTCACATTGCACATTGTGGTATAGGGCAGACACTGACTGGAGTCTTTGGACAATAGTGGTGCCCAGATTCGGAGGGACCGGTTAAAGGATGTGAAGCGAGAGAGTTGTCGCTGCAACTTGCATCCGACCGACCATCACCCATATTCAAGATCATCTTGGAGATCTAGCTGGCTGATTCGCCTAATGGATCCGACAAATACAAACAAACTGCTCTGCACAATGTACCGCTATGCATGACCGTATTTACAGTATTAACCATTTTATTTCTCACAAAAATGAAGGTAGTTGTCATTAAAGGTAATTCAAAGACTTTTTAAAAAGAAGTGTATAGACCTTTTTTTTCACGTGACGTCATGCTGGACCGCCTAACAATAGCAGCGCAGTGTAAACATCAGTTGTACCATAATGGTCGTGCGTACACTTTCCGTAAAAAGCGGTCAAACGTGACGGCACTTTTTTATGTTTTACGTGTTTTGGTCACGTGGGTGAAAAGGGTCTATACAAATTATGCACATACATGTCCATGATACATGTACAGCATAATTATTATCCACTTCGTCATGACTAATAATTCTATTCTTCCAATGAAAAGCATGGCCCACGTTCCAAGGCAAGATGACCCTTTTGGTAATTCACTGGCAGGGCCATGCCACGTAAGGTCATCAATCATTAGATAAAAAAAGTCTTCCTTATCAAAGATGAGGGATGAGTTAAACAGTCTCATTACATCAAAACAAATAAAGGGAAACAAAATAATGAAGGGAAAACGGACTGTGATTTTTTAAACAAATTCAAAAAATGGAAAAGATAACTTTGGCTGGACCGGGACTTGACTCCCCCCAGTCTCATTAGGCATGTACATTATTATTAAGTTTCATTATATTCAATACAATAGTGCCCTCTTAAGAGTTTGCAACGCGTTTGCCGATTACATGCACAATGCGCGGACTCTGTACAGGTCGACCCTTTCCACACGTGCATTGGGTCGATCATTGATCTCCATAATGAAGACTGGATAGGACACCGCGCGTTGCTCGTGCACAAAATACGCGGTCGAACAATGGCGGCGCGCAACGCTTCAGGAGGGTAGAGTCGGGTATGTTGGTTAGAGCATCTTGCTCTATGGTTAGAGTTCACTCGCTTGGCCGTGGATGAATTTGATCTACCTTGTAGTTGTAGGAACGAGTAATTAAGGTGCCGAAAATATTTTTTTATATCCGCATTTGAATCGGCCACGGCTACACATTGATTTGCTGGTGTTTATCTTAACTTTTCTGAGCAACTTTAGAAATAAAAAAACAAAATATTGCCGGAGGAACATTTTTCATTCATTCAACGCTTGCACAATTGCAAATTGACAAAAAGCAATGCAGATTTATTTCTTGTAATTTTTTTGCACATGGTTATAAGGCTAGTCACCAGTGAAATCCAAATCATTCTTTTTTTTCAAGGGGTGGATTCACCTTTTGGGTAACCCAAATAACAGCAGTTATAATGTTAATGATTATTTGACCACTGCTTGAACAACACAGGTCATAATTATGCCATTAATTTAAAATCGCAGTCATCAATAAGCAGTATGCAGTACTAAATGAGTCCATCTGGGCTAACCAACAACTTACTTTTGAAAAGTTATTCCTTTCTTACGGCTCACTTTTCCGTCCCTCTCCGGCAAATTCACTGATGCACACGCTTTGACCTTTATTATTTTCGAATTTTCCAATTTTATTCGTGTATGTATATGTTTTTTTCAAAAGATGACTATTTGAAGGGGAAAAATGTGTTCACTTCTGTCAAATGTCCATTCAAATGTGTGCGCGCAGCAAAACGACACGTTCGTTTCTTACCCTCTTGACAAAACGCACACGCGGACGCGCATTTGACGCGCTGTCCTATCCAGTCTTTATTATGGAGATCAATGGGGTCGATAGAGTCCGCGCATTGTGATTGGCCCACGCGTTGCAAACTCTTGAGGGCGCACTATTACGATCCGCCCGTATTGCTGCGACTACAGTAGTATTTGCATGGCCCACATGAAGTCAGACAGCACTTACGACAGTGTGCTAAAACACCGGGCCTGGGTTCAAATCCCAGTCCAATCAAATTTCTCTTTCTCTTTCATTAATTAAATTGTAAAAAAAACAGGTTTAGTTGGACACTAGAAAGACTGCGTTATTGGTGACAGTAGGAAGTAAAAGTGGCGCTGGAATGATTTGGTTGTAGCATGATCGTAGGGGTAACGGGACATAAATAAACGTGATCTTTCTTCTGAGTTATTCCGCACCAAATCTGAGGTATTCACAAAGTGCTATATTAAAACAATACACAAATTGAGTGCAGTTTTCTTTCGAAAACCGCCGCTCGTGTCATCCTCTAGAGGAGACTTCGACCGATAAACGCAGCCTCAGCTGTTATAAAAATATATCGCCATCTTATAGAATGACTACCGTTCCCGCGGTTAAAGCCCCTACACAACTTTGGTAAGATCGAAAAACAGAAATGTTCACAGATTTATATGAAACCTATACAGTTTGAAGATGGTTATAGTAGAAACCTCGCACAGAAATATTTCTGCCTAAAATGTTGTATTTTGGGAGAAAAGGGTAAAAGAACTCGTTTACGTCTCATAGCTCACCGAGATCATTCTAAACTATTTTTCGGAACAGTACGGAGTTGAGTGCTGCATTTTCGCGAAACGAATGAAGCGGTTTTCACGATTTTCTCGAGACTTGCTTGGCGGATTGAGCTGAAATTTTCACAGGAGTGCTATTTCGTGCATTATGTTGGATCAGACAACGTAGGGATGCTATTCTTTGACCTCGACCAATGTTGTGTAGGGGCTTTTGTGCGAATAACGCAGTGGCTGTTGTTACGGCAGTCGTCCGTGTGGTTCCCTGACTTCACAGTACCAGCCTTCAATGCTGACGAAATACAATCAAGTCAGGGAACCACACGGACGACTGCCGTAACAACAGCCACTGCGTTTAAATAATGCTGGCAAATGGTGAAGGTTTACTGTGTGAAGGTTTAGAGGTTTGATCTTGGGCCAACAACAGACAAGCGAAGGTTGACAGCGCCACTGTTTACTCACGTGCTACAATGGTGGCCCGAGTCTTAACTTAAAAAAAGCTGGGGCACATATCAATTTGAATTCCAAGATGGCCGCCTTTTGGCTCGTCACACGGGAGAGAATGTTCTCGATCAAATGAGGGGAAATTTCTCCTTTTCCCCCAAACGTGAGTAATACAAATGACCATTATTAAAATCTGTGATTCTCACTGAATCCAAAAATGGTCACACGTAGGATGGTGATACGGGTGTTTTCGGTATAAAATTCGATGAAAAAAGGGTGACCTGTCGGGTCCAAGTTACTCGGACTATCCAAGCATCCCCTTCTCACCTCTCACAGTATCTGGTGCAGAGGAACTACCGGTACTCTGGGAACGACTCGGGATTAACTGCGCTCCCGCTGGCGATTTTTTTAAAAATTATTTGCATGAATCATTCATGAATTATTAATTTTTTTGAAGGACGTAAATCAAATCAAATAAATTCATGAGAAAACCATGAATAATTGTTGACTCGCTTCATACCTATACGGGAAAAATCGACTGCCGGCGAGACCCCTCCCCCCCCTGCAATAGTACAAAGGTTATTCTAAGTCAAGTGAGGGCGGTAGACAATGTAACTATAGTACCAGAGGGAAAGGCCCAATTGAGGTTTTTCACATGACGTCACTTGACCGCCAAAAGCCAATTAGCATGTCCACAGGAGCGTCCAAATACGCGGACGCGCATTCAAATATCGAATCTGAGTATTGGCATTGGACATTTGATGACTCGAAGGCGCGCGCGTTCCGCGTACATACGCGTGAATTGAACGCTGACCGCCAAAAAGCATATGACTGAAAAACCTCTATACATTATTGGCTCTTTTCCACAGCCCGGCTTAGGGCTTCGGCTTCGTCTCTGTTTTCTAAAAAACTGAAAACCCAGGTAGGAGTTCATTGATGAAGTTCGATGAAGTTGGAGTTCGTTTCTCAAAAAAGCAGTGTAACATTGTCACGCCTTGTATATACGTTAGGGCTTCGGCTTCGTCTCTGTTACCCAAATAAAGTGGAGCCAGAGCCGGAGCCTGAGCCTAAGCCGGGTTTCGGATAAGGGCCTATAATACGATCGCTGAACTCTGGTTCAGATTTTGGCACAATTGCATTTCTGAAGTACATGTGCATCGAAACAAACCTCTGTATCAACTTTATATATGAGCGCATAAACCTTGGGATTAAACCTATAAACCAGATTGGTTGATATTTTTGTTGCTCGAGAAATCGTTACACGTATCATACTTAACTTGCCTTGTTAGGGTGTGCGCTTATGGGAAATACTGCATAATATCTCATTTTATCTGATTAGCTGAGTTTGTCACCCAAAAATGAGAGGCAACTACAGGTGTGCCTCTTAGAAAAAAAGAAGAAGTAAAAAATACTATGGTGCAATACGTCGTAATTGTTACTCTACATCAATTGAAATAAATAACATTAGAAATGTACATTATTTCATTCCGTAACTTGGAAATCCATGATTCTGTACTTTTACCGATCAGGCGGCTAAATGCACATTTTGTAGACAATCTGCACATAAGGCGTATCAACAATTCCCAGCATATGGTGCTTTGCATAATTCCAACAAATAAGCATACGCAGTCAATGAAATCCAATTTAACCCCCCCCCCCCCAAAAAAAAAATCTAAATCAAAATCGGCAGAACTTGTGGGATATTTATACAGAGTACAGTAATCTGCACAAGAATGGCTTTTAGGAGGGAGGGAGTGTAGAGTTTAAACACTCACTTGGATAACTAGTGCCTTAACCTGCAGCACAAAACGGTTTGGAACCAACCGAACAGATTTAAACAAATAACATTCAGGCCACATGGAAATAAGTTTCCGTTTACCATCCCTGTCTGTATCTGAACATGACAATATCTCCAAAAGTTGGCTTTCCACTGCAATGTTCTATTCTCTCCATTATTTATAAGCTCTGACCATGCAGCTCCTTATTCCTCCATGCTCTGACATAGCTGAGGATGTTAGAGAAATTTCAGGGCTCAAGGTAATAAAAGTGATGTGGGTGCACTGACAATGGCCTCTTGGGGGGGGGGGATTGCAAGCCATTCAATGAGGGAGAAATACTTCCCTCAATATCAGCTGCTGAAGATTTTGTTTCATATGGGAAACAGAAAAAATCCTTTAAAAAACCCTTATTATCGTCTGAAATTCAGATAAGTCACCTCAGGCTCATGGCACAAACAACACAGTACAATTGAGTAGACGCCCTAATTTACATTTTATTTATTTTCTGGTCAGGCGATAAACGATACCAAATTTTCATGAGGCCTCACGAGGGAAATTAGACAAAGCGAAATTAGACAAAGCGAGTGGTAACTCGACGTTTCGACCAGTATGCTCTGGTGACGTCCAGAGCATACTGGTCGAAACGTCGAGTTACCACTCGGGTTCTTTTCAGAACCAAACCTCTTCCTTTAAGAGACCTGATACATGGTGTAACCGCAAACCTTCCTATAACTTACGATCAATCGAAGGACGATGAGTGACGCAATTAAACCATACAGTGTATCAGGGGCATACGATGGGATATCCATCGTATGCTGAGTTACAATGCGTGGTAAGGCTTTGTGAAATCCTGCCCTGGCCTAGTTATTGAGTAATCCTGCCGCAGTCTGTTCACTGTGTGAGGAGAGCTCGGGTATAAAGTACATAGCACCAGCCTTGAATCGACTGTGTCCTCTTTATTCATGAGGCCGTATGGATTTCTGTGCTGGCAGGTAATAAATGACTCATGATAGGCCAGATGTGGGTGGACCGGAGGAGAGGGGCACGCCATAGCATTTAATGAGGCCAAGCTCAATTAGGAAAGTAATGAAATTTAAGCTGGCAATTTCAATCAGACATGAACTATAACATCTTGCTGCCATTCTGTTCTTAATTGTGCAAGATAAAAAACAAACTGCACTACGTAGATATGTCATGATGTTTGCGTCGAGGAAAATGTAATTCAATGAGGTTTTGCCCTTGCTGGACGTGATAAACACTGAATGCTGAGTGCCTGATAAAAAATATTTCAGGCAGTTCGGGTGGGATTCGAACCCCCGACTCCCGAATTCTAGTCCGGACGTCTTAACCGCTGGACCACCGAGCTGGTCGAGGTCGTGTGGTGGATTCGAATAATGTATAGCGGCGGGTACCGCGTTGCATCATAGATATGTCATGATGTTTGCGTAGAGGAGAATGTGATTCAATGAGATTTTGCCCTTGACGTGATAAACACTGAATGCTCAGTGCTACAAAACTGCACTACACCGACGGTAAACCCACTAGACTCTGTCCACGGTCTCGTCGATTCTTTGACCCCTGTGCACCACACCCATTGAATAACCAGAAGAGCGTACATGTATATATCAGTTCAAAAATCTCCTAAAGTACACCTAAATGTTCTAAGGAATATGCCTTGACTGAATATCTGGTGTAGCGCCCTCGCTTGACCACTCTTGAAAACACATGGAAAGTGTACACGGAGGCAGCCATCTTGGGAATAAAGATTTGAATGACAAGGATCCTCCCCACAACCTGTGTCAATTCCACCCACAAATATTACACGGTGGCACCTGGCTGACCTCTGCAGTGGCGTCACAACTGACGACAGCGAAAAGCCTTTGTCTGCCTATAGGTTACTGCATCTATGCCTGTGCGTGATAGCTCACCGACAGTCCAATGAGCAACAGGGAGCTATGTGCATACTGTATATATACATGTACAAAGATATCATTCTCCGTACACCAGAGAAAGCCTGGCCCTGAGTAACACAGGGCCCAATTTATCTAACCCGGGGGCCAATTTCATAGAGCTGCTCAAACATCCAAAAATTGCCCAAGCACAACAGGCATCTGCAAGATAAAATTAGGTTGCCAGAAAAAAAAAGCTCCCTCTCCTTCTTCGTCTTCTTCTTCTTCGTCTTCTTCTTCATGCCAGACCAATAGCAGTCTTGTACAGCTTCAGAGATTACAGACCAATTTTTTTTTTTTTAAACCGAACTGGACTACGGGGCTGCCACCCGAGATCGCTGACTGAACATACCGGTTGCATTACCCATTATTCATGGTTAACACCGCCTGAGCGTTCCAGTCCTTAGATGACGGCCCTTCAACGAACAGTCCACGAGATCGTGTGGAAACACGGTTGGCAATTCCGCTCAGGAGCAGATTTCCAGGCTTGAGCAGCTGTATGAAAGTGGCCCCTGGTGTCGGATACTCTTGTAAAAAAAACAAAAAAACAACAACAACAACAACAACAACAACCCCAAAAGACGGTCTGTCGTCGCTGGTACCTTCGGATTGGGGCTGCCCACTTCATTCTGGCTTGATGAATAACGCCGACAAGGCAAAGATGAGGAACACGACTCCACCAACGAGAGTAACTGTTCAAGAGGGGGGGGGGAGAACCAAGGAGAGAGAGAGGGAAAAAGTAAAGAAACTGCATCCCTGAAAGGAACAATGCAGCATTGGATTGCAAAAGAATCATGCGTTCAGTTGGAGAAAGTTAATCTAGTTTGGCAGGGCTCGACCTTAGCACTAGCCCGGCGGTCATTGTCTAGTAAAATCAGCCGTGGGCTAGTAAAATGCCCCACTTTGCTAGCCCGGCGGACGAGTAAAAAGTAGACAGCGGTGTGGCAGCAAAAAATGACGCGGGCGGGGATGAGAAAGTAGAAACTAATAATTTGTTTTACTTGACCTAAAAACCTTGTCTTAAATTCAATTTTACAGGGCCAGTAAAACTTGCTGCGGGCTAGCAAAAAACTAAATTAACTTGCCCGGTGGGCTAGTTAGAAAAAACCAATGATTATTTGTCCCACTTGACGTGTAATGACCACAACTGCATGTACATGTACATGTACATCTAATTCGAGGGGTGTCTAACCGATGCTTTCTTGGGGTCCACAAATGCACTCTCCACCCTACCCTGTCCAGTATGGCAAATTTAACTTCATAGCCACTTCTCACTGGGCAACTCTTCAGTGCCCAGGCATTCTGAAATCTCGCTAAACAATTGAGAACAACAAATACATGTACCTATGAAATAAATCAATGAGTACACCATGTGTACAAGCGAGTCCAATCAGATGTCTACATGTGTGACTTGCCTGATGCACAGACTGACCTACATGTACAGTGGTCTTGAGCATCTAGGCTTACATGGTCTGGAGCACAGACTCCCATGCTCTTGTGCACAGATGCCCCTGTCTGGTGCACAGACTTCCCTGGTCTGATGCAAAGACTCACCTAGTCTGGTGCACAGACTTCCCTGGTCTGATGCAAAGACTCACCTAGTCTGGTGCACAGACTCACCTGGTCTGAAGCAGACTCACCTAGTCTGGTGCACAGCCTCACCTGGTCTGAAGCAGACTCACCTAGTCTGGTGCACATACTTCCCTGGTCTGATGCAAAGACTCACCTAGTCTGGTGCACAGACTCACCTGGTCTGATGCAAAGACTCACCTAGTCTGGTGCACAGACTCACCTGGTCTGAAGCAGACTCACCTAGTCTGGTGCACAGCCTCACCTGGTCTGAAGCAGACTCACCTAGTCTGGTGCACAGACTTCCCTGGTCTGATGCAAAGACTCACCTAGTCTGGTGCACAGACTTCCCTGGTCTGATGCAAAGACTCACCTAGTCTGGTGCACAGACTCACCTGGTCTGAAGCAGACTCACCTAGTCTGGTGCACAGCCTCACCTGGTCTGAAGCAGACTCACCTAGTCTGGTGCACATACTTCCCTGGTCTGATGCAAAGACTCACCTAGTCTGGTGCACAGACTCACCTGGTCTGATGCAAAGACTCACCTAGTCTGGTGCACAGACTCACCTGGTCTGAAGCAGACTCACCTAGTCTGGTGCACAGCCTCACCTGGTCTGAAGCAGACTCACCTAATCTGGTGCACAGACTTCCCTGGTCTGATGCAAAGACTCACCTAGTCTGGTGCACAGACTCACCTGGTCTGAAGCAGACTCACCTAGTCTGGTGCACAGACTTCCCTGGTCTGATGCAAAGACTCACCTAGTTTGGTGCACAGACTCACCTGGTCTGAAGCAGACTCACCTAGTCTGGTGCACAGCCTCACCTGGTCTGAAGCAGACTCACCTAGTCTGGTGCACAGACTTCCCTGGTCTGATGCAAAGACTCACCTAGTCTGGTGCACAGACTCACCTGGTCTGATGCAAAGACTCACCTAGTCTGGTGCACAGACTCACCTGGTCTGAAGCAGACTCACCTAGTCTGGTGCACAGCCTCACCTGGTCTGAAGCAGACTCACCTAGTCTGGTGCACAGACTTCCCTGGTCTGATGCAAAGACTCACCTAGTCTGGTGCACAGACTCACCTGGTCTGAAGCAGACTCACCTAGTCTGGTGCACAGCCTCACCTGGTCTGAAGCAGACTCACCTAGTCTGGTGCACAGACTTCCCTGGTCTGATGCAAAGACTCACCTAGACTGCTGCACAGACTCACCTGGTCTGATGCAAAGACTCACCTAGTCTGGTGCACAGACTTCTCTGGTATGATGCAAAGACTCACCTAGTCTGCTGCACAGACTCACCTGGTCTGATGCAAAGACTCACCTAGTCTAGTGCACAGACTCACCTGGTCTGAAGCAAAGACTCATCTAGTCTGGTGCACAGACTTATCTAGTCTGGTGCACAGACTCCCCTGGTCTGATGCACAGACTCCCCTAGTCTAATGTACAGACTCCCCTAGTCTGGTGCACACACTCCCCTAGTCTGGTGCACAGACTCGCCTAGTTTGGTGCACAGACTCACCTGGTCTGGTGCACAGACTGCCCTGGTTTGGAGCACAGAGCCACAGACTCCCCTAGTTTGGTGCACAAACTCCCCTGGTTTGGTGCACGGACTCGCCTAGTCTGGTGCACAGACTCACCTGTTCTGGCTGAGATGCGCTGCGCGATCATCCTGCCTCCTATGACTGCCAGCGCTGTGCACAGAGCATGGCCCAGGATCCCTCCGATGGTCACCCCAAACACGTCCTGCTCCCCAGCAACACAGAGAGGGGGAAAGGAATAGAATTTGAGGGGTGGCTTGGAAAGAGATTCAGGAATAGACTGATTGTACAGCCAATGTTTACCCACGTACATGCCATAATTTGACTTATAGTGGGCATTTTTTTCCATCTCATTTGGTGCAGAACAGGAGTGGAAATGAGCAAGGAAGACTATCTACATTGTCCTCATTCTTCTCTTTATGTTTCCGTTACTGCTCTGTGGCAAATGAGATGAAAAAAAATACCCACTGTAAGTCACGAGATGGCGTGTAAAAAGCCCCTACACAACATTGGTCGAGGTCAAAGAATAGCATCCATATGTTGTCTGATCCAACATATGCGTGAAATAGCACACCTGTGAACATTTCACCTCAATCCGCCAACCGAGTCTCGAGAAAATCATGAAAACCGCTTCATTTGTTTCGCGAAAGTGCAGCATTCAATGTCGTACTATTCCAAAAAATAGTTAAGATCTCGGTGACACGTAAACGATTTCGTTTACTCTTTTCTCCCAAAATACAACATTTTAGGCAGAAATATTTCAGTGAGAGGTTTCTACTATAACCATCTTCAAACTGTATAAGTTTCATGCAAATCTGTGAAAATTTCTGTTTTTCGATCTTACCAATGTTGTGTAGCGGCTTTAAGGGGCTTTCATACTAGACACAATCCCTAGGGATTTCTCTAAAATTCCCCGGGGAATTCGGTCGGTCAGTTCCCACTACCAAAGAAAATCCCAGGGAAAAGTATTTCCCCGGGGAATATTTTACCCCTATTTACCCTGGGGTTTAACGTTTTCCCGGGGGAAAAACAACCTGGGTGAATGTCGGCGGGTTTTTACTTACCCCGACCTTTTTGCGCCCACTTGGGAACTTCAGAAAGTGCGGCCTCCATTAACACATTCCCAGGGGATTGATTGCCAGTGTGAAATGACTGCGCATAAATAGTGCCCCTGGGAGTTATGAAATAGGTCCAGTGGGATAGGTTATGAAGGGGGTATTGGTGCCAGGGGAAAAAAAAATCCTCAGGATTTTCCCGGGGATTTATTCCCCGGGGATTGGCTCTGTAGTGTGAAAAGGGCTTGACAGTAGTGAGATGGGCTGCCCTCACGCTTTAACACGGGGGAAACCCATCTTTACACAGCTCAGCTACAGCCCACACAATGACCCAACGATATCAACTCTCACTGAGAAAAACATGTGGGCGATATACATGTACCGGTAATTCTATCACAGCGAGCCCATTCAAGGGTGGCAGTTTCCGGGGTACAGAAGGCCGGAGACAGGCTGGCCGTGGGTGAGGGAGGATTATACAACCCCCATTGTTCTGCCAACAGGCAAATTATCAGAACAGATTGTCCTCTCAACTGTTTGTCTACCGACTCAGCGCAGATAACATCCATATATGTAAATTTACCTTTGGCATCTGATAGCCATGTATGTAAGTGCATTGTCCCTTGTGTCTGGGACTGGAGAGGGGAGGAAAGGGGAGGGGAGGGGAGGGGAGGAAAGGGGAGGGGGTGGGGTGGGGTGGGGTGAAGCTGGGGATGAGGGTGGTCCGGATGAAAGTCAAATAGATTTGATCCTAGAGCCTAGCCTAAATCAGATCTGGGTTACGGACCATCACACTCGAAGAGCTCTTTAGATGGCAGAGACCTTCAGCGATGCCTCTTATCTAACTGGTACAATTTTTGTCAGGAGGGGAGGGGGGGGGTGGGTTGTACAGAAATTTCTCATTCAACAAGAACTATTAAAGCCTAGGTACGAAAGTGACAAACAGCTGGACATTGTGTGCATTTACATGCATCACAAAATTATCTTACATGCACCACCTCAAACATTATATACCTCATCTCCTGTAGAGTTTGTAATGTTGGCCATAGGTCTACAATCAAAACTGGTAAAATGGGTATCCCTGTTGGGTATCACTTAAATCTCCCTGACCATTCTACATGTATGTCAGATATGAGTGTACTGAGCATAGAATCACTTGGTCACCAAGACCTTAGTGATGCTGTCCATCTTAGCCGTGAGAAAATTTGGATGAAGTGTCTTCGGACTATTCAACCACATGGCCTCAACATCCAGGAGGGTATGACTAACACTTTGACTGTTTACTGATAAGATTTCGTCTTTTTGAGTTCACTCCTCCACACTTCTCTCTTTGATTCCTGTTCATTAATCCCTACGCCACTCCCCTGCCCTTCCCCTTGATCTTAACCTACCAGCTTTCTTCTTTGTCCTCTGTTTTTCATCCGTGTCCTATTCACTCTCTAACCACTTCCAACTTGTATCTTTTTTCTGTCCTCTGAGAAAAGTCCTGCTAGGATCGAAAGTCGAAAAAGTCTCTCGTGGCCTTTAGCTCAGCACGTAGCTGACCATGTGCGCTGAACTTTTGGTGAGATTTCTGCCTCAAGAGGCCGTGAGGCCAATATCTATCCTGTTTGATTTTGGCAACCACGTGAATAGGGCATGCGCTTTCATTGGCCAGTTGCTATGTTTTGTTGTGCTCAGCACGTAGCTCAAGTCGCCGCACACGATGAGTTTTCATCCACGAGAGGCAAACAAAAATCAAACAGGATAGATATTGGTCTCACGGCCTCTTGAGGCAGAAATCTCACTAAAAGTTCAGCGCACATGAGAGCTACGAGAGAATTTTCGCTCAGCAGAAAGCTCTGCTGCGTGTGCGGCGGCCTTATGCCTGGTTCTGCCCGGGCAGCTAAAGTTAACACCAAGGGGTTAGGGTGAAAATAAAATAACACATGTGGACCACATGTTAACCACATAAAATTATCTACTGTTACATGGAGTCAGTTTCTCCATCCTCGGGTACACACTCAGGCTCATATTACTGACTGAATGCAAATATGAAAAAATTCGAAGAATGCAAATGTGCTGCATGGTTTGAATTTTTTGCTCTCATATCACACAAAAAGAGCGTGCTGCATAGACATTACATGTAGTTGCTATAATGATGAATACAGCTTTAACAGCTACAGTGTACACAGATGTGGCGTTGTAAAATTGTAAATGGTCCCCAAGACTATAACCAATAGACTGCATTTAAACATGTGCTTAACACTTCCAAGGGGATGCACGCAGGCAGCCCACGTACAGTGCGTGCAGTACATGTAGTTTCAGAAATTGCCAGTTACACTGTATACGTGTACATGTACACTATGTACCTACACATAGCCCATCTTAGTTCCGTTGCTCAAGGTAACAGCCACAACTTGAAAGAACTCCCCATATTAAAATAGGTGGTATGGCAAGCCAGCGAACCAGGCATGCCCAAATGAACGGACTGCACATTCATTGACAAACATACATGTACCTGATTTCTTTCCTGCTTGAGTTCCAGGAGAATCAATATATTTGTAATCAATATTTGTAATTGTACTGGCATACAAAACAGCGTAGGATGGTCCTGCAAAGATTGAAAATGTCAGTCCCTCCAACCTTTTCAAAATGTGTAGATTTTTTAGTCACTCTATAGTCAGGCAGCATTATTTCTTGAAAAGTTTGTTTTGATTTTTTTTTTTTTACATAAACCTGCATCCAATTTGTGTGACCTCCAACCTCCCCCAAACTGCGGTAGCCACTTTACCAGTAACTGTAACTGTGTGCATTCGAATGAAAGAAAAAAAGAGAGGGCAGTCCCTGAAGGTATAGCGCAGTAAGCTTCTGATTGTGGGTCCACACTGACTCCCCACTGACTCCCCAAGGCTCCAGCCAGTAAATATAGGCCTACATGAGTACATGTACATGTACATAAAATCAAGCCTCGCGCTAGTAAATTGAGTTTTTTTGCTAGCCCGTAGCAAGTTTTACTAGGCCTGTCAAATTAGTATTGAATTTAAAACAAGGTTATCAGGTCAAGTAAAACAAATTATTAGTTTCTACTTTCTCATCCCTGCCTGCATAATTTTTTTGCCACCACACCGCTGTCTACTTTTTACTCGTCTGCCGGGCTAGCAAAGTGGGCCATTTTACTAGCCCGCAGCTGTTTTTACTAGACAATGACCGCCGGGCTAGTGCTAAGGTCGAGCCCTGATAAAATATACATGTACTGTAGAATGATGGTCATTCTGCTGTTGAGAAAGGCCCTGCTAGGATCAGAATTATGTCAGGCCCTGCTAATTCCCACGATATAGGCCTATGCATTAATTTGTGTTGTCAGTAGGCAGTGTGCCATTTTGTGGGGTATTAATTACTCACTTATAAACACAGTTGACAATTTGGGAAGGCCACCACAAGAGCGGTCTCGGGTTCATGTTCAGCGGCTTATTTCACGAAACGCTTAGACGCGTCTTAGGAAGGGTCACTCGTCTTAAGCCAGGATGCGTCCTAGGATCGATTTTACATTATGCCAGTACGTTGGTGTGGGAGGGAGGGAGGGAGGGGGGTTCAGTGGCACCGACACCCGCCAAGCAAACGCAATCAATCATAGCCAGGCCTGTCCCTAGGCCCACTCTCTGAGGTCATTACCCGCACATGGGACATGAATGTTGTTGGTTTTGAGGCCCCTGCCTGATAGCGGCGGCGGCAGCCATGAGCTGACAAAGTGCACAGATCAAACGGCGATAATCAGGGCAGTGACTCCCAATCGGGTTTGTGCAGGGGGGGGGGGAGGGGGAGGGGGGAGGCAAACCGAGGGAAGGACACGTCCCAAGCCAGTGTGGGACTTACACACTCACAGCAGGCATCATCGGATTTGTTTTGCACTTTGTGATGAGAGCCCAAATCAAAAACTCATGCTGGAAAAACACTTCAGAATGTTGCTATTTTTTTTTCATTTTTTTTTTTCAGCTGTAAAAATCGAATCAAAACAAGGCAAAGACCGCTTGCTGATAAACCCACTCTCATGTAGGACTTGCTGTACATATGCTCAAAGTACATACATGTACATGTAACTCAATGCCAGTGTGTGCAGAAAGCATGTTTCGATTGTGGGTTCTTGTGCAGGCCTTTACAGCCCTGAAGTGGATTCTATGCGGATTCTATGTACAATCAAGTTCTTTTTTTTTCTTCACAAAATGCTTTGCATCCTTTTTCTGACAACCGCTGGAGATTAAAAGACAAGGTTGCCAAGTAAAATCTTGATTTGAAGGTTACATACGTATGCTGTACAACTGATAGCCGCACGTATATAAATCAAAAAGCGACAAGCATCACACAGCACAAACCCTTTGTTGTTCATCCTGTTTTGCCGAGGAAGACTTTCCCACACAGCATTTTAGGTTATTACTTAGTTGTGAATGCGTGTAAAGTTGTAAAGAGGTTTGAAAGACTGGCCGTGCCGGTGGGATTTAAGACTAACCTTGCTAAGAACTTATTGCTAATATATCTCGTGTTAGCCACAGCATCACAAAATATATTCAAACTTGTTGTTGGTGAGCTACATTGTAAGTCACCAGCAGTCGACTTCACCAAACCCAATGTAACTAAAGATCAATCGTAAGACAATGAGGGATGCACAGAAACCATACGGTGTATCACAACTGACAATAGGTTATCCATAGTAAGTTGAGTTACGATGCATCGTAAGGCTTTGTGAAATCCACCCCAGACCAGGCTTATCAGAGTTTGATAAGACTTGGAGGTTAGCATGGTGGAAGTTATATGTGGAAAGTTTGTGGAGACACCATGTAACTCTTTCCAGAAGGAGTGCAGCTCTGAAAAGAGCTGGTAACTTTCAAGTTTGATTTCACTTTGACTTTTTTTGGATTTAGTATTAAGTTCATTTAGCTGTCAGAGAGAAGAGCTTGTTACATTACAATCATTAGTGACGTGACCACGAGTCTGGATTTAAACCAAACGGAGAGATAGGATGTTTACATACAGTACAAGGACACATTGGCAATATGGCTGTGGGACCCACAGTTTGCACAGACTGCTACCAGTACCGGCCGGCTCAGGCCGCGAGCCCGGCCAGGTTGGGCGCACTACCCTACCCGCTCACCTCTCTGGCGGCCAGGATGATGGTGGTGATCTGGGAGCGGTCGCCCCACTCGGCCAGGAAGGTCAGCGTGAAGGCCTGCAGCAGGATGGGCGAGAACAGCCCCAGCACCTTCCGCTGGCGCCCGCCCCGCACGATGCCGGACTCGGGGTCCTGTGTCACGGTAGCCGCCGAGGCCTTCTCCATCTGTGCGGACGGACGAACGCAGGCAGCCGCAAAAAAAAGGGGGGGAAAGGGACAGAAGATGCCGTGAGTCTAAATGCTTGCGGCGCACAGGGTGCACACATCAAAGCTAATGTACACGAGGTCATGAATGCGAGTTAATAAGGTGCCCTAGCACTGAGGTCAAGATAGCCTTGGCTGGTGGGGTTCCATCCTCCACCCTGTGCTAGCTTCGCTCAGGCTCACTCCATCTGCAAGACGGAATGGGAGGGTGGCAGGTCATAGAGAACATCTATATCACAATGAGTCCAAATGAGGAGGGGGGGGGGTTGATGTGAACATGCTTTATCAACCTTAACGCCCTTGCACTGAGGCCGTTTGAATGTGACTCAGGGGCCCGTCCTGCAGACTTTCTTTATCAGCAAAGATTGAGATTGGGGCGGCAATCAAAGGATGGCAGCACACTGGGCGTGGACATGAACGCATGGTTTTCATATTGTTGTTCTGTCTGCATAATGACGTCCACGCGTAAGGTCGGCTGTATGACTAAGCATCAGTGATGTCAGTATGCGGTGTAATAATATTCATGGCTCTATTGTCCAACCTGCTTGCTCAGGACACTCAGATGCAAGCACTCAAGTAGTCACCGCTCAATGTGGGCAAGACGAGTGTACAATCGAGTGCTTGCTCAGGTCAACAACAAAAGATACATGTACTGTATACACAGATATATATCACTTAAAGTGATATACAAAAATTGTTGCAAACTGCTTACTGACTAAAATCACCAAAATGCAAATCTCAAAATTTAGTGGGCCTGACGTTTCGATCCTAGCAGGACCTTTCTCAAAGGTCCTGCTAGGTCCTTTGAGAAAGGTCCTGCTAGGATCGAAACGTCAGGCCCACTAAATTTTGAAATGTATATCACATGTACATCCCGTATGGTCACAGTGCACATGGAGCTTCAGAATGACACCCAGGAGTATTCCCAAAGAACGTGTGCATGTTTAAATAAAGTGTGCGTGTACAGTACACAGAATGAGTGCATTGTAGTTTGTTCATGTACATGTATACAGAATGTTTGCATGAATGGGAACAATTAGCAATTCACAATTACATGTCTCTGAAATGAAGGGCTTTGTTAAAAGGGAATTCCTAGTTTCCAAGCACTGCATAGCTTCATTTGTGAGGAGCTTAGCACAATACGGCTCTTCACAGTATTCAAAGCTAAGGTTCGATCAAATCCTGGTCAAGTCCAATTTTCTTTGTTCTTTACTGACTGACAATTTTCAAAATTTGGTGTGTCTGACGTTTCGATCCTAGCAGGACCTCCCTCAAAGGCAGAGACTGACAATTTGGATAGGACACCAACACAATATAGACAAATCTTAGGAGCACTAAGAAAATGACTTCTTTTTGGATGTTGGCTGTGAAGCTATCACGATTGTTGACCAGCTAGGGGGAAAAGCTTTGTTTTATGACAAGGAAATGATAGGACATAAACTCCAATTTAAGCAACTGGAAATAGATAACAAAACCAGTTGGAAAAACATTCCTCTATTCAATTAAAAAAATGCTAAACACTTGACTCAGTGCGTCTATGACAAAACACAGTTTTGGAAGGTTGGGTCAAAAATTTGTTCCGTTTTACCAGGCGAGAATTATCAAAAATGCAGGGGGCCTGTTGATTCGATTCCTGTCAGGACCTACCGGTATCTCCAAGGCAGAATTTGCCTTTCAAATCCAGCTTGATCGGAGCAGGACCTTTCTCAAAGACAGAATCTGCCTTTGAGAAAAAGGTCCTACTAGGATCATCTACATGTTTGAGATTTCCATTGGATTTTGAGTCATTTCAGACACTATTAGCAGTCTGCAACATCTTGAATGTAACCCGCTTTAAGATGAGAATCAGCTATGGCTATGGCGGTGGTTGATCATGCTAGGGAGATGCTCAATTCATAGTTTGAATACAGGATGATGTACAATTTTCCAAAGCAACAGCCATACCCGCTTATTGCAGTAATGACTCCGAATCCTAGTAAGCCAAACCAGATGCCTTTGGTGTGAAATCCTGAGCCAGTTTCTTTTTTTTCTTTTCTTTTTAAATGAGGTGGAATGACTCCCCAAGGATGGGCATGGGATGATGCCATTCCAGCCTGTATGTACGTGTACATGTTGACACATGATATTTTAAAGGCATGGTTGGTTGGCTGGTTGCTTTTTCCTCTTACTCACATCATTTATGGCGGTGCCATTTGACACCACTTTACCATTTGGGGTTTTCTGAAAGAGACAACAGACGTGCACATGTATGCGTACTTTGTAAGGAACAGGCCTTCCCCCAATCTGCATTTCAGCATCGTGCTATTAGACTAGCTTCACAACGATCACTCCATGCCAAAGTGCACTGGGCAAAGTGTTAACTACTGTACTATGCACATCAGTGCAAACCCCATACAGTCTCGCCCACGCAAAAAGTCATGCGGTACCCGCCGCTATACAGATTCCAATGCATGGCCTCGACCAGCTCGGTGCTATTGTGGGTAAGACATCTGCACCAGAGAGCAGGAAATGCAGGATCAAATCCCAACCAGATTTCCAGAATCAATTTTGATTCCAAGCAGGCCATCGGGCAAAGCACTGGGCATACAGTGCTTACTACATGTACATGCACATGTTAAACCTATGAATCACATGCAAACCGATGAGATACCATATCAGGCTATTCATGGTGGTGGTAGCCAAGTCAAAGGTGGTATATATACATGCAGTGACACCATGTAAGAATTTCTGAGAAGAACCATGCAGTATATCAATGAGACATTCTCACATTGTGTTAGCCTAAACAACCCTTACGTTCAAACCGACATAGAAATTCTATAGTTTCTCATCCCCGCCTGCATCGTCTTTTGCCGCCGCATCAAATTATCAAAACAATAAAATAAAAAAAATGATTGATTTTCGCTGTTTCCGGCCATTGAACCTCGCACATGCACAGCCTACATATCATACCATACTTAAAAACGCCTGGAAATTAGACTACCTGTTTTTAGGGAAAAAACATGTTTAGGAAACTTAGGGCGAAACAAAAAAAAGTGCCAGCATCCTCCTTTTATCAAAAAGTTAGGATGAGAAACTAATCATTTTTTTTTTTACTTGCCGTTATATCTGTGACAGGTTTCGAGACTGCTCCTGGACACCGGTGTGCCGTCCACTCACCTCTTCGTCTCGCCTCTTGAGGTCCGCCTGCACCTCCTCCAACTCCTCCTGGCCCTCGTCGGCCGCCATGTTCCAGCCCTCGCGCAGCATACGCAGGCCAAACAGGGCAAAGAGGAAGGTGGACACGTAGTAGGTGAACCAGCGAGGGATGACCGTGGTGGCGTAACCCAGCAGAGCTAAGAAGAGGAAACGCGACGGGGGGGGGGGGGGGGGGGAAACACAGTCATAAGGGGAGGGTTGATTTATCTCCGACAAAATGTCATAGCGATCTAATACGAGAGAAGCAAGTTATATGAATCTGTAAAACCAACTAGGTGGAGATGGTAGTCTATCCTACACAACTGTCGCAAAAGGGCAATCATTTTACAGATTTTTTGATTTTCATCCAGTCAAGTGCGAGTAACTTGTTATTGTGACTCGTGTCTGAGTCCGAGTCAGTAGGTTCAAGTAGCGTACCTGACTAACCAGAGTCCTTTGTGATCGTTATTTCGGTCTGGGACCCCGAGACAATTGCTATCATTGGCTTGAATCAGAGCCTGGGTTAGTAGGTCCAAGTGCCAGACTAACCAGAGTCCTTTGTGATTGTCATTCAGGCCTGGGGCCGAATCAGTAGGTCCAAGTACCAGACTAACCAGAGTCTTTTGTGATTTTCATTCAGGTCTGGGGCCGAATCAGTAGGTCCAAGTACCAGACTAACCAGAGTCCTTTCTGATTGTCATTCAGGTCTGGGGCCGAATCCGTAGGTCCAAGTACCAGACTAACCAGAGTCCTTTGTGATTGTCATTCAGGTCTGGGGCCGAATCAGTAGGTCCAAGTACCAGACTAACCAGAGTCCTCTGTGATTGTCATTCAGGTCTGGGGCCGAATCAGTAGGTCCAAGTGCCAGACTAACCAGAGTCCTTTGTGATTGTCATTCAGGTCTGGGGCCGAATCAGTAGGTCCAAGTACCAGACTAACCAGAGTCCTTTGTGATTGTCATTCAGGTCTGGGGCCGAATCAGTAGGTCCAAGTACCAGACTAACCAGAGTCCTTTGTGATTCACATTCAGGTCTGGGGCCGAATCCGTAGGTCCAAGTACCTGACTAACCAGAGTTCTTTGTGATTGTCATTCAGGTCTGGGGCCGAATCCGTAGGTCCAAGTACCAGACTAACCAGAGTCCTTTGTGATTGTCATTTTGGTCTGGAGCCGAGTCCGTAGGTCCAAGTACCAGACTAACCAGAGTCCTCTGTGATTGTCATTCAGGTCCGGGGCCGAATCAGTAGGTCCAAGTACCAGACTAACCAGAGTCCTCTGTGATTGTCATTCAGGTCTGGGGCCGAATCAGTAGGTCCAAGTACCAGACTAACCAGAGTCCTTTGTGATTCACATTCAGGTCTGGGGCCGAGTCAGTGGGTCCAAGTACCAGACTAACCAGAGTCCTTTGTGATTGTAATTTTGGTCTGGAGCCGAGTCCGTAGGTCCAAGTACCAGACTAACCAGAGTCCTCTGTGATTGTCATTAAGGTCTGGGGCCGAATCAGTAGGTCCAAGTACCAGACTAACCAGAGTCCTTTGTGATTGTCATTTTGGTCTGGAACCGAGTCCGTAGGTCCAAGTACCAGACTAACCAGAGTCCTCTGTGATCGTCATTTGGGTCTGGGGCCGAGTCATTGACTCGTGTCAGAGTCAGAGTCACGTCTAAAATCAAACTCAAGGCAGATTCCAGTCCGAGTCACGCGTCTGGGGGGGGGGGGGGTGATGTGCGCCTACCCGACAGGACGGTCATGACGGCCAGCGCCGACAGCGCTCCGGAGAAGACGGTGACCCGAGCGTGTCTCATGGCCATGATGGCGGCGATGAAGAAGGTCTTGTCCCCCAACTCGCTGACGATGATGACGGAGAGCGAGGCCACAAAGGCGTGCACGAAGCCCAGGCGGGCCGTCGGCTTCTTGCCCGGCACGGCCACGGCCATGGGCACGTGCAGGTCCGGCACCTCGACTTCATTCTGCTTGAGAATGAGAGGGGCCGCCTTCTCCTCTGAAGACTGCAAAAGAAAAACCAAGGCTGGCCACTGAACTGAACGCCACAAAGCAAAGTACATTCATGTACGTGTATGCTATCTGTTTTAAAACAATGCTGCTCTGATATAATGTACAGGAAACCCAACAGAAATTGGGCAAGGGAGTGTTACTCCATGTTTGTTTTTGTTTTTTTTAACAAAATTATGAGAGAAAAAACCCCACAAACCCCAAAAGAAACCCAAATAACAATTCGTGTTTTCAAAAGTTTGTGTTGATAATTTCCCATTACCGCCCTTGACTGCACTCCTTCACTTCATCTTTGACTGTGTAGAACTGGGAGCACTTTAGTCACTCGAAATTTAAGAGAGAATCTGCCTGTATTTAAACGCCAGGTTCACTAACTTTAAACTGATATACAAAAATGTTGCAAACTGCTTACTGACTAAAATCACCAAAATGCAAATCTCAAAATTTAGTGGGCCTGACGTTTCGATTCTAGCAAGGACATTTCTCAAAGGCAGAGAAAGGTCCTGCTAGGATCGAAACGTCAGGCCCACTAAATTCTAACTTGAAACTGATTTATTTTGACAAACAAAACTCAGTGACAGAGTCCAGACCAAAGACTGAAAAAGAGCAATTTACTGGACAAATCAGACCCCAGGCCTCTGGAGTGTGTCTACTGTCTGGGTGTACATGTACAGTACATGTATTTGTGCAACAATTCACCTACTGCTGCACGCTGTACGGGCCTGCCACTGCATGCCCGTGAGGAAGGTTCCGTGGAGATAAGGGAGGGGGGAGGGGAGGTTTCCACTGAGAGGAACAATCGTCAATTGTTTGCACTGATAAGGCAGACCTTGTCCGAAAATGGACTTCGGCAATGATACCCAGAGAGCAGCAGATCCAGCGATCGATCGGGTCTGTTTGAATTACAAGTTCTTTTCAAAAGGTTGATGAGCAAGAGTGCTTTTATTTCAGAATACACCATTGTATGCAGTGGGCAAAGGTACAGTGTATACTACCGTGTGTAAAACCAAACCTCTTGGGTTATCTGTATGCTAATGGTAATGAACGCGTAAGGAAAATTCAGCCTCCGAATGCCGGCACGTGGAGGGTGCCAAAATTCGTATTGACTCAACGAAATTCCAAACTTTCCCAAGAGCTTTGAACTATTGAGGCAGTGGGTTGAATAGTGAAATGCTATTCAAATTAAAAGCTAATATAAAAAGCATTGCAAACTGCTCACTGACTAAAATGACCTGCAATACATAAATTACAAAAAATAGAGGGCCTGATGTTTCGATCCTACAGTAGCAGGACCTTTCTCAAAGGCAAAGTGAGTGACAAGGACAAACATAGACGGTCAGGGGAAGGAAAGCCCTGACGCACAAATTCAAATTCAAAACTGTGTTCCAACTTCTGGGCAGCTTAACAATAAATACCCTTGTCCATTCAAAATGCAGTTGCCTTCGGTGGCCTCATTAACAGCACAAGGAAACATTGCATGGGCAAGCCCTGGCTAAAAAATATCTCCTGATGGGTGATTGGGGCAAGTAGCTGCTCCTTGCAGAGTGACCAGAAGGAGGTCTGCAGTCTGCATGCCGGCACAGACCGGTGAACACAGATGCGGACGAACGGGATCTAAACGGACACTGCAGCATCCAGTTCTCAGTTGCCTGATGAAGGTTAGCAGTCCCACCAACCGAAACGTCGATACAAGCAACATTCAAACATCACGTGACTTTGATCACCTTTTCTCCAAGGTAAACTACGGTTGCTTATATATATATCATACCGGTATATCATAATATTTCTTTGTGGAAAAAAAAAAGGAGGGGGGGGGGGCAAATTTCCCTAAAATGGGAGTACTCACTTTTCCCTCGCTGGCAACTTTCCCAGTGTCCTGCTGCCCTCTGTCAACCTTGTTCTCGTCCAGCACTGCCGCCCTGTGGTCACTGTCTGGTTCCCTGGGCTCGAGATCTCGCCGCAGCGAGGTCGCCTGGGCGCAGATGCAGAGCAAACACACCAGCACGGCAACACGGCCCAGAGACCCACACCACGGCCTGCTCATCTCCAAGGGACTGGCCCCGCTCCGAGGGAGGGAGATGATTCACCGATGGCCACACGGGCTTCCGAGGGAAACGGGAGGCAGTGGGGAAGGGGGGGGGGGTTTGCTATAGGGTGGGGGCTGGTTGGGCTGGGGGTGGGGTAGAGGTGGGCTGAGGGGGGATCCTGAACAATGGGGCCAGACTGCCGCCGATTTGAATGGGAAAAAACAGACGGACGAACGGACGGACGCACAATGTGTCCCTTCAGCAACCTTGAAGCATTCCTGTGTCTGACACGGCCCATACGTTGCAAGTAGCCTGTGTGGTGCGGTCACAAAATCTGGAGCAAATAAAAACCAAACGCAGACAATGCAGACCTGCAAATCAGACTCTTTTGCACTCCAAGGCAATGGCTTGTACGCAATAATGTTTGTACACGATGAAAATCTCATCATGCGCTTTAGCAATGAGCCCACATACAAACCACATTACACAAAGACTGGGTACTAGACGTGCTCTGCCAAACACACCAACGACTGTTTCATGTCGCGGTTATATTAGTATTACTAAGGCAAGCATTGTACTTGTAGTTGTACCAGTCTCACGAGCAGTAAGTTAAGGTGATATACAAAAATGTTGCAAACTGCTTACTGACTAAAATTACCAAAATGTAAATCTAAAATTTAGTGGGCCTGACGTTTCGATCCTAGCAGGACCTAGCAGTAAGTTAAGTAACTAGTAAGTATTACTCATTAGTATAGTATTTTTACACCTGAAGTGATGTTTCAACATGTCCGCGTCAATTTGCTCACGAAACAGTCGTCGGTGTGTTTGGCAAACCACGTCTACGGTCTAGTTCCCGGTTGAATTTTGAACAACTCGACATGTCCGATGCCGACATAGGAGAATTATTTCCAGAATTGCAATCCAAAGATTAATCCTAAGTACCGCTGAAGTACCTTGTTCGTCTTGACATGTGTAGAACTAGAATCCGGCAGGTGCTTTTTTAATGAATCTTTTGACGCAATTTCGGGCACTAGTTTTAACATTTATGGCCGTCTGTTGAGAATTTGTGTTTAAGTAACTAATACTGTAATACTAATAGTAATACTCAATACTATTAGTAATAGTAATACTTTAGTAACACCAGTGGCACCTGGCTCAAGGTAGCCGCGTATTCGGCCCAAAATCCCAGCCGCGTATTCAGCCGCACAATCACACAAACCTAGAACGCATGCGGCAAAAGGAGGCCCTTTTTCCGACGTGCATCGGGTCCGTTTTTTAACGAAATAAAATTATTCCAGCACATAACATGAACTTTAACACATCAATCTTCAACAAGAGTATGTAATCTAATAAATGTATCATTTACAGCCCCTTCGACTGAGTTTTTTTAGGCAAATTGAGGGACAAAATGCGACTCTAAAAAAAGCCCCAAAATTTGCCAAAGATTTAAGTACGTGACAACAAATGCTCATTAAAAACAAAATGTACCCTACAATTTTGAGAAAAGTTGGATTTTTCTTCCACAATCCAACTCATCCAACCCATGGGCAGGCCCAATTTTGGAGAGGGCATATTCTTTTCACTAATTAGTGTCTAATTAGGACTCTAATGATGGGCGCCATTTTGGACCCAAATCGTCAAAAATGGGCAACTCGCTAGCACCATGCTAAAACTAGTGCTCCGTAAAAACAAAATGTACCCTTCAGTTTTGAGAAAAGTTGGATTTTTCTTCCACAATCCAACTCATCCATCCTATGGGCAGGCCCAATTTTGGAGAGGGCAAATTCTTTTCACTAATTAGTGTCTAATTAGGACTCTAATGATGGGCGCCATTTTGGACCCAAATCGTCAAAAATGGGCAACTCACTACCACCATGCTGACAATAGTGCTCCGTAAAAACAAAATGTACCCTTCAGTTTTGAGAAAAGTTGGATTTTTCTTCCACAATCCAACTCATCCATCCTATGGGCAGGCCCAATTTTGGAGAGGGCATATTCTTTTCACTAATTAGTGTCTAATTAGGACTCTAATGATGGGCGCCATTTTGGACCCAAATCGTCAAAAATGGGCAACTCGCTACCACCATGCTGACAGTAGTGCTCCGTAAAAACAAAATGTACCCTTCAGTTTTGAGAAAAGTTGGATTTTTCTTCCACAATCCAACTCATCCATCCTATGGGCAGGCCCAATTTTGGAGAGGGCAAATTCTTTTCACTAATTAGTGTCTAATTAGGACTCGCTTTATGAGCGCCATTTTTGACCCAAATCGTCGAAAATGGGCAACTCGCTAGCACCATGCTAAAACTAGTGCTCCGTAAAAACAAAATGTACCCTTCAGTTTTGAGAAAAGTTGGATTTTTCTTCCACATTCCAACTCATCCATCCTATGGGCAGGCCCAATTTTGGAGAGGGCATATTCTTTTCACTAATTAGTGTCTAATTAGGACTCTAATGATGGGCGCCATTTTGGACCCCAAATCGTCAAATATGGGCAACTCGCTACCACCATGCTGACAGTAGTGCTCCGTAAAAACAAAATGTACCCTACAGTTTTGAGAAAAGTTGGATTTTTCTTCCGCAATCAAACTCATCCATCCTATGGGCAGGCCCAATTTTGGAGAGGGCATATTCTTTTCACTATTTAGTGTCTAATTAGGACTCTAATGATGGGCGCCATTTTGGACCCAAATCGTCAAAAATGGGCAACTCGCTTATACCACCATGCTGACAATAGTGCTCCGTAAAAACAAAATGTACCCTTCAGTTTTGAGAAAAGTTGGATTTTTCTTCCACAATCCAACTCATCCATCCTATGGGCAGGCCCAATTTTGGAGAGGGCATATTCTTTTCACTAATTAGTGTCTAATTAGGACTCTAATGATGGGCGCCATTTTGGACCCAAATCGTCAAAAATGGGCAACTCGCTACCACCATGCTGACAGTAGTGCTCCGTAAAAACAAAATGTACCCTTCAGTTTTGAGAAAAAATGGAATTTTCTTCCACATTCCAACTCATCCATCCTATGGGCAGGCCCAATTTTGGAGAGGGCATATTCTTTTCACTAATTAGTGTCTAATTAGGACTCTAATGATGGGCGCCATTTTGGACCCAAATCGTCAAAAATGGGCAACTCGCTACCACCATGCTGACAATAGTGCTCCGTAAAAACAAAATGTACCCTTCAGTTTTGAGAAAAGTTGGATTTTTCTTCCACAATCCAACTCATCCATCCTATGGGCAGGCCCAATTTTGGAGAGGGCAAATTCTTTTCACTAATTAGTGTCTAATTAGGACTCTAATGATGGGCGCCATTTTGGACACAAATCGTCAAAAATGGGCAACTCGCTAGCACCATGCTGACAGTAGTGCTCCGTAAAAACAAAATGTACCCTTCAGTTTTGAGAAAAGTTGGTTTTTTCTTCCACAATCCAACTTATCCATCCTATGGGCAGGCCCAATTTTGGAGAGGGCATATTCTTTTCAGTAATTAGTGTCTAATTAGGACTCTAATGATGAGCGCCATTTTGGACCCCAAATCGTCAAAAATGGGCAACTCGCTAGCACCATGCTAAAACTAGTGCTCCGTAAAAACAAAATGTACCCTTCAGTTTTGAGAAAAGTTGGATTTTTCTTCCACAATCCAACTCATCCAACCCATGGGCAGGCCCAATTTTGGAGAGGGCATATTCTTTTCACTAATTAGTGTCTAATTAGGACTCTAATGATGGGCGCCATTTTGGACCCAAATCGTCAAAAATGGGCAACTCGCTACCACCATGCTGACAATAGTGCTCCGTAAAAACAAAATGTACCCTTCAGTTTTGAGAAAAGTTGGATTTTTCTTCCACAATCCAACTCATCCATCCTATGGGCAGGCCCAATTTTGGAGAGGGCAAATTCTTTTCACTAATTAGTGTCTAATTAGGACTCTAATGATGGGCGCCATTTTGGACACAAATCGTCAAAAATGGGCAACTCGCTAGCACCATGCTAAAACTAGTGCTCCGTAAAAACAAAATGTACCCTTCAGTTTTGAGAAAAGTTGGTTTTTTCTTCCACAATCCAACTCATCCAACCCATGGGCAGGCCCAATTTTGGAGAGGGCATATTCTTTTCAGTAATTAGTGTCTAATTAGGACTCTAATGATGAGCGCCATTTTGGACCCCAAATCGTCAAAAATGGGCAACTCGCTAGCACCATGCTAAAACTAGTGCTCCGTAAAAACAAAATGTACCCTTCAGTTTTGAGAAAAGTTGGATTTTTCTTCCACAATCCAACTCATCCAACCCATGGGCAGGCCCAATTTTGGAGAGGGCATATTCTTTTCACTAATTAGTGTCTAATTAGGACTCGCTTTATGAGCGCCATTTTGGACCCCAAATCGTCGAAAATGGGCAACTTGCTAGCACCGTGCTAAAACTAGTGCTCCGTAAAAACAAAATGTACCCTTCAGTTTTGAGAAAAGTTGGATTTTTCTTCCACAATCCAACTCATCCAACCCATGGGCAGGCCCAATTTTGGAGAGGGCATATTCTTTTCACTAATTAGTGTCTAATTAGGACTCTAATGATGGGCGCCAATTTCTACCCCAAATCGACGAAAATTTGGCATATATCTCATGGACAGTATAGTGCTCCATCGATGCATAATGTTTCTTCCCATCATCTTACTGTTACTCACGCATAGGGGGCCTACTAAATTGCAACTTATAAAATGAAGGTAGGCCTATGTATTGACTATGTTCGTTAAAGGTTCATAAATCCACTCAGGGAAATTACACACCACATGGTTTGAATAAACTGGTTTTATTAAACTGTCGGTAAAGAGCTATGACACCATTCCGGGGAATAAGACACCACATGGTTTATAAAACAAAATATTAAACACCTTAATAATTATAGCCGTACTTGACCAGTACCCATGCATTATGAAAGAGTAATGTCAACCAAGTGGGATCTCTTTCTATACCATTGTGTATACGCTACTTCAGGCTCTTACATTATTTCAATTTGTAAAATGCATTATCAGTACAGTATATACATGTATATAGGACTTGGGGGCTGAAGCTCATTATACAGTATAAATAAGGAAAATATATTACACATTACATGTATACACTTTTAGTCATTTATTTACCGGTTCGCCGAAGAAGGTTCAGCTAATTTCATCCTGCAAATAGCAGTAGGCCTATTCCTTAATTAAACGGAAAGTGTGTGCCTCTTGATATAAAAACCGCAGAAAATATAGAAAATAATTCTCTACCCTTTCTCGAAATTATTATGGAGACCATAAATTATAATTCTTAAAGGTTAAAGAAATTGCTTTCCAGACACAAGATAACACATTTAACAAAGTACATGTATGTACACAGTTTCACGGGAAGTTTCATGTATACCGGGCTGCCTTTATACTCAAAAGCAACTTTATTACTAGTCCTTCTGAAGGTTTTTGACACATACTCATCAAGACATTTTATGATTTTACCTAACGAAATTTGATCAAACCCTGCCACTATATAATTCCCAACAAAATGAGACGTTGGATGGGCCTGACTCTGTTACAATTGGATTGAATCGAAAGTATATAGCTACAGCCTATAATTAGGGAAGAAACATAATTATATCTTTCCACAAAGTGCGATTATAAAACATACTACGGGCGTAATTTCAACAACCCCCATGGTTCAAGAAGTACTATTGGTACATACATGCTGAATAATAGGCCTAATTACCCACAAATTATCGTACATATAGCCTACACATGTAGTCACCATTATTGTGTAGCTTTCCTATTGCATGAAAGCTGATAACAGTCTTTGTAATTCGGGATCGACAATGTTTGATCTCTTTAGAAGTATACAAGTCATGTACATTCTGAGTTGGTCGTGATTATGTGATGTACTTTGCACACTTTTGCTTTTAAGAGCTATTTCCTCTGCAATCAAACAGCAGAACACCCCACAACTTGCCGAATCCACTTGTTGTTGACATACCACTTTCTGAATTGCAAATGTTTCATTGCTCTCCAATATACTGGGAATTTCACTCCAGTATCTATTAAGTCTCCCGTTTCGGAAAAGGTCACAGAATGCGCGGCCATGATTGATTAATTTTTGACGAGTGTCTCTACTGCTGTTAAGGGAGTCATAACAAACGAACTTATTATGACAATTGTCAAGCACATACAGAATAAAATGGTTGTTTTCGCGAAGAGGAAAAAACATAAAGTCACAAAATGTTGTGCTTTGAACGAAGGCTGCAGAAACGCGTTTGAACGTTTGTGTAGTTGCCTGTTTATTGACAACTTTGCTTGTTTCACTGCAAGGCATGACCCAGTATTTTCTGCAATCAATACCTTCATTTAGCATCTCGCACAGCTGACTGATATAAAAATCAACGACAAAATCGCTGAGCCAACCTGGCTGATAATTTTTGTGGATATGTTTCAATCTTTTCAAGTTGATTGCTTGGGCATACTGTTAATCATAGCCAATTGGTCGTGGGTGAGGAAATCGTTTGTCCTATCGTCTCGAACTGCTACACTATGCATATTCTTGTCATCGATTGCTGCCCACAAATGTTTGATTAATTCCTCCTCTTTGTTATTAACTGTGAAGTATAATTCAGTATTCACAGAGGATGATGAAGATGACTCAGTTCTTTCATAAAAAAATAAATAGCCCGTTGTCGATGCAACTTTTGTGAAATTAAAGACACTTGTGGTTTTAACGATATCATCATTACATTGTAGGAGTTCATTTTTGTCAATCAAAAAAGTTGTGTAATGCCCAGACTGCACAGATTTTCCATCGTGGGCAATTACCGAACGCAGTCTGTATACAGCCGGGGTGTGATTTGTGCAGAATTTTGAAAGGTCTATTTCCATTGTGGGTGATATATCGGAATTTAGTTTCACTAGTTGCTCATCTACTGCACCGAATCTTAAAAGCTGTACAACTAACAATTTAGGGCAGTTAATAATGCGCGTGAAGATAGTTTTTTTACATTGAGTCTTTCCACACTCATCGCAGCGAAGGCCACTAATCACTTCGTCCTTAAAGAATTCTTGCAAACAATTGACGATGCTGAATGTGTGGACAGCAACGGACAATATACCAAACGTTGAACTCTCAACAATTGAGTTGTTCTCGCAGTTCAGGCACATGAGGCTTTTGCAAATCTCAATCTCATGCGTAAGGCAGGACTCGCCCAAAAATGGAACTATGAGCTGGAGATAAAACTCAGCTACGTCTTGCTGCTCATTGCATCTCATATTCATCTTACTGGCAGAATCTTCTACCAAAGGTTGAATTACCCGAAACGGGATAGGTCTGGATATGTCTGTGGACAGCATTTCAAAAATATCTATAAACCCCCGCCACAGGAATGTGTCACTGCCTTGATATTTGCAAGTCTTCAACTTTGCCAAACCTACGAATGGTTTGACAGCTTGAAGAGTGGAAATCCACCAACAAGACACACTGTTGTTGGAAATGCCCCTCGGTAATGCCGGGTTTCCAGGTTTTCCAATACTTAATTTTGGTTTATTTTTGGTCCTTTTGCCATCAACTTCAAGTTTCTTTGCTATTTTCGGAGAGACGTGAAGATCTTCGTCGTCGTCTGATTCAAGTAAGATAGCCGCAGGCTTCCTTTGGCGTTTATGTTTAGATTTCTCTTTGAAGTGTAACCCGTTTAACAGAGGTGTTAAATAAATCCCCTTTTTCGTTGGAGTACTTGTACGTATAATATATACGTTTCCTCCATGTTTCACGGGAAAGCTTGACAGATCTGGGAGGGATTCTTTTCTTATTTGAACAAAATGCTTCGCAGAACTCCCTCTGTAGGGGCAGCATATCTCGTTCGTATTTTACTACAAAATCAGTTAATCTTTTGGAACGATTATGATTCATTTTAGCTCTTTTAACCTCCTGCATACTTTTTTCGATGATACCTTGAGTTCGATTATTATACGTGATGTTTTGATAGGCTGATTTGTTTAGTGTAGTGTATATCTTGGAATAATGTTCGTACGCATCGGAACACCCGTGCCTCCCAAAAATCATGAAGCAAAAGCCCCGACCAGTTACAGATATTTGGTAAAGAGAACTCCAACAAATAGGCTATGTACTCTTTCCCGAAATACGAATTTCCATTTGGGTCCAAAATGGCGCTCATCATTAGAGTCCTAATTAGACACTAATTAGTGAAAAGAATATGCCCTCTCCAAAATTGGGCCTGCCCATAGGTTGGATGAGTTGGATTGTGGAAGAAAAAACCAACTTTTCTCAAAACTGAAGGGTACATTTTGTTTTTACGGAGCACTACTGTCAGCATGGTGCTAGCGAGTTGCCCATTTTTGACGATTTCGGTCCAAAATGGCGCTCATCATTAGAGTCCTAATTAGACACTAATTAGTGAAAAGAATATGCCCTCTCCAAAATTGGGCCTGCCCATGGGTTGGATGAGTTGGATTGTGGAAGAAAAAACCAACTTTTCTCAAAACTGAAGGGTACATTTTGTTTTTACGGAGCACTACTGTCAGCATGGTGTTAGCGAGTTGCCCATATTTGACGATTTGGGTCCAAAATGGCGCCCATCATTAGAGTCCTAATTAGACACTAATTAGTGAAAAGAATATGCCCTCTCCAAAATTGGGCCTGCCCATAGGATGGATGAGTTGGATTGTGGAAGAAAAATCCAACTTTTCTCAAAACTGAAGGGTACATTTTGTTTTTACGGAGCACTATTGTCAGCATGGTGGTAGTGAGTTGCCCATTTTTGACGATTTGGGTCCAAAATGGCGCCCATCATTAGAGTCCTAATTAGACACTAATTAGTGAAAAGAATTTGCCCTCTCCAAAATTGGGCCTGCCCATAGGATGGATGAGTTGGATTGTGGAAGAAAAATCCAACTTTTCTCAAAACTGAAGGGTACATTTTGTTTTTACGGAGCACTAGTTTTAGCATGGTGCTAGCGAGTTGCCCATTTTTGACGATTTGGGTCCAAAATGGCGCCCATCATTAGAGTCCTAATTAGACACTAATTAGTGAAAAGAATATGCCCTCTCCAAAATTGGGCCTGCCCATAGGATGGATGAGTTGGAATGTGGAAGAAAATTCCATTTTTTCTCAAAACTGAAGGGTACATTTTGTTTTTACGGAGCACTACTGTCAGCATGGTGGTAGTGAGTTGCCCATTTTTGACGATTTCGGTCCAAAATGGCGCTCATCATTAGAGTCCTAATTAGACACTAATTAGTGAAAAGAATTTGCCCTCTCCAAAATTGGGCCTGCCCATAGGATGGATGAGTTGGAATGTGGAAGAAAATTCCATTTTTTCTCAAAACTGAAGGGTACATTTTGTTTTTACGGAGCACTACTGTCAGCATGGTGGTAGCGAGTTGCCCATTTTTGACGATTTGGGTCCAAAATGGCGCCCATCATTAGAGTCCTAATTAGACACTAATTAGTGAAAAGAATATGCCCTCTCCAAAATTGGGCCTGCCCATGGGTTGGATGAGTTGGATTGTGGAAGAAAAAACCAACTTTTCTCAAAACTGAAGGGTACATTTTGTTTTTACGGAGCACTACTGTCAGCATGGTGGTAGCGAGTTGTCCATTTTTGACGATTTGGGTCCAAAATGGCGCCCATCATTAGAGTCCTAATTAGACACTAATTAGTGAAAAGAATATGCCCTCTCCAAAATTGGGCCTGCCCATAGGATGGATGAGTTGGATTGTGGAAGAAAAATCCAACTTTTCTCAAAACTGAAGGGTACATTTTGTTTTTACGGAGCACTACTGTCAGCATGGTGTTAGCGAGTTGCCCATATTTGACGATTTGGGTCCAAAATGGCGCCCATCATTAGAGTCCTAATTAGACACTAATTAGTGAAAAGAATATGCCCTCTCCAAAATTGGGCCTGCCCATAGGATGGATGAGTTGGATTGTGGAAGAAAAATCCAACTTTTCTCAAAACTGAAGGGTACATTTTGTTTTTACGGAGCACTATTGTCAGCATGGTGGTAGTGAGTTGCCCATTTTTGACGATTTGGGTCCAAAATGGCGCCCATCATTAGAGTCCTAATTAGACACTAATTAGTGAAAAGAATTTGCCCTCTCCAAAATTGGGCCTGCCCATAGGATGGATGAGTTGGATTGTGGAAGAAAAATCCAACTTTTCTCAAAACTGAAGGGTACATTTTGTTTTTACGGAGCACTAGTTTTAGCATGGTGCTAGCGAGTTGCCCATTTTTGACGATTTGGGTCCAAAATGGCGCCCATCATTAGAGTCCTAATTAGACACTAATTAGTGAAAAGAATATGCCCTCTCCAAAATTGGGCCTGCCCATGGGTTGGATGAGTTGGATTGTGGAAGAAAAATCCAACTTTTCTCAAAATTGTAGGGTACATTTTGTTTTTAATGAGCATTTGTTGTCACGTACTTAAATCTTTGGCAAATTTTGGGGCTTTTTTTAGAGTCGCATTTTGTCCCTCAATTTGCCTATAAAAACTCAGTCGAAGGGGCTGTAAATAATATATTTATTAGATTACATACTCTTGTTGAAGATTGATGTGTTAAAGTTCATGTTATGTGCTGGAATAATTTTATTTCGTTAAAAAACGGACCCGATGCACGTCGGAAAAAGGGCCTCCTTTTGCCGCATGCGTTCTAGGTTTGTGTGAATGTGCGGCTGAATACGCGGCTGGGATTTTGGGCCGAATACGCGGCTACCTTGAGCCAGGTACCAGTGGCTGTTGTTACGGCAGTCGTCCCTGTGGTTCCCTGACTTCACAGTATTTGTCAGGATGTTTAGCTCTTGGAACCAGACTATCAGCTAATAGACTGGTTCAACCAGCCTGCAATGCTGACGAAATACAATCAAGTCAGGGAACCACACGGACGACTGCCGTAACAACAGCCACTGCGAATAGTAATATATTAATACTATATTATCCACGGTGGGACGCTAATGCGACAGATATTGGATAAACACAAAAATCGTTTAAGAGGAGCTCCTATCGGCCCAGTAAGTGGGACTAGTAGTACTAGTAGTACAGGGGGTACTATCATCAATTAATTATGTAGTTCCCTGCAATTTCATGAACAGGTGAGCGGGTGACCGGTTGAGTCACTGAGGTTTTTTTTTCCTACGCGGCTATTTTCACCTTCTTCTTACTCCCAATTATAAATTGCAGGAAAGGTAGCGAGAGAGAACTGCGCACACAACCAATATTCTACAGCCGGCATAACTTACCCACATCTCACCCACAGCCCTAAACAAGTAAAAGCTGTTTTGTTAACGAATGATACTGACGGACAGAGAGGAACAATCCCACTTGAAGTGGTTCCACGCGTCAGCCGCTAGATCAAGAACAGCATAAACAGCTGCACTGCGCAAGACGTGCAATGAACTTGATGTCCCGTATCTTCCTGCATGTTATTTCCACAATACATGCACGAGTACTGGTATTCAGACCAAATCTCCATAGAACGGTGCACAACGGTGGGAGACCCCTGACTATTCATTGGTATCTATTTTTTATCAGTTCATTGGTACACGTTCTCGAGCAGGATACCAGGTATGCTCGGTGGGGCAGTCAAAGTACAACTCGTTTAGTACGAAATGAAGGCTTAGGCTCGGGCTCAAAACAAAACCTGAAAATCCAGGTTGTGGTTTGTTCCCGAATTGGGAAGGGTTGTTGGGTTGATAGGTACAGAGTATTCACCAAGAAACTGGGACCAAACGATTGTTTTTTTAGATGCCTGTGATTATTATAACGAGAAAGATGGGACCGAAGCCTAAGCCCGAGCCTAAGCCTTCATTTCGTAAACAGCGCTAGCGGCACTGACTGGTTCTATAGAAAAGCTAGAGGGCGTATTCCCTATTATATGCACTCGCAATCACGGGTGCAGAACACTAAACCGAATTCCCACTGAACACTACAAAAAAAAAACACTCACTTTCAAAGCCAATAATTCCATACCTAACAGTTTCTCAGTTCTTATAGCTATACTGAAAATTGTGGTTTGGACCTTCATCTCTCAGATTTTTTAAAAAATTTATTGTGCCCTTAGCCAATTAGATTTGTTGCTAATTACCCCCAGAAAAAACACCCCCACGTGTGTAGCCATCCACTAAGCCGAATTTCTGCAAGGATTTCGGGAGGGACCCCTCCACTTCTACAGCCAAACAGGGCCAGATTTAAAGCCTGATAATGTTCCAACTTACACACGAAAACTGCCGGTTTTTGATAGCGGTGTTGGGGTTGCAGACGATGCATAATAATGTTTTCTTCGAATCCGTTCTATTGTGGAGAAGTGCACCACAGGGCCAAATTAACGAGTTGGCCTGGGTAGTGATTCATTTTTATTAGATCAAAATGGACAGGGGTAACGGGTGGTATCCGAGTGCAGCGTTCTTGGCCACGGGTCTCGATCGTGTGGTTCGCCGGAGCGCGAAAACAAGCCAGTTCGCGCGTGAAGGACAGACCGCCCGAACTCGACCTATAATTATGTGACCCGGCACAGCATAATGAGGAATAACCCCCACTTTTGAGATTTTGAGATTTTCTAATAATGTGAAAGAGTATACCATTAGCTTTCAAAAGATATAAAAAATATTTCCGTGTAAATAGTACAAGGGGACTTCGCTCGTTCATTTGGTACCAGACACAAAATAGCAGTGCCATTCTAACTCCTCGAAAGCGGCCATTCAAAAAGACAGGAACTTTACATTTTCATGAAAACAGTCTGGTACCTCCATGGGGTCTCCTTTATCCCCGGTCCTTGCAGACGTCTTCATGGAGGAGTTCGAGTTGTCCTCTCTCCTCACTGCGGACCTCCAACCCACCCTCTGGCTCCGCTACGTGGATGACACGTTCGTGGTCTGGCCCCACGGCCCCACTGCCCTCCAAGAGTTCCTGCAGTACCTCAACGGACAACACCCCAACATCGCCTTCACCATGGAAGTCGAACAGGATGGCTCCATCCCTTTCCTGGATGTCAAGGTTTCCCGCAACCCAGACGGTACCCTTGCACACTCTGTGTACAGGAAACCGACCCACACGGACCGCTACCTCCATCAACGATCCTTTCACCACCCCGGCATCAAGGCTTCCGTCAACCGCACACTGGTGAGGCGGGCCTTCGACATTTGTGATGCAGCCTTGTTACAACCAGAACTGCAACACATCAAGTCTGCCCTCCAGATGAATGGATACAAGCCCAGCCACATCAAGCTCTCCACCCCACCCCCCGACCAAAGGGTCTCCTATACCCAAGGTCCCTCTCCTAGTTCTGACCCAGGTCCCACACCCAGGCCCCCCTCAGTCACCCTCCCATACATAGGCCCTGCATCTCACCGACTACAACGCGTCTTCCACAAAGCAGGCATAAGAGTCTTCCACTCATCGTCCAACAAGCTCCAGTCCTCCCTTCACACCCATAAGGACAAACCAGCCTCCTCGGAACAACCAGGTGTCTATCGTATCCCCTGCGAATGTGGAAAAGTCTACATTGGGGAGACCGGTAGAAACCTGGAAACCCGACTGAAGGAGCATAAAGCACACGGCCGGCGGGGTGACTTTGACAAGTCATCCATAGTCAAACACTCCCACTCTGAGGACCACCTAGTCAACTGGCATGCAGCGGAACTACTCGTCCCCATTCAACAATGGCACTCCCGACGGATCCGAGAGGCCATCGAAATCCGCAAGCATGACACAGTACCCCAAGACATCGGCTACCACCTCAGCGATATTTGGCTCCCCCTCATCCCGACCAATGGATCTTCTATATCCTAGGTCATCCCAACCATACCCACACCAGTCTAAGCCCCCTTCCCTAGCCGACTCATGGATCACCTATATCCACGGCCTCCCTACCACCTTCTGACACACCCCAGTGAGCACCTATAGGTTCCCCCCCCACCAGTCTCCCCTTAGGGTTTTCCCGCCTTCCCACCTCAGTGACCTAAGCCCCCCTTAGGATAATCCTCCCTAGAGGATAATCTTTCCCGCCTTCCCGCCTCAGCGACCACCGGTACATAAGGAGTTCCACCACCGATCCCAAGACATTCTCCTGATGACGGCCAGAGCATACTGGTCGAAACGTCGAGTTACCCTCAGGTTCTTTTCAGAACCATACCTCTTCCTTTAAGAGACCTGATACATGGTGTTCACCGCAAACCTTCCTATAATGAAAACAGTACAAAAACACTCCCCTGAAATCCTTGTTTTTTTTCAACATTTAGAGACGGATTTCGGAAAAATCCTTTGGACATAATATCCTCTAATACATTAACTTTCCCAAAATACTTTTTTTTTCTTTCTTTTTTTCGAATTGAGAAGATACTTTGACTTCAGGCATCGTTTACTCAAAAAGTGTTTTGATGGGATATTCCTCATGTCGCTGTGCCAGGTCACATTATAAGCTATGGTGTGGATTCATAAGCCGTTTATGAAATGAAGGCTTAGGTTCGGGCTTAGGCTTTTGTCGCATTTTTTCTTACCCATTATGAATTATATAGTAGTTTTAGTACTGCCACAGGTCTATAGAAACAATCATTCGCCTCTAGTTTCTTGGCGAATACTCTATAGGCCTACTAAGTACTATATTCGTACATGTAGTTAAAAGGCCAGAAAAGCTGCAAATTCGCCGCCGGTATTTTCAGGTTTTTGTCAGACTGAGACTAATCCATGGATTCGTAAAATGGCCATATATAGAGCTCTGTGTGTGGATTCGGCAGGCCTTTATTACGAGATGGAGTTTGTCTATTATAGTCCAATATCATTTGTTTCTTCAATTCGTTCGCAGGGGGCGCTCGACTTGCTTCCCCGGAGTCAGCCCTGCTTGGCTCTCAGTGGCGTTACCCGCCTAATACACAAGCCAGCGTGTAAGCTGCATGTCTCACATCTTTGCAGTGACATTGAGATTGGTAATTTTTCCCACAAAATTCTCGACGTGACCGATAGGCAAAAGGTTTGATGATGTTTATAGAATAGTCGCTGTATCGTAGGAACAGCTAGGCTTACATGCAGTTCAGACTTCCCTATGTCTGTGGTCGCACTTCATGGAGATTATGTTTTAATTGCTCGCATGGTCGCACCAAGGAGGTATTAGGCGAGCCTAATCCTAATGCTAATACCTCCTTGGTCGCACGTTACCCATATAATGTTGCAAACTTATTTACCAAGGAGGTATTAGGCGAGCCTCCTTGCTTTTGCTGACCAAAATGCAAATATAGGCCTATCCAAAATTAGGAGGGCCCGCTGACGATTCGAAAAAGGCAAGAATGGAAATGTCAGGCCCACCTGTTGGTTGATACATGTAATTATAATAATTGCTTTCATAGTGGTAGAAAAGTGTTGCTAACTGCTTACTGCATGGGAATCTGCTTACTTTGAGGAAAAAATTGACCGGAGCGGGACGTGAACCCGGGACCTTCGATTTTGTGTACCAGCGCTCTTACCATCTGAGCTATCCAGCCCTTAGATGGTGGCCTTCCCCGAAAGTCAACTATTATAGCCGTGCCAGTCTTACTGATGAATAATAATTTATGGATAGAACTTTAAGACTAATTAAGCAGTTGGGAAGTGTGCATGAACCTGCACAGCAGCAATTATATTGCATCATTCCGATGTAGTTGTTGATATATAGTATGATACAAACGCTTGTGTATTCTTTCCAACTAGCCTTGTCCAATGCGGTCTCTCCGGTAGGCCTACGGCAGCGGTCAGTAAGATCCACGCCAGACGCACGCAAACCCGCTGCACAACTGCACTCAGCCATCACACGCCGTATGCCCGCTGGCCTGGCCGCCGTACAGCTGCGGATAATGCATCCCACACAAAAGTGGATGGTTCGTACATGTACAATGTACATGTACGAACACGACTGTGTACGAGCGTGTACGCAGTCGTACTTCCAGCTCGAGTAGGCCTATAGGTTTACGGACCAGGAAAAGGCTGGCACATAACCACTACCCGTAAGTGCAATTAGCAACGGGCGGGAATGGGGGTACGTTGCATTTCGGATATCACTCGCAACGGTAATACGCAAAGCACCATACACGATACAGTATTTCTGACTACCGGATTTAGATTGCTATAAATCGTCGGCCAACGACTTGATCAAGGCTATTTCCAATAGTAGTCCAAATGAGCGCTGGAGAAGGTGGCATTATACTTCGCTGATATTATGGCACCGTGTGAGGATCTTTGACCCGCCCTTGATAAAAAAAACACACCAATTTTTTATGGGCCATTTACGATCCCAGAGACAAGTGCAATGTACACACTCGTGGCAACATATACACGCAACGGCATTATAGTACGTGTATTATGATGCAGTGTATCATTTTATACTGTACATGTAGCCTACGTGGGGGATTGTGTGCAGTACATGCAACAGGCTTGCAAGGATCACTTGAACGTGCACGTACGCCGTTTATACCAACTGCCATTTCGATCAATAACACGTAGTGTGTAGAACGAAGCGGCAGTCTGTCACAAGCAGGGAAGAGGTCCACCATTATTATCGAACAATAATTATTGTGCGCACCCAGTCAACGTTGACAGGGCTGCTGCGGGCAGGTCTATTATATTATAGATTTCACCCGCTGCCGCAGTGGCAACATAATGTACATGTACATGTATTAAAATAGTACACGTGTATATACTGTAGGAGTGTACCGGTAGCTAGCGTCTGCCATCCTCATAGTTATCTGTGGCCGATGTCGGTTAACGCGAACGATCAAGGATTCCCTTAAGGTGAGCAACCGCGTTAATCGTCAAACTCCACTCAGGTAAGCTGACGGCAGACGAGGGTAGGGCCTACCGGTAGGAGAACGCATTTTCAGATCGATGGGAGTGTTTATAACCGCCTACGTACATGTACTTGTACTAATAATGCCAATAGGCAGTACTTCAGGCCAACTACAAAATATGCACGCCGGCGAAATTTAGCTACCAACATGTGGTTAATCTGATCAATGGAGGACTAACTATTATAGCCACTCCTTTACATTTAAATGTGTGTGGGTCGGATAAAGTAAAGTAAAAAATTTAGCCAAAATAATGCTTACTGACTTCAATTGCCAAAAATGCACCAAGTCTGAGACATGTGGAGCGCCTGACTTGTCGATCTTAGCAGGACCTTTTTCGGCAAGAATATTTTAGTTTAATACCCACACCGTAAAAAGGTCCACAATAATAATAAACCTCATCTTGTTACGTAGACAACAGCCATTGTCTAGCGCAACTACTTGCCGGAAAAACAAATGGACAAATGGTTCCCCAAAATCATGATTTTTATGGCAGGTATACACTGTACATGTAGGAATAGTGATATAACTGTGACCAACCAGGTCTGGTATGGTCACACACTGTTTAAATGCCATCACGTACTTTTTTCATCTCATTCGGCACAGAGAACAGTAATGGAAACATACAGAGACGAATTTGGACAATGTAGATAGTCTGCCTCGCTCGTTTCCACTCCCGTTCTGCACCAAATGGGCGGCAGGAAAAATACCCGCTATAAGTCACGTGGTTGCATGTAAACATTGGTCGCGCGATGGGTCTGTCGATACTTGCAGTTGGTAAATACTTCCACCGTGCAAACCTTCAAATCTTATCCAAATGAACAACTTGATCAGTTATGGCCCCAGTAATGATATTATAGAAACACCAAAAATGCTGGGGCCTAAGAACTCATTTCCGATCGAAGTCCTAATAGTGGTTCGGACTCGGAGTTTCCCGTCACACTGTGGACAGTTTATTTTCTGTGTCCACTCATTCATTCATTCGGCTGCGAAGCAGGCGACTATGCAAAGCTTCTCCTGGCACTTCGATCCATGGCCAGTGCTGTAATGGCATCTATAGGTTCATCATCAGCCAGTTGTCAGTGTCCACCAACAGCTTCTGCGTCCACTACCGAGTTTCCGCTTCGATAATTCTTGGTGGCCTCTTGAGATTCAGTGATTGTGTGCTGGCTCAGTTTGGCCACTCGAAAAAGAGGTTTCAATATATCGAGCTTCATGTTTTGGTCTCCCGGATTGTTTCGCAAGAGTTCAGATACCCAGCAACGCGAAAGCAATTACACCATATGTCGATATATGCATGCAGTTATGGTGTCGATGTAGTATTATAGTCCAACGGATAATGATCATAGAACGTTATAGTGCACTTTGTAAACTGTAAAAAGTGCAAAGGCCTACCGAACCACTTATGATTTTAACGCGTTTAATTCTGAAATGTCTTGAATGATAAACGTTGTACACACTAAATAATGTTCCCTTTTTGATGGATTTCTGGAATATTAATTTTTGATTATATTTGCATGTAAAGTCAGTTTACATCACGTCCAAAAATGTTTTTGTTCTGAATAGCGATCTAGAATTGACCAATTAAAGTGCATAATAATAGAATTAGCCTCGCGGGAAATTAAGTGACGATTGTAGTACCGGTACCCTGTTATATAATTATGTTTAAAAATCCCCCACTTAATTGCTGTCCTTGGGAATGGGATAGACCGGTCCCATTATTTTTTAACCAAACACAGCAGAATCGTTATAAAAGTTGAACAGGCCTATAGGTGAATATAAACCTTTAATACGCACCGGGTAAATAGTAATTGCGGTATCTGCATGGCATTGCCTGCTTGGATCTATAGTACACACTGTATCGGAATACGAGTCGAGTATACAGTCGTGTCTGTCCTATTACCGAGATAGTCTGTCGTGTTGTTTTAAAGGTTTCATCTTGGGATACCATCCCGACCCGCAAAAAAAATAGCCTTTTTGTCCATGCGGTCATGCCTATTGAATTCGCAAGGTGATCCGTCCGGTACCGTAGCAATGCTAGCACAGTGGTAGCAGCCCTCGATGTGCAGCACACGGTTTAATACCAAAACGACACAGCGCCCCATAGTCTCATACGTGTTTTGTAATTAGTGATGTCTGTCGAGTCCAATTTTCAGCGGGGATTTGTTCAGAATGGGCATTTTTGACATTATTATACGTCAAGTGCGGTTTTAATGATCAGGCGTACGACTAATCATTCATAATATTTAATGTATAGGCCCTGTAAAAAAAAAACTGTAAAAAAATGTTGCTGGTTGGACCACATGGTCTGCTCAATAACAGCATTTGCTGTTTATAATCATATCGCTTTAATAGTCCATGTCAGTCTCGAGATCCTTCGACAAGAATCGATGCTGGTAAATATTTAGGAAGTCGTTGTTATTTTTGGTTAAATAAGCGTGGTGAGTTATGAATGGCGGCGATCTCTGCATGTTATGATGCCTGCGCGTGTATTATCTATTCACAATGCTGCATTGAATATATACGGGCGCTGCGCATGCGCGCCCAGTAACCGTCACCATCTCCATCCTCCTCCTCCTCCTCCTCGTCCTCGTCATCCTCATCTCTCGATGCCCTCATCACATGTCATGTTTCTTGTGCTGCCTCCGCAGGTCGCCCCTGTATAATAGCCTCGTGGTTCGTCAGTGATCGCCCACCATGGTGACGGAATCGAGGGCCGACTGATCAACTGCTTTGAAAACCTGCGCGGATTCGTTGTAGTCTCCTCGGTCTTTCTTTCCGTCGTACACACACACACACACACACGGAGCATCCAGCCTGCATCGCGCCCCGTGCTTCGTCGTCGTCATAGCTCATCATCAAGACGTCTCCCGTATCGCCGTGCGTTGCAAGGCGTGCTTTCCTTTTCCCCCTCCGCCTCTCCCTTATCCCTCCTAGTAGTGCGGCCGGCCATGTTTTGCCGAGGCTCATCATCACGCCGTAGCTGAAACCGGGCCATATGTTTCACCGCAACAAGGCCGTTCGGCGCGTCTATTGTCATCTCTTCCAGTGATTGTGCCTCGATCGTCGAGCCGGGCACATTATATTATTTGGCCTATAATACTTATAGGCACATCGTGACTATACGGACGCTGTGCACTATATACTCTTGATAGCGTTGCTGAGGATTAGTCCACACCATGGGAAACCCAACCACGTACAACCCCGATGAGTTGGCCAAACTGAAGGAACGCTGTGGGGTAAGTCACATCTTCCACTTCCACAAGTCTACCTCCATTTCATTTTTTTTTATAGATCGCCTCATTGTAAATGCAATATTCTGCCGGCGGTGAATGCTTATGCATCTCATCATTGCAGCACACTATTGTGATCATTATGTACACAGTGACAACACTCTGAGGTCACTGACTTGTCTATTTTCAGCCCACATAACATTATTATGATCTCAGTCTCCATCAGAGTTATGATTTGACATAATGTTTACAATATGACACAATTAGACCCCAAGGACGTGTAATGTTGTAGCGGTAGCCTGGGGCCTATAATTATTTGTATTGAAATGGAAACAATATCATCCTGACCTACACTTTCTAATAAAAGGGATACAAGGTCCGAGAGACAGTAATGGTTTTGAAATAGCTTGACTCTTTATTGCAGGGAATCAATTTGAATGTATTTTGTGACATGATAGTAAAAAAAATGTTCAAATATTACATTTCAAAATACAGCCCGTTTTTGTTCTCGGCCAAGCGTACTGAATTATGCGACTACCTATTATAGTGTTTAAAAATAACAATGGTGATAATGAATTGGTTCATAAAATTAGTGCATGAAATGGCAATTAGTTCAAGATACCCTCGCCTTTTACAGCGGATTATAAACAGCACATGGGGTAGAGTATTTTGATTCTGGGTAGCAACGAAGGTCTGCTGCATTAATTATCCGGATTACCAATTATCCGACCATGGCCAAACCCATGCGACAATTTGAGTTGTGCGGGCATGATTATTTTATAGTCGCATTGTATACTGTACGGCGGTCAGCCGCCGACAAACCGCGGCCAACATAAACACGTCGTTGTTGATCACGTGATATCCGTTCGCGTCAGACTTGCATAAAATTGTACCACCGCCTGTGTTCGTCCACCAAGCTTAAAGGCCCAATACAACATTGGTAAAGGTCAAAAGATTGCCACAGTTTGTGTGTTAAACCATTAAACATCCAAAGAAAGCAATCCTGCGAAGTTTTTAGCTCAAATGGTGATCTGAAAAAGTCGAAAAAGTAAAAAAAAAACGTCACAGTTTTTGCACCATTCTGTAGTGTAAGAAATAGTTTATGACTTGCGAGTGATAAACTATTTGTCGATGTTTGAGTGAAGATTTCTCGAAAAGTACAGCATCGTCCCAGACCGTATAAATTTCAACATAAGGATTCTATCATGACCATCTACAAACTGTGTAAATTACATAAGGAAATCTGTGGACATCGATGTTTTCCGATCTTCCCAATGTTGAATTGGGCCTTTAAAGGTTAGAGTCCAATTCATGAGTGAAACGAGTGAAGCCGTGCTGCATGATTATTGTTGAGTTGGTACCGTCTTCCATAACTCGTGACACGACACAGTGTTCATTGGTTTCTTAGACTATATTTCAGCGATTCCATCTAACAGTATGTTGTATACTGGGGTTCCCTTTTGTGAGGTCTTATGATATCTCTCCTTGGCATTTGCTCTGTATTACGTCAGAGCCGCGAGAAATAATCCAGGAAGCGAAATGAAAAAAAAAATCCAGTGGGAGTGGATGAGTTCCAAAGGAGCACCGAACGTGCTTGAATTATGGGATCACGTCAGTTATAATCATTATAAGGACGCCCTTTTCACAGGAGGACTGTAAACCGATTCTGACATGTGCGCCCGTCGTGTACATCTTTTTGTTAGATGGAATCGCTGATGATGACGTATATAGTCGATACAAACTCATGACGGGTGGCCCAAAATGCGAACTCTGTCACCATCTATAATAGATCTCGGTATAGAACATTCCTTGCAGATTTCGAAACAGATGAAAATAATGCAAAATCAAAACCGGAAGTACGTATACGGAGCCCCTAAAGGGACATTAATCGAAAACAAACTCTTAAAACGAAATTAAAATTCGTTCGTTTTTTCGGGCGCACGAAATGATTTCGAGCGCACGAAATAATTTCGTGCGCACGAAACGCACGAAATACGAACGAATATTTTATTTTGTTGTAGAGTTTGTTTTCAACGAATATCCCTTTTAGGGGCTCCGTATACGTGTCCAGGGGTCTCGAGCCTCACGTGAATCGGATCTGGCTAAAAATGGCGCGCTGTTGATGTGGGGCATCGACGTGCAAAACTGTCCCGAAAAATGACATTATGAACCTCACGCTGTCATCCATTGGGCCTACTGCTGCTACACGCGTATAGACGGTGTTCTCCCCTGGGGGCGTATTCGAGATTATTAAAATGTGGATGGGGTTGGGGTACCATCCAATCAGTTTATGGTTTCATTTACCGGTACATGTTTTCACACTGGCCTATATTTACCCCCCCCCCCCTTCGTCCGCGTCCGTTCTTCGTGACTTGTACACCGCTCTAAGCCTCGGTACTCTTGCACCAATAAGTTCAGAATAATTTCTGAAGAAATAGCAAAGAAAACAACACTGTAAAAACGAACTGCACCTCATGCACTTCTGCAATGGCACATATTTATTGTCCCAGAATCATGAACACTTGAGGCACCTACTTGCACATTGAATACTGTAGCTCAAGCACATGGGGCATTGCCTTCAGCAAAACTCGGATGAGGTGCATGAAGTGCTTCATGTACAAGAACATCTCCCTATCTATTGTACCTCAAGCACGGAGTGAAAGTGAACATCACCTCATGCGCATGTATCGTGCACCATGTGCCTCAACATGCAACCATGTGCATGATGTGAGCACCGTTTTTACAGTGAGCCATTTCGCACGTGAACTATAGTGTAAAGCCTAAACTTATAGAAGGAACGTTCGAGCAGTCATCGCACTGTGCTCAACATGGAAGGTGACCTGGCCCAGATGTAGTGCATTCTTTTACTAAGTTGATTTTAGAAATTGTGTCCTGAAGAAATACAATTTACTTTTGTTTGGAGAAACAAAAATGATTGCTTTGGAATGAATTAGTAAAATATTCTTGGGGAGGTCGCAATGATTATTTCGAGGGAATGAAACGGTATTTTCAGGGAACCAATACTATTATGAAATAGGAAATTATGCTTTGTCTCTTGGAGGACTCCTTAGAGTTAGGCTTCGTCCGAAAACGCAGGCTGTGGTTTATCGCCGAATTCTTGTTGAAGGATTTATCATTTTGCTTGCCCTGTCCAGTAGAGAGTATAAACCTATAAAGTGCGGTAAAACGCCCGCTCTGTCGTACCATTGGCTTTATAATGGACAATAGAAATGAAATCGAAGTCCAAAGCCCGAGCTTATAATGTCTTTAAATGCCGTCCGTGAGTGGATGCGGCACTTCGCGCAGGGATATTACAGTTGGTCATGAAACCTTCCAGATCAAATTTTCAAGTAGGGCCTATAATAAGGCCTACACACAATGCGAAAATAAAATAGATAAATGTACACATACAATACAACCAGTACAACCAACGATCGATACCTATTGCTTTTGTTTAGATGGCCACCCGAATGTTTCTGTCCTTAATCAGTTTGATTTGACACTCTCGTATGTAATTATTGTCTCTCGTACGAAGACGCGCCCTTCATCACCAAGACGATTTCTTCCAATAGTCAATACACAAATTAACCAGAGAGCAGCCGATTGCAAGAAACTTCAAATTGTTGCGTACACATACGCAACATTTTGTTGAGTAATTTACGCAACATTTTGCTGCCTTTGCTAAAAATTGCTGAAATGAGTCTTTGTGGCTCAAGACTAATACGCAACATTTGTAAGTTGTGTAACTTTTTAGGCCCTATAGGGCCGACGCAACTTTTCTTCAAATCGGCTGCAGGGCATCATCGCCATGGAAACGGGCTGAAAAGAGATCACCTTTCGCATGTTTACCCGTGCCTTGCTTCGAATAGGCTCAAATATCAGACCTTTTATTGTTACCCTTGCCATTCATACTCGGTGAATGACACAGGGACGTGGCATAGCGAGCCATGCATTCACCCCCCCCCCTTCGTAATGTGAAATCCAATATTTTCCCAACCGCTCTATTTTTACGCTCGTCCACATTACGACACTGGCGAATGAACCGTGAATGAATGACAGGCAGGCTAGTAGTCGAAACCAAATCAGCAGGAAATGAAATGAAACTGCGCCATTGTTTTGTGCACATCGCTTGGGTTTACAGTGTAAAGAACCACTAGAATGTGATGATTGCGAGTGGCAACTTTTGCACTGGAATCTCTTTCGAGGGTGAGGGTGGTTCTATGCAGAGCCAGGGAAGAGATGGTGTAGACTATAGAGCACTTATATTGAGCCAATCTTAACTTATAATCCTTTTTTTTTTTAAACATGGAGTCGCTGCAAACATGTATACATTATTTTGTAATACTATTTTTTTTTGAAGGGAATATGACTCTATCATTATGATTCAAACACCTTAAGGGGAAAGTGACTGAGAACTATAAATTTGAAGAGTAGGCATAGCCTGTGCTGCAGTATTTTGAAAAAATAATGCAAAGAACACTTAGACTTGGCCAGGACGTGAACTAGAGACCTCTGATTTCGCGTACCAGAGAATCATTACCATTATTTATGAAATGTAGTGGTTTTACCAGTATTTGTTCACATTATGAATGGTAAAATTCCGCAGCATTGATCCTGCTTACTATAGGCCCTATAGGCTCCTTCAGTCTTACAGATCGCCAGCATTTCCACGAACTAACGATCGAATCCACCCACGAAGCAGAATAGATGCATTTTGAAAATTGCCCTTTGAAATCTAGTATTTTTTGGCTAATACGCATTATTTTCCGCACGTCTTTTACCAGGCAGTGTAATATAAGTGCTCTTGCCATACGGAGATCTGTTAGTTTAATTAACAACATAATTAAACTCATACTGATTTCAAGTGTGGTTTGATGTAACTTTTACATTCAAAAAAGAATCGCCACTTCGTAAAAATGCTGACGAGATTTTGCATTGGTATTTCAAATTTTAGTAGTTTGCAACATTTTTGCGTATTGCTTCAAATTTTACTTGTTTACTTTTATGTTTACAGATCATCTTCAATGCAGACCCTTCACAGGTGAGATACTTTAAAATCTGTTTGAGGTCGTTTTTTGTTCAACCCCTCTATTGATCTCAAATGAACTCAAATATGATGTTTATGAAAACTGATTGAGAACATTAGATTTGAACAACATTCTAACCATTTCAAAGTAAGCAAGGGTGATGAGGCTCCATCATGTAGGCCTACTGGTTTAGTTATTTTGTAATTTCTACAGACTGAGTCATGATGGTTATCAACAGAATATACCTCTAGGTCTAATGCGAAAGAGTGAATAATTCACTCTTTCAAGGAGTGAAAATCGCTCCAAAAAGCCAAAACCGCTCAAGAAGAGCGAAAAAATACTGTAAAAGATGTGAAAACCGCTCAGAGTGAAATCCCACTGTATCTAGTAAGGAGCCATATGGAGGACCACTCGAAAAAGGGTTGTCCAATTATGGCTTGTAATTATAGAGTGATGTTTCATTCCATTCATAGCGGTTTTTACAAGCAGTAGTTTCCACTCTTTTTTTAGCGGTTGTGGCATATCCTGAGGAAATGTCACTCTTTGTGCGAGTGTACTCTTTTATATTTAGAGACTACTATGCAGTGATAACCCTTGGCAGTTTTTCAACTTATTTCCAAAATGGGGTCCCTATAATAATTGCACGAAAACAGGTTGTAAATGTCTGGGTTTTTTTCTTTCTTCTCCTGTCATCAGTACATGACGGAGCCCAGCATCGTCCGTTTCCTGAAGGCCTTCAAGAATGTGGACGACGCCTTTGCCGCCATTCTCAAGTGCAACAAGTGGCGGAAGGAGTACGGTGCCGAGGCCATCAGCCCGGCCTCCTCCCCAGAGGTGGCCTCCGAGCTGGGCACGGGCAAGGTGGAGCTGCTCCGTCATCGCGACAGGCACGGCAGGTTGGTGGCGCCCTCCGTCTTGGCATGCATGCGGGATGCAGAACACTAAATCGAGCTCCCATTGAACACTGTACAAAAACACTCACTTTCAAAGCCAATTATCTCATACCCAAAAGTCTCTCAGTTCTTGTAGCTATACTTAAAACTGTAGTTTGGACCTTCATCTCTCAGATTCTTTTCAATTTTAGTGCTCTTAGCCGATTAGATATTTTGCTAATTACCCCCAGAAAAAAACACCCCCAAAATGTGTAGCCGTCCAAACCGAATTTCTGCAAGGATTTTGGGATGGACCCCTCCACTTCCACAGCCAAATAGGGCCACATTTAAAGCCAGATATGGTCCAAATTACATACCAAATTGAAGAGTGAACCCCTAGGTTGTCTCAAGCTTCACTTATTCTACAATGTATTAGTTATTTAGCCTCCAAAGACCCCTTATTAAAAAAAAGTTGTCGGTACACACTTTATGATAATCAGCTCGGCGGAGCCATCTTGGATGGATTTTGTGTGCTGCACCCTAGGGTGCAGACTAAGACCCTTTTCCAAAGCCCGGCTCAGTGAGGCTCGGGCTCCGGCTTCGTCTCTAGTTCCTTCATCCATTTCGAATACAAGGCATGAAAACAGGTAGAATTTGGCCTCATTTTTTAATGTTTTACCAAGTTTTGAAAAGGAATCCAAAGCTAAAACTTCAACAAAGATCTCCAACCTGTGTTTCAGCTTTTGGATAACAGAGACGAAGCCGGAGCCAAAGCCTAAGCCGGCTTTTGGAAAAGGGCCTAGAACTGGCACTAAATCAAGCTCCCAATTGATGATGAACACTATACGTGCAACAAAAATGCTCATTTTCAAAGCCAATTATTCCACACCCAAAAGTCTCTCAGTTCTTGTGGCTATACTGAAAATTGTAGTTTGGACCTTCATCTCTTCATCTCTCTTTTTGTAATCCATTTGCCAATTAGATTATTTGCTAATTATCCCAAGACGAAAAAAAAACCAAATAATGTGTAGCCATCCAAACCACATTTCTGCAAGGATTTTGGGATGGACCCCCTCCACTTCTACAGCCAAACAGGGCCACATTTAAAGCCAGATATGGTCCAGAAATTACACACGAAATTGAAGAGTGAACCCCCGGGTTGTCTTATTATAGCTTCATTTATTCTACAATATAGGCCTATTTGGTTTTTTGTAGGTGATATACAAAAATGTTGCAAACTGCTTACTGACTAAAATTACCAAAAAGTAAATCTAAAATTTAGTGGGCCTGACGTTTCGATCCTAGCAGGACCTTTCTCAAAGGCAGAGTGACAAGGACAAAACAGATACATGTACACGAAGGCAGGGGGGGAGAGTGAATAGGACACGGATGAGAAACGGAGGACAAAGAGTGAAGCTGGTAGGGAGAGATCAAAGGGAAGGGCAAGGGGTAGGGTAGGGATTAGTGAGAGGAGGGGGAAAGATCAAAGAGAAGGGCAAGGAGTGGGGTAGGGATTAGTAACAATAGGGGGAAAAGATCAAAGAGAGAAGTGTGAAAGACTGAACACAAAAGAAGGATTATCAGAAAGCTGCATGGTGTTAGTCATTACCCTCCTGGATGTTGAGACCATGTGGTTGAATAGTCCGAAGACGCTTCATCCACATTTTCTCACGGCTAAGACGGACAGCATTACTACGGTGACCAAGTGATTCTATGCCCAGTACACTCATGTCTGATATCGAATGATCAGGTTTTTTGTAGACTCAAAAGACCCCTTATTAAGAAAAGTTGTGGGTCCACACTTTATGATAATCAGCTTGGCGGAGCCATCTTGGATTGGTTTAGTGTGATGCAACCCGAGGCACACTGCCCTTTCTTTTCAGCTCGGGAAACCTGGCTTAGGCTTCAGCCAAAGATTTAAATGCACAGCTATATTGGCGGGATGAAGTTGAAGCTTGTATGAAAGAAATAGAGACAATTAATTGCTACGGAGCCTGAATACAATTTGGAACGAGGCCCCTGAATTACTCATCTCAGTTGCTGCCCCATAATTACTGTATACAACTTATGATCTTGTAGCGCCTAATTTATGTGCCTTTTTAGAGCAAGGCACCGAAGGGGAGTCATGTGTTCAGGACAGGAATTTATCAGGTCCCACTATATCCATCAGAGGGTCATCTGTGACCTAGAACTTATAGGCCCTATATACAAAAACAAACGATTGCCACAATTAATACTGGGAAGCGGTTTTAGCTCAAATGGTAATCTGAGAAAGTAGAAAAATGCAAAAAAAAAGGAATGGTTTACTCACCAGCCTGTAATAATTATAAGAAATAGTTTATTACTTATTACAAGTCATAGCCAGAATCATAATCACAGGGTTGATCAAAATCAATGTTTGTCACAGCCACTCATGGAGTCATGATCCCAATGCTTGAGTATTCCAGGCTACAAAAAAAAAGCAAATGTCACCACAACTGCTATAATGTGTGTGTGTTCCATCAGGTTTGCCCCAAGATGACACCGGCCTCATCAACGCTGTGCGAGTTGACGGCAACGTACGTTGTCAGCTGGTCATCAGAGGGCTCATCAGTGAGCTGAGGCAGGCCTTACTGAGCTAATTACTCCCGGTGTCTTTCATATAGTCTTATTCTCATCACCTTTCACTGTTTGTCTCATCAGACCGATGATCATTCTGCGGGTTCGGCATCACAAAGTAGCAGAGAGAAACAAGGAAGACTTGACCAAGTGCATGGTGTATATACTGGTGAGTACCGGTAATCTATTGATGAACCCCCATAGACAAGCCCTAATTGTGTAGCTAACAGATTATCTCATCACCATGCATGATGAGAACATATCATCATGCAGTGTGCGACACAAGGACCTCCCCATTTTGATAAGTGCAGCTTAATTAGATCTGTATAGTCCTCAAATGAGCGAATGATGAACGTACAAACTAACTAACGAATGGTGGAATGAATGAATGAGACATTTCAAACTAGCCTCCATAGAGGCTGCAAAAAACTGGGTTACATGCAAACCTTTTTATTATTATTTTTATTACTTTTTATTTATTCGGCCAAGGAAAGAAAAGAAGAAGTACATTCAAGGTGAGAAAGGTCATACAGTCTCTATCAAACAAACAAACAATGTTTTCAAACGAACAATGAGCCGATGCATGGATACTAACACAAAAAGGCTCTGGATCTCACACTTTAGAAGCCTTGGCAATTAACTGTGTGCTTGTTATTTGCTTTTCCCTCACAGGGGGCCCTTTTTTCACTACGGTACTTTTTACATGCGTCAAAACTTCGAAATTTTGACACGGGTCAATCAGGCTGTATACATTCACACTATAATAGTACGCAACACACATTGGCTGTCGCGCCACATGTGTTATCCTTCGACCAGTGCATTAATTGTGTTGATCGGTTCACATTGCTCGAGCATACACTTACCAAGAGCAGACATAAGTCCCCTCAAAACATTTTGCTGCCATTTCTCCTGGCATCGAAACTCCAGTGTTTGGTTAAGGGCATTTCTATACAAGACCCAGTCTCTTGAATATGCCCCCATAATTGCTTCTACTTTTAATCTCTCCTTTGTTGCACAACATGTGCAGGCAACTGAAGTACTGCCTATTTTTTTGTTCTTTCACTATGAACATATAAACCGTGAAAAAGTGATGAAAATGTCATTACGCCGTGAAACTAAAAAGTCACTGTGATTTCACGGTGCATTTTACAGTGAATTCACCTTGAAAAAAATTGCTGCTCTGACCTGATAAGGACATCTTCAGGTCACTAAAGAGACCGTGAAAAAACCATGAATATCTAGGTTGGTAAGCTCCAGCCTTGGGGGATGGCTAATTCAATTACCAGTAGGGACCATCAGCCCCCATAAAGGTACTGTATGGTATCCTTGTAACTGTCACTCCCAGATACTTCTAAATTGCCTCTAGCCATTTGCCACCAGGAATGTCGCCTTGGAGACCACTGGTGAAAACACCTGTGAAAATGACTTGGCTAACTGTGAGCCATGAAATAGGGGTGAAAACACGGTGAATTTTCTTTTCACGGCTAAATGGCATTTTCACCCCATTTTCACCGTTTAGATGTTCATAGTGTTTGAGCCACTGTATATGTGCTGCCGACACGCACTGAAAGCACTACCCAAATTTCTGCCCCCACTTGATCACCCTCACCCTCACCTTCACCCTCACCCTCACCCTCACCCTCTCCTCGGCCCTCCCTCCCCTCACTCCAGGAAGCAGCCTGCAAGAAGTGCAACGAGGACGTCATCGACAACGTGTGCGTGCTGTTTGACATGCGCAAGTTCAGCCTGGCCAGCATGGACTACGAGTTCGTCAAGACGCTCATCTGGCTCCTGTCCACTCGCTACCCGGAGCGGCTGGGCGTCTGTCTCATCGTCAATGCGCCCGTGGTCTTTCAGGGCTGCTGGACAGTCATCCGCCCTATGTGAGTTCCTTTCAGAATCTGTACACTGTGGTTGTCCACATAAGGCTATACCAAATTTTATATATTTTTTAAAAGTACTACCAAGCTTGCTATGGAATTTCCTCCCCGCATCCAGCTTCCCTCCCACGTACAACGTTCTGCCCCAATTTCAGCGTACATTAATAGATATAGGAAGGTTTGCGGTGACGGCCCTGTATAAGGTCCCTTAAAAAAGAGGTCTATGTGGTTCTGGAAAAACCCGAGTGGAACCAAACCTCTTCTTTAAGAGACCTTATACATGGTGTCACCTGCAAACCTTCCTATGATTCACCCACCATGCAAAGCCCTAAGTCTTATTTATACATTAATAGATTTCTTTCTAACCTTGGGATGAGGTGACAACGTTCCAAACTAGGCCAATTGGTCATTCAGTGAGGTTTTTGCCCTGCCCAATGTAATAATTAAACACGTCATGAATGCTCAGTGCTTTGCCCAATGCCTGATGACAAAATTTCAGGAGCTCGGGCGGGATTCGAACCCGCCGCGACTCTCACTTTCTAGTGCAGACGTCTTAACCAATAGGCCTGATGAGACCTATTTCCTCAGGAATGGGGATCTTGATTTCAGGATGTCATCATCGTATCATCTCAAGATGTCAAAATATCTTGTCGGTTTTAATGTCCTCATCCAGAGATGATTTTGACCTCTGATCTGAACGAGTCCGACATCTCATGACCTTGAGAGATCCGTAGCGATCATGGCCTGACATCACAACTCGTCAACTTTCTTGCCCATTTTTTGTTTTGTCTGTCTGACCCTTTATAGGTTGAGCGATTTCACGGCCCAAAAGGTTGTGTTCATTAACGACGAGATGACGCTCGCCAACTACCTCTGTCCCGACGCCCTGCCGGATAATCTCTTTGAGGAGCTCAGTTAGGCCTGGGCCTGGTCGTGGCCGAGCCAGGGCCCTTTTCCAAAACCCGGCTTGGGCTTTGTCTCTGGCTTCATCTCTGGCTTCGTCTCTGGCTTCGTCTCTGGCTTCGTCTCTGGCTTCGTCTCTGGCTTCATCTCGATCTGGCTTCGTCTCGATCTGGCTTCGTCTCGATCTGGCTTTGTCTCGATCTGGCTTCGTCTCGATCTGGCTTTGTCTCGATCTGGCTTCGCCTCTGGCTTCGCCTCTGGCTTCGTCTCTGGCTTCGTCTCGACTTCGTCTCTGGCTTCGTCTCTATCTGAATATCCAAAAGCTGAAAACACAGGTTGGAGTTCTTTGTTGCAGTTGAAGCCTCGGATTCTTTTTCAAAACTCATTCTAACATTCAAAAATAAAGTCAGACTCCTCCCGTTTCCATGCCTTGAATTGCCTTGTGCTTCAGACGAAAGAAAGGAAGACAAAGCCTGAGCCTGAGCCTAAGCCGGGTATTGGAAAAGGGCCCAGGAGCATCTTCAGTCCATCTGCAGACTCTTATCCTCTTATCCACACTTTAAACAAAATGTCACGTCGCTTTCCGCTGGGACTGCAGATCGAAGCACATGTAAGGATATCCAGCCCCCGGTGTCAGTATGTGAACCTTTGACCTTCAGTGGGAGGTACATGTATATATATATATATATTGTGTGCCGTTGGTAGTATGGCAGAGATGACAACTTCTCAAAATGAAAAAGTGTAATCCTGTCAAATGATACTGATGAATCACCCATTTAACATACAGTTGTAGTTAAGATTTGGGTGGGTTGCTGGTTTTCCGATGCAACACGCGCATTGTATATGCACATCAATTTGCCAAATACCAGCGACACATTTCTATAGCATGTAATAAGAGGCAGCTTCTGATACTGAGCCAGCTCACATTCAATCACGTTGTTGGGTATTTTTATAATTATGTTTTTGTTCCCTGGCGTCTGAAATTGGAAAAAAAAATCTTAGCCTGGATTGTACAATCGTAAAACAACGACTGAATAAAACGTAGATATTAGCCTAAATCGTACAAGTTAATTGACATCTCTGCACTTTCGCTGACTAAATTCGAAACCTCCAATTCTTATCTCTGTGTCAGTTATTTATGGTGATGCTGTTGTAGTCATGAGACAATTAAGTCTCCAGGAGAACACAGACTTATGTTTTCACTGAGGCATCGGCAGATGTGATTCCAAGAGTGATTTTTGTTCTGTTTTGTTGGATGAGTGTTCCAGGAGTACTGCACTTGGCACGATGCATTGGAGCAGGAAGGGGGGCACATTCTGTAGACTTCTGTGAAGCCAAACCCTACTGTGCTCAGTGAGGCGTGGTGGTGGGCAGAGTCTACAGAACGTGCATGTCATTCTAGTCTCGCCACAGTCAGTAGTCAGTACCGGTACTCAGTACATCCCTCGGGATGCCCATTACAGTGGTGGGTTTTGGAAGGGCCCCTAGTCTGATGCTCATCAGTGGGACCACCAGGAAGGAGGAGCAGGAGACAGGGTGCCACACTTTTAATGGCCGACATGCGTCAATGGCTACAGCTTTGGCTATGGCTGTACGTTTGCACTGGAGCTTAGGGTTCCACATAGAAGTGCGCAGTAGCAACAGCCACAGCCACATGCTGCAAATACAAATCTAGCCTTGGAGCACCGATGAATCACCATGTCCATACTTATTTATATTGAAGATATAAATTAGCCGTGTTATTCTAACTGATGAATATAATGTAGGGCCTATAGGACTTAAAGACTAACCAGTTACAGTAGGACGATCAGGCAATTAGGATGGCCTGATGTTTCAATCCAAGCAGGACCTTTATCAAAGGCAGAATTCTGCCCTTGATTGAGAAAGGGCCTGCTGGGATCGAAACGTCAAGCCCTCCTAACGTTTGATATTTGCTTTTTGGTCAGTTTAGTCAGGAAGCAGTTTGCAACATTTTTGCACAATGCTGTAGTGAGTAGGGAAGAAGCTCTTGTAGCAATTAACAGCCACCTCCATCGGATGCAATGAAGTGGACAATCGATCCGGGACCGTGGTTTTCCCTCGATGTGATGTCAGTTGCTTTTGACTTGAATTCCACTCTGATGATCTTCTATTCTTAGCATGAAACCAAAGTGAAGTTTTGGGTGGGCAAGGTGATCCAATATGAACCCTGAGCTTTTGTGAAACTGGCCCCTGATTATGGCCAGCCACTTTTAATCTGTATAAAGCTTGTACTTGGATTGTGACCCTCATTGCAACTGACGAAGTACCCTACATGTGTATAGTCATTGCTATGAAAGCTTAAAGCCCCTACACAACATTGGTAAGATCGAAAAACAGAAATGTTCACAGATTTACATGAAACTTTTACAGATTGAAGATGGTTATATGTAGTACAAACCTCTCACTGAAATATTTCTGCCTAAAATGTTGTATTTTGGGAGAAATGAGTAAAAGAAATTGTTTACATCTCACCGAGATCTAAACTATTTTTCGGAACAGTACAGCGTTGAATGCTACATTTCCGCGAAACAAATGAAGCGGTTTTCAAGATTTTCTCGAGACTCGGTTGGCGGATTGAGCTGAAACTTTCACAGGTGTGCTACTTCATGCATATGTTGGATCAGATAACGTATGGATGCTATTCTTTAACCTCGACCAATGTTGTGTAGGGGCTTAACACACTTTTCCCAACTGGTAAAGTGCTATTCTAAGGTGATCATTTTTTTCCCCCGAACAGAAGCGCTATCACAACTTACAGTAGTCAATGTGCACTGTGAATTATGTAGTAGATCGTTAAAAAAGAAGAAGGCTGTGTAACATAACTGCCGTGCTACCGCACATTGTATATAATTAGTTTTGGCTTGCACCAACTTTGATCACTGCAAACAAAAAATGTATGCTTCATTTACTCAGCGTTACTTGGTTCCAGTCTCTAGAAATGATGTGTTTATTTTTATAGCACAAAATGTACATACTGGTATACGAAAGCTATAACAGTATTGTTTTTAAAGCCGATGAGATATTTTGAAATCTTGGTTTTTGAAGATTTGTAATCACCAGACTTGTAGACACCATTTTATTGGATGTGATGTTACACATTGGATGTTATAATTATATAAAGAAAAAATATTGGTTTGAAATATTTTAAAGCAAGTGACTAGATGGGAAGGATACCTTTTGATAGTCGATACAAAATACCTGACAGGTATAGGAGTTTTTTATCTGGCAAATTAAATGGTCCAGCTCAATAAACAACTCATGCAGAGAGATACAGTTGTTTCGCCTTGGTTGGGGTAAAATTTAGTGACAAAAATAAAATTGTTTAAAATCTGAGAAATTTAGAGGGCCAGACATTCGATTCCTTACTCAAAGACATGTCCAGCTATAGGATTGAAACTTGAGGTTTTGATAAATTTGATCATTCATATCATTAAGCAGTTGGCCATATACTTGTTGCATCTCCTGAACTCTCAAGCCGTGCTTTTATTGTGCATTGAGATCCAGGAATTTGGAAGGTTTTTTTCATTTGAGAGAAACTTTCCACTCTCCCAAATATAGAAGGGGGACATGTAGTGAAATCCTGCACATTCCTTGGGTCAGTTCGAATTCATGTGTGTGAGTTAGGATGCCCATTTCCCCACTTCCGCCATTGTAGCTAGTTAAAAAAGCACGTAGGCCCTATTGTAAATAGTTTATCAAAATGAGATGGACACGGACAATACTCTGACCTTCAAGGTTCCATGATTCTGTTTGTAAGGGCTATTTCAATCAAGGCAAATTTAAAATAAAAGATACAAAATGAAAGTGTCTGACATTTTGATCCCAGCATGAACTTAACCAAACATGAATGACCCAAAAAAAAAGACTGCTTTCATGGAAACAGAGTAACCAATAATGATCAATATAAGAACAAGTGAGTGTTACTTTTCTGATGCTGTTCTTCGTTCTGGGTTGTCCCCTTTATTTCATTGAGTAAAATTGAGACTAAAAAAAAAAAGGTCAGTCATTTGAGGCAAGTTGTCCGGATAGCGATGTCCAGCAGTTCACACATGCAACTACATGTATTTTTTAAATGTACGGGTCTATGAAAAAACTAATACAAAGATTCTTTGTACAAAAAAGTAGTGGTGAAATATTTTTTATTTTTGCTGTAGAATGTCAATCTAGATGCTATTTATTACTGTGGAAACACTAGAATTGAAATGGTATGACAATTTATTAATGATAGCTTGTTGTAAATTTAGCCTATAAAAATGTTTGTTGACAGATAATTTGGTGGGAAAATGCTATATTTTTCTCTGGCTTGATGCGAACATATAAGTGTGTGGTATTCTTTATCATTTTTGTTTTCCTTTTTCCCGGGGCTATTTTTGGGGTTAGGCTCTGATGCATTGTAAGATGGTGATTTGTTTGGCTTGTTTTGACGATTCAGGAATTACTCATAGAGAAATGGCAGCCCCATAAACCGATGTGGAAAATTATTGAGGGTCTCACTCTATCTGTCCAAGGAAAAGTGAATAAAGTGGTGTTATGAGTCAAACCATCAGAGTTTTGTTCTGGCTCGCTAAATCACTTACAACTTACATCCAGAATATTTCACGGTTTCAGGGGGGGGGGCGTGGTTCGTCATTCGGAGCACTGCCCCTCATTATGTATATAATTATTGTCCAACCGAAGTCAGAATTATTTTCGGCTATAAATCAAAATGTGAAGCACTCTGTGAAATTGAGTCCTTTCCTCAGACAGTTCTTTTCCAAGCACAGGCTGACTGAAAGTTGTGGGGAGGGGATGAAACAAATCAAAACATACATTTCCGGAATTTGTATATTAAGTATATCGCTTCGTTAGTATGCATTCATTCATTCTTTCACTCATTCCCTCGACTGCATAGTCGTTTGGCAGACAATGAGTGTAACTTAAAGTCTTATTTCCCATGAAATTGCCAATGACTCGTCAGACCTTCACTTGTGTGACTTATAACTCGATGGAAACAAAATCCTGTAAAATAATTTTGTTTAGAGTGCACCATAAGACTGCAATTACCGGTGAGCAGCTTTCACACACTAATTATTAATTATACTGGGTACTGAGGTTTGATCGCTTTTTTGTTTTGCTTGCAACGGTTCCCGACCTTGGTGATTCGGATTCTGGCAGGATGACATGGGACCGGACTTGGGCTTGAGTGATGTGACTCTATAGACTCGGGCTCGGACTCTATCTGAGGACTAGACGACAAGTTGGCAATTGCTGCAGCAGCTATAAGCATGGATATAAGCAATGGGCAAAACTGTCGACTCTATAATGCAGTCGATATCTTTGGTAATCACAGGCAGGTGGGCAATAAATCTGAAGCCATAACGTTAGAGGCAGGGTACACCAAGTCAAAAGCATCGCTTCAAAACTTTGTCGAACTCAACACAGCTGCGAATTTTTTTGGCTCGATCAGTCAACCACATCATGAAAACAAAAAAACCTGTGGAAAACAAAATAACTTTTATCAGACATAGAGGGTGCTTTTTTTTTGTAAAAGGAACTCTTTGTTTAAATGGAGCTATTGTTGGAAATTCAACTCCTCTTTTCTTGAAAACGGCAGATTTTCTAGCGATACAATTTCACGGCATGGCTGATACCATACAAACTTTCTGATGAGCAAGTCATTTCTGAAATTTGGAATGTCCGGAAATTGGGAACTTTGCAAATGGTGTACCCTCCCTTCAAATGTTTGAAAATGTGACCTTCCTACTGAAGTGAGGGGTATGGAAGAGTTTCTGGGCCAAACTAGAAAACAAAAACAAAAATGGGACGTGACAACAGAAGCCTTTCGTTTGCTTTACTGAGAAAAGGATTGATTTATTTGCTTCAATCAGGGAAGGAGCTAATGCAATCCAAGGCACTTCATATTCTGACTGACCAAAAGATACACAGGGTGCAATTAGAAAAATTGCAAAACATTTAAAGGGCTTGCATCCCCATTTCAATCTTAGACCTTTTTCTAATGCTTTCTCGATCTGCCTCGATCCAGCTAGGATCGAAGCACCAAGACCCTCTACATTAATGAACTTTGTCAAAAAACTTTGGTTATGCAAGTCAGTAAAGCAGTTTGCAAATTCCTTTCATTACTTCTGAATGCAAGCTCTGCAGTAAATAAGTTGATGCGAGAAACTAATTTAGTATAATAACTGGTGCCACTGGCCTCCAAACAGTGGCCAATGGATGCCAATAAACAATATAAACAGCATTGGGCCATCTGAAACTTTGGAATAAGTAGCCTGGAAGGCCATCAAATGAGGGGAAGCACACAAGGCCGACACTGTAGCACTAAAGCCTTCGGCCATCTTGGACTTCTAGGCAACTAAAAGTTCCATCCGGCCACCATAGGCCTTTTTCAAAAACCCTGCTTGGGCTTGGGCTGTGGTTTCGTCTCTGTCATCCAAAAAACTGAAAATACAGGTTGGAGTCCTTTGTTGAAGCTTTGGATTCCTTTTCACAATGCAGTATGACGTTAAAAAAAAGTGAAGCCAAAGGCCTCCCGTTTTCATGCCTTTTTTAAGAGGGCGCCCTTCGCCTGGCTGGCCTGCCCATTTTTACTACCGTGACTTTCGTGTTTTTTTTAATCTGTTAATATCTCTTCAGTAAATGTTCATCTGTGGTTTAACTGTGCTATATATTAACTGTGGTGTGTTTCTACACCAGAACTTGGACAAATGTTTCACCGATGTTCGTTGTGGAGTGAGTATTCCTGGTTTTTCTACTGGCCTAATCCCCGCACAAACTCAATGACCACTTGTGTGACTATAAGCATTCGCCACCCAAGCGGTGAATGCATGGTACCAGCTCAGGAATTCTACGGCATTCCCACTACCAACACAGTGTCCTAGAGTGTCCACTAACCATGTGAATGCAAATCTGCACCACTTGCTAGACAACCAGGACTGTTCATCTTATGAGCCTACATCCGTAAACCACTGTAACAACAGTGCAACCAGATATAGCAGTGGTGAATTACATCAGCTGAAAGGTGTTGGCCAAGCTTATACTCTGCCTTCCGATGCCAAGGACAAAATCCCTGACCTTGGGCTGCAAAGACGAATTCATAGAGGACGTAGAGCTGGCAGATATAGGAGAAGAAATATCACAGTGCTCTTAACTGCAACTGCAAGCGTCAGGAACAGGTGGTCCCAATGATCCAAGAAGCTGTTATACAGCATTGTAGTCGCATGAGAGTTTGAACCCCTATTTCTAAAGCCCCAATGTGATACCTACAATCAAGGAGCCTACAAGTGACTTTCCATCCTTCCTCGTGACGAATGCCCAATCCTTGGTTAACAAGCTGGGGGAAGTCGAGCTCATTTTCCATCGGAAGAGGATTGGCATTGGCATCATCACAGAGACTTGGTTTCATCATAATATGACTACAATCAAAGATTACCAACTCTTCTCCAAGAACCGCAGCCACTCGAAAGGAGGAGGGGTAGCTTTGTACATCAAATCAGATATCATCGCGAGACAGATCACCGAAATAATTGTGCCTGACGAGCCAGAATGTGTAATGTGGACCCTCATACAGCCTAAGCGACTTCCACGATCTGTCACCGTTGTTGCAGTATGTGGAGTATACAATCCCCCGGGAGCCCCGTTTCAGGACCAACTGGATCTGCACATCCAAGAATCTATGGATTTGTTGGCAACAAAGTACCCTGACATAGGTTTTGCCCTACTTGGAGACTTTAAGAGAATGAATATCAGATCAATCTTGAGTTCACATAACCTCAAACAGATTGTTACATGCCCAACACGCAAAGACGCGATTCTGGATTTGTAGTTCATGTATTGTTGACTTTTACGATGTTCCTTGTGCTACTGGTCCAGTTGGAATGAGTGATCATTCTTGCATTTTGTGGAAACCTAAAGTTTACCAAAATATAAAGATCACCATAAAGGACCTATCCCCCTATCAAAGTGTAGTATTCTGTTCTGCCAACAGACTTGTTTTGTCTAGTGTGCAGCCCTCACCTTTGACCCGTTCAACTCTCTCTCCACACACACATAACACATACGAGCTTTCGGCAGACATTGTTCCACTGACATACGTGCTTTTCACGTGCTGTGTATTGTAACCATGTAACGTGAATAAAGTGCTCTCCGTAGCCCAGATCCAGAGTATGTCCAGGTAATCACAGTTCATTACAAACTGGCGACGAGGAGAAACGATAACTATGGCTGCCTTGATTGGTAAAATCGAAGAATTCCACGAAGGGAAGGAGGAATGGTTGCAGTATGTCGAAAGACTCGAATATTATTTCGTCGCCAACGATGTCACAACTGCAGCCAAGAAACAAGCCGTGCTTCTGACTGTGATTGGGCCCGACACCCACAAGTTGCTTCGCAATCTCGTGGCCGCCGCTAAACCTGGAGACAAATCCTATGATGAACTGGTCCAATGCATGAATCAACACCACAACCCAGTGCCATTGGAGATCGTCCAATGATTCAAATTCAACGGCAGATATCGTGAAGAGGGTGAGTCAGTAGCCCAATATATCGCTGCTCTGCGTTCTCTCGCAGAATTCTGTAACTACGGAAACACACTGGAAGACATGTTGCGCGATCGATTAGTTTGCGGTGTCCGCAATGACCGCATTCAACGTAGTCTGCTTGCTGAGAAGATTCTGACACTTGAGAAAGCATTGGCCACGGCTTTGAGCATGGAGAGAGCGGCCAAAAACGTGAAAGATCTGCTGGCCACGCAAACCAATAGGGACCGAACATTGAACAAACTGTCGCCAAGCCAAACGGTTGCACGAAAACCGCATTCAGTGCAAGTATGAGACAACATAATTCGCGGAAGCCCTGTTATCGCTGTGGTAAAGACAACCATCATGCAGACAAGTGCAGGTTCAAGAACAATACTTGCTTCAACTGCCAGAAACGAGGTCATACTGCGAGTGTCTGTCGCAGTAGCAAAAGTGGCAAAAACACCACATGTGAAGCAAATGAGTGCCACTGTAGACAGAGATGACACTGAAAGCGATGAGAATGGGTCTGATGTTGACGTGAACACACCCGTGTACTCGCTTTTCGGATGCTCCACTGACCGGCCGGGCATGAAGGCAATCAAAGTCACCATCATGTCCGTGGATGATGTCGACCTCGTCATGGAGGTTGACATCGGAGCAGCATTTTCACTTGTGTCAGAACAGATATTCAAGTCACGCTGGCCAGACACGAACTTGCAAAGGGCGAAACCTCAATCTCCGCACCTACACCGGGGAACCAGTCTCAGTTCTCGGGAACTTTGAGGTGGAAGTTAACTACAACGCGCGAATGTTCAACCTTCCACTACTAGTTGTTAAAGGCAAAGAACCAAACCTTATCGGACGTAACTGGCTTCAAGAAATTAAACTTGACTGGAAACAAATCAACGTGCTGCACATGACTACTTGGCCTAATGCTACAGAAATATATTGTTCCGATTGTTTTAGCGAGATTTGAAAATGATGCAGTGTTCAAAAACCCCTGTATGGCAGTCATCGGTGCTGAAAAACCCCCCAGCGCGAAGTGGTTAAGGGTTTAAATGCTTCTGACTAGCACCCCCTCCCTGGTAAAACTAAAAGTTACTAGTTGGCTTATTTGGAAGGCCGCTATCTATAGGCCGGATAGCTCAGACGGTAAGAGCACTGGTACGCATAACAAGAGGTCTCAGGTCTAAGTCCTGGTCTAGTCAAATTTTCCCCGGCCGTTAAAAAAAAAAAAAAAAAAAAAATCCATCCAAAAAAGTACCCCGTGAGTTTTTCTCCGTCATCGGTTTGATTCAGGTCGGAAATGCCCTAGAGCAAGACCGACTTCAACCACCAAGAAGATGAGAGGAGAAGTCATAGAGCCGCAGAGGGCAAGGGGACAAGCTGCACGCTCAACGTCGTCGGGTGGGTGGTTGGGCCCAGAGCTATAATGCCCTGACCCCGGCGACATTATTTCCGCGAGCCGGGCGGCTGGTAGAGGCTCTGGGGGGGCCGTGAGTTCCTGGCCTGGTCCCGCCTCTGTCGGGGCCTGCCGTAGGCCGTGCCGTCGCCCCCCGGCCGGAACTCCAGGTGGGCGCCCAGGGCGCCTTCGAAGGTGCCCCCACGGCCCGCGCCCAGCAAGGAGGGGGCGGGCGCAGAACCCGGCTGTGTCCGCTGGCCGGTGCTCGCCTGGAAAGCAGAGAAAAAAAAGGCAAAATCAAGAGGCGTGATTCAAGACCCAATACTTTGGTAAAGGTCGAAAGATTACCTCACTTTGTATGCTAAATCATTATTAACATACCCCCCAAAAACAACACAGTGAATTTGTTTAGCTCAAACGATAATCTGAGAAAGGAGAAAAAAACTGTCACGTTTTTGGCACCAACCTGAGATAGATGAAGGGAATTGGTTGGCTTTTTAAATAGCGCCCTCATGAGTCTTTAACCGACTATGGACTACTGATTTGTGTCAACTCATAACCACCACAGACCAGGATATAAATGTGCAAGTACGTGTGTACATGCACGTCTGTGGGGTTTACAATGTAATTCAAAACAGTCGTTGGCTTGTTTGTGGGGGCAGCATACAACGAATCGCACAAAAAATGGAGTTTTTATCTGGCGAGATAAAAAAGATTTATCAGTGTTTGAGTAAAGGTTTCTCGTAAAGCACAGCATCCTAGACCGTAAGATTTCAACACTAGTTTTCTACCATGACCAGTTACAAACTGTGTAAATTAGAAGGAAATCGGTGGACATTGATGTTTTCCTATCATCCCAATGTTGCATTAAGCCTATCAGATACTAGGCCTAATACAAAGTCTGCCATTGGGAAAGGTCCTGCTAAGATCCACACGTCAGGACGTCTACAAATTTCCGATTTGCATTTCTGTCTTTCCGGTCGGTGAGCAGCGTGAAACGTTTCTATAATATTTCAATCTTCCATTTAGAAATCTTCCATGATCGAAATGTCGTGCCCCCGCTTATGGTTGAATTACAAAATTTATAAGACACGCATTGACTTCTCCTACCCATGGCTGTGAGAGAGAGGGCCTGATGTCCGACATCTTGACTTCCTCGTGGTTGCCGTAGTCGGGGAAGAGAACGACGCAGGTCTTTCCGCTCGGATGGACGGCTGTCAGGACTGCGCTGTAAAACTGCAGAGCGGACAGGAGAAAAGGGCTTCAGGGCCGGGCTGACAGACGCGAGCACACGCTTGAAACTTTACCCGATCATTAGATGCAAATCTGATACATTTCTCAGCTGGCTTCCTCTGGGAAAAAAAAGGCACTACATGTGATCCCTCATTACATACTTTACCCCAGTTCTTAGAACTCGTACACAGTAGAGTGCTGAGAGTATCTTTCCAGATACTATAGGGTACTATACTAAACAGATACTATACTACAGTATAGGGTGTCACTGTGACACACTTCCGCACGTCTCTAGAGTTAGTACATGTTTGGAATGAGGAAGTTTAAAGGTTGCTTTTTGCTGGATGGTCCTACCTGATTGTCCTCCCAGTATTTGGCCTGGCATTGGTCTCCAGGCTTGAAGCTAGGCACCGGTTGCGCTGGCACAGCCCCGGGCCCGCTGAACTGGTGACTGGACTGGGGCGGCTGGTGGCCGCCCGACGGGTGCCTGTCCGTAGTCGTGGGCCGCTGCTCATCCGTCGGGTCCCCTCTCTCGCTGCCGCCGCTGCCCCCGACGCCGCTGCCGCTGCTGCTGCCGTTGCCGGGGTCACCCTGCTTCTGGAATCTGGGCGGCCGGTTGTCCTTGAAGGCCGCGGGGCGCTGGTCGGCCCGCCTGTCCGGCTTGAAGTCGCGCTGGGGAGCGGCACTCCCGCTGTCCCGCTGAGACCGCTGCTCGCCGCGGCTCCCGCGATCGTCGCTCCTGCCGCGACCGTCTCCTCTCGAGTCGTCCTGTCGCCTCCAGGGTGGGTTGCCCGTCTGACGGCCGTCGTCTCGTCTCTCTCTGACGGCGCCGTTGTTCCAGTCCGGCTGACCGCGGTTTTCCTTGCCGCCGCCGCCGCCGCGGCCACGGTCTTGTCCCCCGGCCCTGTCCTCGTACGCAGGGTAGCTCCTTGCGGCATTGTGCTGGCCCCGATCGGGACCAGACTTTCTGTCGCCTTGTCTGGCGTGACGACCCATGTAACCTTCCTGACCTACGCATGAAGGCAGACAAAATATATATCAAAGACTAGGGAGGGTATTGATGAATGATGAGATGGACTTTTTTTTTCTCAGAAATGAGGGCCTGACGTTTCAATACTGGAAGGATTGTTCTCAAAAGCAGAATGTCTTTCAAGTTTTGCATTTTGCCCATTTAGGTCAGTACACAGTCAGAAATGGGTTTTCTATATATCTCTAGACTTATTTCTGATGGTTTAAATACAGCCCATGTGTGTTCCACTGCATTCTTCAGCAATATACAGTGTTTTTTTCTTCCACTGATGGGGCTACCCTGGGTAAATGAAACAAAGTAAATAACAAAAAATACATCCAACAGTGACCTACTGTAGGTGTACTGTTGTGTATTAGTCACCCCCAACTATCTTGACCCCTAAACTTCCCTTACCTAGTAACCTTCAGCCCACTACTACATATGACTCAATGATCCTGGACCCATTCCAAACTGACCACTGACCACACTTTCCTAGAAACCTTCTGACCAGACCTCCTGCATTGAAACCTGTTGACCAAGCCCTCTATCCTCCATCATTTTAGTATTGTTATAATTATAGGTCACCTACTCCTTTAGACCACCCCAACTCCTTAGACTAGTAATATAAATGCGAGGACCACTCTTGTTAAGAGAGAAGAGAGAAGAGAGAAGAGAGAAGAGAGAAGAGAGAAGAGAGAAGAGAGAAGAGAGAAGAGAGAAGAGAGAAGAGAGAGGAGAGAGGAGAGAGGAGAGAGGAGAGAGGAGAGAGGAGAGAGAAGAGAGGAGAGAGGAGAGAGAAGAGAGAAGAGGGAAGAGAGAAGAGAGAAGAGAGAAGAGAGAAGAGAGAAGAGAGAAGAGAGAAGAGAGAGGAGAGAGGAGAGAGGAGAGAGAAGAGAGGAGAGAGGAGAGAGGAGAGAGAAGTGAGAAGAGAGAAGAGAGAAGAGAGAAGAGAGAAGAGAGAAGAGAGAAGAGAGAAGAGAGAAGAGAGAAGAGAGGAGAGAGAAGAGAGAAGAGAGAAGAGAGAAGAGAGGAGAGAGGAGAGAGGAGAGAGAAGAGAGAAGAGGGAAGAGAGAAGAGAGAAGAGAGAAGAGAGAAGAGAGGAGAGAGGAGAGAGAAGAGAGAAGAGAGAAGAGAGAAGAGAGAAGAGAGGAGAGAGGAGAGAGAAGAGAGAAGAGAGAAGAGAGAAGAGAGAAGAGAGAAGAGCGAAGAGAGAAGAGAGAAGAGAGGAGAGAGAAGAGAGAAGAGAGAAGAGAGAAGAGAGAAGAGAGAAGGGAGAAGAGAGAAGAGTATGTTTATGGATTAGGATTAGAGTGGAAGACAAATTGCTAGATGCTGGGTTGAATGTGATAAAATGAATGCTGTATATTGTTGCCACTAAATGAGAGTGAACTCAGTAGTCCAATGCGAAAAGTGTGAAAGTCTGAAATCAAGCATCCTGATCCCGCAAAACACGACATCACGTTACAAATGCCGAGGGAGTGGACGGATACCTTGCTGCGCCGACTGCCCCGGAGCTGAAGACTGACCCTTGTCCCTCGTGTGCCTGAAGCTGATGCCTGCTTCCCGGACAGAGCTGGGCTGGTCCCTCTCGTAGTTCCTGGCCCGTCCGGGGTTGGCGGCGGCGGCCGCCGTCTCTGTCGGCAAAGCCTGCGCGCCTCTCTCTTTATCTTGGGGGGGGGGGCGAATCAGATGCAAAAGAATCGGAGGAGTGACTGCTAGTCCTTCTTGATCCTCCCGATCGTGTGCAGTGAATAAGTCTGACAGGAAGGGCTTGCGAAGGTCAAAGAAGCGCTTCCATACTTAGTCCAACTCATCAACGTGTACATAAAATAGCACACCTCTGTGCGTTTTGGCATGAGCAAACCTGTGGAAACGAAATTAAATGCTATACATCTATAGAGTGGTATTTTAATTCAATGAGGTTTTGCCCTTGCTCGACATGATAAACACTGAGCATTCAGTGCTTATCGCGTCGAGCAAGGTCAAAACCTCATTGAATCACTTTCTCCTCGACGCAAACATCATGTTATATCTATGAGTGGTATTTTGTTGGAAATTCATCAAATTTCCTCTTTTCTTGAAAACAGCAGATTATCGAGTAATATTTAAAAAAAAAATTTTTTTTAGGGGGGACACTTTTTAAACTGCAATGCATCAGACCGTATTCAGAGCAGAAAGTGGAGACAAGCAAAGCCGAAATGGAGCCAGCTTTTGCCCTCACCTTTTCCAAGTTTGGGTTGGAGGAAATCAAAGAGGGTAGCTGGCCCCGCAGGAGGGGCGCTCACTTCCTCCTCCTCCTCGCCACGACGACCGCGTCTCGTGTTGCCGTGGCCACGCTCTGCCGCCGGTGAAAGAAGAGATAAGAGAGGGGTGGGCAAATGGTTACCGAACTTCAGTCGTAGCGCGTGCTAATCAGAGCCACGGTTCAAAGATCCTTTCAGAATTCACAGCCAACTTAAAAAAAGCGAGCCACCCCTAATGATTTGGCTGATTCCACAAGTCCTTCCCATCCATCTTAGATGGATTTAGGAGGGTTTGCGGTGACACCGTGTATAAGGTCTCTTAAAGAAGAGGTGTGGTTCTGAAAAGAACCTGAGTGGTAGCTCGACGTTTTGACCAGTATGCTCTGGCTGTTATCAGGAGAAACATCATCTCCTGATGACGGCCAGAGCATACTGGTCGAAACGTCGAGTTACCACTCAGGTTCTTTTCAGAGCCACACCACTTCTTTAAGACACCTTTTACACGGTGTCACCGCAAACCTTCCTATATTGATTCTCCCACCATGCAAAGCCTTAAAGTCTTATTCATCTTAGATCAACTTACGATGGATACTCCCACCATTATTGGCATTCTGTCAAACCCAATCCATCTGGCAATTATTAAACATCATTACGGTCATTTTCTGATGAAATTGGCTTCAAGTTGATACAGAAGAGTCGGTTACCGGGCCTTCTCAGAGTCACACTCCCTCCAGAAAGAGATGACTTTACATGGTGTCACCCCAAACTCTCCACATCTTATCCAACAAAGCCAGTGCTTCAGTGTTATGTTTAACACAGAGAGTTTTAGAATCTGACTCTGGGTAGGAACTTTGCTTCAACACCTACCATCCAATGAGATTTGAAGGTTTGCATGGTGAGAATAGCAGGATGATTAGGTTTGCGGTGACACCATGTAAATTCTCTTTTGTGAGTAAGTGTGGTTTTGAAAAGAACCGGAGGAACTCGACGTTTCAAACAGTGTACTCTGCTCGTCTTCAGGAGACCATCCAGGTATCAGATACCAGGGACACATTGGAATTCCAAGCCTTCCATTGCAGGGCGGCGATTTCAGATGGAGTGAGTGTAGAATTGGAATAACGAAGCCATTAGCCAATGACAGGATATGGGCTTTCTTGAGACCGCGGATCTGGCTCTGGCTCAAGCTCTGCCTGAGGCACTGGGTACATTTCTGACATACAGCGCTGGCTTAGATGGGGCTACTACTGCGAAACAAATTCGGTGCTGAATAAGAGACCAGAGCTTCAACATCAAAGTATAAAAAACCACGAGCAGTATTTTCAGCTGATAGATGACAAAGCCTTAGCCCGAGCCCAAACCGTGGTTTAGAAAAAGGCCCCACATTGCGTGCACGCAGTGATAGCCACCTGGTCTGGTGTCCTGTCTCTGTCTACCCATGGCCTGTGGTGGCTGCGGCCGTGGCGGGTCCGGCTCGGCGAGCAGCATCTCTACCGCTGCGTCGGCCTTGCCCGCATGCTTCCTGAGAGCGTTGGAGGCAGCCTCCCGGCTGAAGCCCATGCTGACCAGCTGCTGGATGTCTTGATCACTCGGCTGGTAGCCCTGCAGTCAGTGTGGGTAGAATACCGGATTCATGATGGCGATGATAACGGTGACATCATGGATGAAAATGTCAGTTAAGACTTGACGGTGGAAGTACCAAGAGGAAGGTTTGCGGTGACACCATGTAACACATCACTGAGGAGTGTGTGGCTAGTTAAGACTTGAAGGTTTGCATGGTGGAAGTACCAAGAGGAAGGTTTGTGGTGACACCATGTACATGTAACATCTCTTCTGATCTGAGGAGTGTGTGGCTAGTTAAGACTTGAAGGTTTGCATGGTGGAAGTACCAAGAGGAAGGTTTGCGATGACACCATGTAACACATCACTGAGGAGTGTGTGGCTAGTTAAGACTTGAAGGTTTGCATGGTGGAAGTACCAAGAGGAAGGTTTGTGGTGACACCATGTACATGTAACATCTCTTCTGATCTGAGGAGTGTGTGGCTAGTTAAGACTTGAAGGTTTGCATGGTGGAAGTTCCAAGAGGAAGGTGTGCGGTGACACCATGCAACACATCTCTTTTGAGAAGGAGTGTGTGACTAGATAAGACTTGAAGGTTTGCATAGTGGAAGTACCAAGCAAGAGGAAGGTTTGTGGTGACACCATGTAACGCATCTCTTTTGAGGAGTGTGTGGCTAGATAAGACTTGAAGGTTTGCATGGTGGAAGTACCAAGCAAGAGGAAGGTTTGTGGTGACACCATGTAACGCATCTCTTTTGAGGAGTGTGTGGCTAGATAAGACTTGAAAATTTGCATGGTGGAAGTACCAAGAGGAAGGTTTGCGGTGACACCATGTAACACATCTCTTTTGAGGAGTGTGTGGCTAGATAAGACTTGAAGGTTTGCATGGTGGAAGTACCAAGAGGAAGGTTTGTGTTGACACCATGTAACACATCTCTTTTGAGGAGTGTGTGACTAGATAAGACTTGAAGGTTAGCATGGTGGAAGTACCAAGAGGAAGGTTTGTTGGATCAGACAAGGTATGGATGCTATTCTTTGACCTCCACCAATGTTGTGTAGGGCCGTTAAGAAAAGGGGTGAAATATGATTGAGCTGGGCTCACCCCATAATCGAGGTCTCGGTAGATCCCGTTGGACCGCGCACTGGCGTTGACCGCCGGGGCCTCTGCCTCCTCCCCTCGCCTCGGGTACCTGCCCCGGCCCCCGGGCTCCCTGGGCGCGGCGGGCGCCATCCTGGCCCCGCCGTAGGTCTTGGCCTTGGCCTGGCCCGGCCTGGCCCTGCTCAGCTCCTGGATGGCCGCCTGGCGCTGCTCGGCAAACTCCTTGTCCTGCTCCGTCAGCTCCTTGGCCTTGGGATCCTCCAGGGATTTCTTCAGAGCTAGAATTTGGGCATTTTTTGGGGGGCGTAGGGAAACGCCGATAGAAAATGTTGCAAAATGGCTTGACTGCCTCGACAGATCAATGTGCAAATCTAATTTTAAAAAAAAATCTAAAATTTAGTGGGCCTGACGTTTCGATCCTAGCAGGACCTTTCTCTGCCTTTGAGAAAGGTCCTGCTAGGATCGAAACGTCAGGCCCACTAAATTTTAGATTTACTTTTTGGTAATTTTAGTCAGTAAGCAGTTTGCAACATTTTTGTATATCACCAAAAAAATTTTTTTAGAGGGGCTGACGTTTGGATCCTGGCACAACCTGTCTCAATGAGCGAACCTCAGTTCCTATCAGAACCTTTCTCAATGAGGCCCCCCTCCCTCCCCCCCAAAAAAAAATAGTTCTGCTTCCGATTAGGGTAGGTAGGTACAGTGTAGGGATTTTTTTTTTTGCCAATTTATTTTGGATCTGGTATAGAGCATATGTGCACAAACACAGAGGTCCGTGTACTAGTCATCCAATGGTGAAATGATTAACATGTCAATTAGATTTGCTGTTAATATAAATTACTGGGAAGACTGCCGCATACAGTAAAAGCCGGGCAGCTTAGGCAGTTAGAGCGGGGGTGATTTGAACCAGAGGTCTTGGGTTTAAGTCCAGGGGTGGATTTCACAAAGCCTTACGATGCATAGCAACTCAACTTACGATGGATAACCCATCGTAAGTTGTGATACACCGTATGGTTTCTGTGCATCGCTCATCGTCTTGCGATTAATCTTAAGTCAAAACGAGTTTAGTGAAATTACTGGTCAAAGTCAAAGTCGTTGCTTTTTTTTCACAATTGTTTTACAAATTACAAAGCAGTTTTCACTTCTTTTTTGTTCTCTGCCTTTGAGAAAGGTCCTGCTAGGATCGAAACGTCAGGCCCACTAAATTTTAGATTCTTTTTTGTTCCTTCGTTTTTTAAATGGTGAATGTCAAGCAGATTCTCACTGATTTTGGCTGGCTTCTGGCTGGTGTCCTGCAGCCTGCTCCTCTGATTAAAGGGCACCCATGGCGGGGGACCACCGCTCCCTTGCACTACACTCCTTGTGTGCTGGTACAGGCTCTAGGAAACACAAAGATAAAAAAAACAGCTCATGTAGAGATGACCAAGTCTATCTGAAGGATAGCACTTTATGACTGACCGATTGTGCGACCACTGTTTACATGCCATCACGTGAGTTATAGTGGGTACTTTTTTCTTCTCATTTGGAACAGAGCAGCGATGAATAAAGAAGAATTTGGACAACATGATAGTCTTCTTTGCTTGTTTCCACTCCTGTTCTGTACTAAATGAGATTTGTGTGGCATCTTTGAGGTATATCTGTGTGGCACCTGTGAGGGACCCGTGTTGCACCTTTAGGGACATTTGAGGGCCCTGTGTGGTATCTTTGAGGGACCTGTGTGATAGCTTTGAGGGACCGGTGTGGCACCTGTGTGGCACCTGTGGGAACATGTGTGGTACTTTTGAGGGACCTGTGCAGCACCTTGGAGGGACCCATGTGGCAACTGTGAGGGACCTGTGTGGCACCTTTAATGGACCTGTGTGGCACCTGTGTGGCACCTGTGTGGCACCTGTGGGGTACCTGTGTGGCACCTTGGAGGGACCAGTGTGGCAACTGTGAGGGACCCATGTGGCACCTTTAATGGACCTGTGTGGCACCTTTAATGGACATGTGAAAGACCTGTGTGGCACCTGTGTGGCACCTGTGAGGGATCTGCCCGTCCAACATACCTTGGCGAGTTCCCATCTCTGGACCAACTCCTCCACGTGACCGCCCAGCCAGGAGCAGTTGCTGGCTGTCAGAAGCAGGAAGCTATGATTGAAGACGACTGGGCCTGTGATCTTCAACTTGCTGCCTGGCGGTGTGGAGAGCCTATCCACATTCAACAATGAAAACAACAAATATAATTGCTATGGTTTGCAAATAAACATCTTATGTACAGAAGCAGGAGTGCCTGATAACATCCATGCTACTATCCGACGGTGTTTTCACAAAGTAAAGAATCGGTCCAAAATTGATGTTCACATCATTTTTTAAATTTAACAATCTGATTAGATTTGATGTCCTTAAAGGACAACATTGGTCGAGGTCAAAGAATAGCATCCACACGTTGTCTGATCCTACATATGCATGAAATAGCACACCTGTGAAAATTTCAGCTCAATCCGCCAACCGAGTCTCGTGAAAATCGTGAAAAACTACTTCATTTGTTTTGCAAAAATGTAGCATCCAACGTATTGTTCCAAAAATAATTCAGATCTCGGGGTGAGACGTAAAATATTTCTTTACTCTTATCTCTAAAATTACAGCATTTTAGGCAGAAATATTTCAGTGCGAGGTTTCTACTTATAACCATCTTTAAACTGTATAACTTTCATGTAAATGTGTGAACATTTCTGTTTTTCGATCTTACCAATGCTTTAAGTTTAACACCCTTGAAAAGTTCCATGTTTGAAAATGATGTATTTCCTACATTTTTGGTAAATTGCGATTTGGCAAATCGGGTGTTATAGCGGATTAGTGTTTTCCAAAAGTGGCAAAAGGTCAGCTGTGGGTGGACTGGGCGAGGGGGCAAGCCGCAGCATTTGATGAGGCCGAGATACTGGTCAGCGACGGCAGACTGTGGTTCAAACGTACGGCAAGCAGGTTCACTGCCGATTCGATATTCTTTGAGTGACTGGAGCTTACCCAATCTTTGTGATGTTGTTCAGGACTAGCGCCATCACCGTGGTATGTCCGTCTGTCAGCTGCAGACGAAGTAGGGGCGGGGCTGCTCCAGAGTCCTCGTTGGCCTTGGGAGCTGAGATGTTACGGACCTTCTGTATTTGCAGCACCATGGGACCCTGGATCTGAAGGAGAGGGAGAGCGGGAGAGGGCGTATAGTTTCTGTGATTGCTCATCGTCTTTCGATCGATCTTAAGTTACGATGAGTTTTAGTGAAATCGACTGCAGGAGTAACTTTGACAAAGCTTCCCTGTGTGTCCTTACCTTGTCAATCTTGCCTTTGTTGATGTCTGAAGGGAGAGCAGCCAGCCCAGCATGTCTAAGGTCAACCTGAGGGAACATTCCAAAATGACAATTGCATCAGTGCTTGAACTCTGTCTTGCTGAGGGACACTGCCACTCTGGCCCCCAAATGGAGCCAAATTAATTGTCGAAGAACTGAGGCCAAATGTCAGGGCATCGATGCCAGTTGTCAGTGAACCAAGGCCAGTTTGCAAGGCATCTAGGCCAGTTGGCAAGGCACCCAGGCTAGTTGGCTCACTTGGCTGGACAGTAAGGCCAGTTGGAAGGGCACCCAGGCTAGTTGGCTGGACATTAAGGCCAGTTGGCAGGGCACCAAGGCCAGTTGGCAGGGCACCAAGTCCCGTTGGCAGGGCACCCAGGCCAGTTGGCAGTGCAGCCAGGCCAATGGGCAGGGCACCCAAGCTAGTTTGCAAGGCATCTAGGCCAGTTGGCAAGGCACCCAGGCTAGTTGGCTGGACAGTAAGGCCAGTTGGCAGGGCACCAAGGCCAGTTGGCAGGGCACCCAGGCCAGTTGGCAGGTCACTCAGGCCAGTTGGCAGGGCACAAAGGCCAATTTCTTGGGCACGATGGCTGAATGCACCATTATAAATTTTAAATTAGATGAAAAGCGCCCTGGGCCACTAAAAATGGCATCAGGCTACCTGAAACTGTCAGGACACCAGCTAGCAATATTCCAGTAGGGTGAATGAATCTTTTGGTGGCCTCTACATGTATTACCTATACCAACTGAAAGGCTACTTTTCCCCTATGTTATATTTTTCAATTGGCCAGCACTGAGTGTTACGTGGCCTAACACAATATTTTTTTTTTTGTCTCTTCTATGGCCACAGACATCCCAGGCCAGGGTCAGAAAAGTTCCAGTTATCTTTCCCCGGGGCAGCTCACGTCTAACGCTTGGCGAATGATGGCTTCTGCGTTGGCATCTGTCGTGGCATTCTTGCACTTCTCCATACCGTCTCGGGACAGACGCCTGGAAGGTTTGCAAGGCGGATAATTGGGCCGGAATTAGTCAATTCAGAGGATTGGAAGACGTACGTTTTGAAGAGGTAACACAACATTGGTCGAGGTCAAAGAATAGCATCCATACGTTGTCTGATCCAACATATCACGCCTGAAATAGCACACCTGTGAACATTTCAGCTCAATCCGGCAACCGAGTCTCGGGAAAATAGTGAAAAACCGCTTTATTTATTTAGCGAAAATGCAACATTCAAAGCATTGTCCCGAAAAATTGTTTAGATCGAGGGGATGAGACCTAAACAATTTCTTTACTCTTTTCAACTCTTGTCTTGGTCAACTCATACCATGGCCGTCGTTGCCCCTTTCACTGGCTGGCCAGAAAACTGGGCTGCTACCGCGCTCTGCACTGATCATTTCCCGGTAATTTTTCTTCGCACTCAGATTTTTGTTTTATTTTGTTTCCCTGCCGTTTTTTGCCGCATGCTTTCTGTCCCCCCCTCCCCCCCCCCCCGCCGAGTGAATAAATAAATCCTGAAAAAAACCCAGAAAGTTAAAAAAAAGAAAGAAATACGAATGTGTACGAGTTGGCACGTGTACGAGTTGGCTTGTGTACGAGTTGGCCTGTATTCGTATACACGATACACAATAATGTAATGGTTCATCTCGAGTAACTAGATCACAATATCGTTTCTTTTTTAAGCATAAAATTTCAGCCGGGCCATAACTCGAGCAAAGCCGGCCGGGGCAAGGACGGTAGAAACGACAACACTGACCGAATGTACTTACCACCCTTTGTTCAGCAAAGCCGCTTCTGCCATGGTTTAAAGGGAGTAGATTAAAAGGCTGCAATATTATATCATTAATTACATGTATTTCGACCAGACCAGCGCTTTCAGTTTCAGTCAAAGACACGTCTAACCTGCAAACGGACTGTAGAGGGCGCTAGACTGTCATTTACGAAAATGTAACTGTAAGGGTGCAGAACACTAAATAAATTGAGCTCCCATTGAACACTGTACAAAAACATTCACTTTCAAAGCCAATTATCCCACACCCAAAAGTCTCCCAGTTCTTTTAGCTATACTTAGAATTGTAGTTTGGACCTCCATCTCTCATATTCTTTCCCATTTTAGTGCCCTTAGCCGATTAGATGTTTTGCTAATTACCCCCAGAAAAAAAATCCACAATAATTTATGTATAGCCGTCCAAGCCGAATTTCTGCAAGGATTTTTGGATGGACCCCTTCACTTCTACAGCCAAATAGGGCCACATTTAAAGCCAAATATGGTCCAAATTACATACCAAATTGAAGAGTGAACCCCCAGGCTGTCCTCCAAAGACCCCTTATACAAAACAAGTTGTGGGTCCACACTTTATGATCATAATCAGCTAGGCAGAGCCATCTTGGATGGATTTGTTGTTCTGCACCCTGAAGGCAAAACCCGAAAATCCAGGTTGGAGCTTGTTTCCGAATTATTTTGAAGGTTAAATTTGTTTGCTTTATAGGTACAGAGTAGCATTCACAAAGAAACTGGGGTCAATCGCTTGATTTTAGATGCCTGTGATAGGCATAACGAGTAAGTAAAAAATATGATCGAAGTCTACATGTAAGTCCGAGCCTAAGCCCTCATATCGTAAACGGCCATAGATACAGGAATTGATGTTGCACTGATTTCATGTTTCTGTATAATTCAGAGAGAAACTGATTAAAGTTTTGAAACATTAGAAAGCTTGAACAATGTAAATATAAGGACAAAAAAGTGCTGGCTTTGTTGTAACAGGAAAGTTCAGTTTTCGCTGTACACATAAAATTAAATCAGAACTTCATCATTTCTAATCTGGGAAACCTTTTTCTAATTTGGACAGTTTCCTCATGTTTTTATATTTTTCACGATGAAATTGTGTAAATATTGCAAAAAATGTATAACTAATGAATTTTGAGATTTGCATTTTGCATTTTGCACTTTGAACATAATGAAAAGTTAATTAGCTAAGTATTCAATGAAATTTAATATTTGATTAAAATCAACTATGCAATCAGATCCAGCACATGTAAATCTATCTGCACGCCAAATTCCAAGTTCATATCGTAAACGGCCATAGATACACGCACAAAAACCAAGGTGTTATTAGTATTATGCGTGAGCTGAGTTAACTATTTACTCGACTTGTCCCGCTTTTGTTACCATGGCTCTCACAGTGGCACTCCCCGATCCTTATTATATATTCCAGAGATTTAAAGACCCTTCCTAGATCTCCAAGCCCCAGTAAGGCCCCAAGAAAAATCTACAGCCAATGGCCTAGCTTGGACTCGTCATTAACCGTACCCCCCTCCCGAAAACATAATTAATTTTGACAGGCGTGCGTGGCGCTAGCTCTGGCGCTTGCCGTTGCTTTGTCGTTCTTTCTTTCATCAATTTCTGAGAAGAATTCAGCACGAACATGAGAGGTCTAAGACTTTAGCTTCAGTTTTGAGGAATACACTACGATTAAAAAAAAACCTCACAGCTTCAGCAAAGAACCCCAACCTGTAGTGTTCAAGTTTGTTCAGCTTTTGGATAACAGGTTTGCGTATTGGCAAGTACATTATTTTCGTGCCAATGCGGGAACCATTGATTTCGTCGGTGGCAATTCGTGCGGGATGGTGTTTCTACGCGTGGGCGGCCACTGGTTGCAAAATCATGCGTCTCAGTTGATCTATAGTGCAGTGGCACGCAGTTTACCGTGACTAGTTCACGACCATACCTCACTCACGTCACGACTAATATTAATAAAGTAATGATTTTGCGCGTAAATCATGCACAGCAGTTTTCGCGTGAAAAGGCTCTTGAACTCTGTAACGTTAATCGCGGGTATTCAAACTCAATGCTTATGATCATGAATGGTAATATGTTAGCAGCTTGATAAAAATTCACTTTCTGTGATTTCTTTGTCCTTGCTCCAGATCTATCACAGACTTAGAACTAGATATAGAAGAAATTGTACCATGTTATTAGCCACGCTGGGATGCGCTAACGTCTAGGCTGGTTCCCGTCCCCTACATGGTCTCCAGACGTCTCACGTCCTCCGAAATGTACCGTAGGCATTTCGGAGGATGTGAGACGTCTGGAGACCATGTAGGGGACGGGAACCAGCCTACGCTAACGTCATCACAGACACGACAGATAGAAGTTACTAGTTTGTGGGGCTAGATGAAAGTCTGGTTCCTGGATCATGATTGTCTAACCTCGCCGTTGGATACACAACGGGCAGACCTGACTATTTTTGAGGACTCTTGACAGACGTGCTACCAACCTCTATAAAACTGTTTGTAAAACAATATCATGGACTTGGATGGTGTTTATATCATTCTTTTGTTAGAAAAAAACCTACCAGCCAATAGGCATAATTACATAATTGCTTCAAACTTGATCATGTTGATTGATGCAAACATAATGTAGGCACAATGTATACTTTTCTATAAGCCTAGAGGTCTGACGGATCAACAACCTGGTGAGTCGCACTGGGAAGAGGGGATTTGTATCATTTCATCAGTGCTCTGCAGTAAGCACATTAAGAAGAAGGCATTAGGTTGATAGGACGTGTCACATCATGAGACTTTGAGATGGTGCCACTCCCTACATCATTTTTTGATTTCCCTCCCCGCCTTCAACGAGTAAGAGTTCTTTTAAAATTGATTACTAACATCGGGCCTGTCAAACTGTTGTCATGGCATATCGGGATGCCTGTGCAAGTTGAGGACTGACTATTTTGGGTATGGAGCTGAGCTGAGCTGAGCTGAGCTGGGATGGGCTGAGCTGAGCTGAGCTGAGCTTGGATGAGCTTGGCTGGGCTGGGCTGAGCTGGGCTGGGCTGGGCTGGGCTGAGCTGAGCTGAGCTGAGCTGGGCTGGGATGGGCTGAGCTGAGCTGAGCTGAGCTGAGCTGAGCCGAGCTGAGCTGGGCTGAGCTGAGCTGAGCTGAGCTGAGCTGAGCTGAGCTGAGCTGAGCTGAGCTGAGCTGAGCTGAGCTGAGCTAGGCTGAGGTGAGCTGAGCTGGGCTGGGATGGGCTGAGCTGAGCTGAGCTGAGCTGAGCCGAGCTGAGCTGAGCTGAGCTGAGCTGAGCTGAGCTGAGCTGAGCTGAGCTGAGCTGAGCTGAGCTGAGCTGAGCTGAGCTGAGCTGAGCTAGGCAGAGGTGAGCTGAGCTGAGGTGAGCTGAGCTGAGCTGAGTTAATCCTGTCTGCACTGGGGGGGGGGCTCGGGGACCCCCTCCATATTTATTCTTTTAAAATAGCAGTTGCGATGCAGTAAAAAAGAAATATGGAGGGCCATATTTTTTTTTTTACTGCATCGCAACCGCTATTTTTTATTTTTACCTCCCGCTTGTCCTGTGCACATTTTGATACCTAATTAATTTTTGTCCATATCGAACATACCAATCCGGTGTTACATGTCAATTAGTATGCCCTCTGAGCAGTTCATTACAATTGCATAAAATGTAATAATTGTGTACAATTATTAAGAACTGTCACACAATGGCTCGCATTTCTTTATGAATCGTGCTCAGGAATTGATGTTGCACTGATTTCATGTTTCTGTAGAATTCAGAGAGAAACTGATTAAAGTTTTGAAACATTAGAAAGCTTGAACAATGTAAATATAAGGACAAAAAAGTGCTGGCTTTGTTGTAACGGGAAAGTTCAGTTTTCGCTGTACACATAAAATTAAATCAGAACTTCATGATTTCTCATCTGGGAAACCTTATTCTAATTTGGACAGTTTCCTCATGTTTTTATATTTTTCACGATGAAATTGTGTAAATATTGCAAAACATGTATAACATAATGAATTTTGAGATTTGCATTTTGCATTTTGGAAATTTTAGTCAGTAAGCATTTTGCAACATTTTTGTGTATCAATTTTAACATAATGAAAAGTTAATTAGCTAAGTATTCAACAAAATTTAATATTTGATTAAAATCAACTATGCAATCAGATCCAGCATATGTAAATCTATCTGCACGCCAAATTCCAAGTTCATATCGTAAACGGCCATAGATACACGCACAAAAACCAAGGTGTTATTAGTATTATGCGTGAACTGAGTTCACTATTTAATCGACTTCACTATTTTGTCCCGTGTTTGTTAGGGCCTACCATGGCTCTCACAGTGGCACTCCCCGATCCTTATTATATATTCCAGAAATTTAATTTGAATTTGAATTTGAAATTTAATTTGAATTTGAATTTGAATTTGAATATCAAAAATTAGGAGGGCCTTTTGGTTATTTTAGTCGGTAATCATTTCTGTACATTAGGTTTTTTTTCTAGTCTGCATGTCGAATGTGCATTTCAGCAATAATGACATAATTTATGAATAAAACCTGCTAAACACGATTTATATCGTACCATATACTTTTCTGATGAAATTAATCAAATAATCTTCTGGTGATATACAAAAATGTTGCAAACTGCTTACTGACTAAAATAACCAAAATGCAAATCTTAAAATTTAGTGGGCCTGACGTTTCGATCCTAGCAGGACCTTTCTCAAAGGCAGAGTGACAAGGACAACACAGATACATGTACACGAAGGAAGGGGGGAAGGGAGTGAATAGGACACGGATGAGTAACAAAGGACAAAGAGTAAAGCTGGTAGGGTGAGATCAAAGGGAAGGGCAATGAGTAGGGTAGAGATTAGTGAGAAGAGGGGGAAAGATCAAAGAGAGAAGTGTGAAGGACTGAACACAAAAGAAGGATTATCAGAAAGCTGCATGGTGTTAGTCATAACCATCCTGGATGTTGAGACCATGTGGTTGAATAGTCCGAAGACGCTTCATCCACTTTTTCTCACGGCTTAGACGGACAGCATTACTACGGTGACCAAGGGATTCTGTGCCCAGTACACTCATATCTGATATCGAATGATCAGGGAGATTGAAGTGATGCCCAACAGGGGTGTCCATTTTACCGGTTTTGATTGTAGACCTATGGCCATAGATACGTTTTTTGAGGGTGTTTTTGGTCTCGCCAACATACTGAACATTACAAAGTCTACATGAGATGAGGTATATGATGTTTGAGGTAGTGCACGTGATATAGCCATAGGTCGTGTGGGTAGTTCCAGAAGAATGTCCATTGAAAGAGTCTATTTCCTTGACATGTGTCTTGCAAACAATGCATTTCGAGGTACACTTAAATGTACCAAATTTAGTGTGAGGTGAAGTGTCCAAAGGGGGAACCTCTTCTCGGTCAATTAAGTCACGCAGGTTACGGGGGCGCCTGAAAGCCAAAACAGGCGAATTTGGAATGGCATCAGCCAAAATAATCTTCTACTCAAATATTGATACCTAATACTAGTGGCCTTGGCTTAGCGCAACGGTACAGTGGTTCATACAATGTACACGACATTTGAAGCTTGGCATTGAATGGATCATTTCAACAGCTGCAAAAGTCTACATGAATGCACATTTAAAATGGTTTAATAGTGCATTATTACTTCAATATTGGCTAGGAAATCAACCATGCATTCCGTACGTGTACACGTGTCAAGTCGATATCCCCCATGCACAGTTAAGTTGCACATAATGCTACAAGTGCTTTAAAAAAATCCTGCTGCTAGCTGCTTTGAAATAATTATGAACTTTATGTGAGTCTTTGGGTACTGTGTAAAAGATAAGCATTGAAATTCCCCCCTGACAACCGCCTCAAACTCGGTAGAACATGAAATGCGCGAACTTTCAGAAAACTTTCATCGAGGAACCGCCATGTTTACTCAATAGCATGACTGAATAGCAACCAGACGTGTTCACCTCGAGCTCTCGCTCAAATCACTTGGTAAACCCATAGTTTATATGACAGACACTTTATATTTCTCCCAACTTGTATCCTTACGATCCCCTCCCCCGCCTTCGATATCCTCGGGGTCTTATGATCACCAGTGATTCCTGGGGGACAGAAGAAGTCATGCAAAACCCCTAACCTTCGAGACGACTGCGAACCACCGGAACTGACTCCACAGTCAAGCTGTCAATCAGACGGTCTACCCGGTACAAGTGAGGGAGAGTTCGAGCGTTTTGTTCGTCAGACTCTTGTTGAGATTCGTGACACACAAAAGAACACTTACCCAACGCATAGATCGCCTAGAAGCCAACTTCAATGCGTCAATTGAATTTGAGAGGAAGAGGATTAGCGACCTTGAAAGAAAGACCGCCGAACTGGAAAAGCTTACTGAGAAGGTGATCCAAGCTAGAGAGATTCAGCAGACGGAATCAGCCAGTGGACGTGTCACGCGTACGGGCCTTTATAGCCGAGTTTTCTCGTCCGGGGTCACGCACGAATTTGCGCCGCGGCTTACACGAGGTTTTGCGAGACTGAATTCGAGACTACGGAAAACACAGGAAAATACCCCGATGTAGCATAGGTGCTGCCAAGATGGCGAGATAAGTGGATAGCTGACATCGTGCTCTCTATTTTCATATCAAATATGTCCACTTTCGTTAATATTTTGGACATGTAACAGCGCGACCAAAAAAAACATACTTTCTGGACCAAGATCCGACGGCCAGTTTTCCGTAGGTGTACATCGAATTCTTAAAAACAGTCGAAATAAACCACATATTTCACGAGAAAGGGGAGATTGAATGCTTCATGTACATGTATAATACAAGGAGGAGCCTTTCCGTTTTCGGCTCAAATCGCCAACTGAAAATTGGCGACTTTCGCGAGATTTCACCGAAGTAGGCCCATTTCCGTACACATGGTCTGCTCGTGTACAGTACATGTACGTGTGCATGTACAGTACATATCATGTACACAATCACAATTACAATACCCGGCCGTGCAGTACATGTACAGTACATGTGTGCCCAAGCAATGACTTATTAATATTCAGCAGGCTAACTTGGCATTGTCCAATCAGGGCGCGCGCTTTTCCATTCAGGTCACAAGGTCACGGATTTTCCTGCTCGAATAATGGCGGCCGATCCCCTACGTTAAAAAGTGGGGGACTCGTTGAGAACTTCAGGTGTACATCGCATTCTTAAAACACCTACGACATCATCTTCACGGGGTTTTGCTAGATCAAGGTACACTCTTTCCCATGATTACCTCAGCTAAGAGGAGACTTTTGTTTTCGTCGAGAAAAATAAGAATTTACGTCGCACTTTTTCAGTCGATTTTTCTGTAAAATAACAACCCTCAAAATACATATTAATCATCCTTTTGGAAAAGAAAAACCTTATTGGAGGCACGCATTAGATCTTCAACTACCTAGAAAAGTTGGATTTGAAAGGATTTGATACGCCGAGGCATAGAAAACGAAAATTTTCCGAAGCCTTTTTCAAGGCCGCTTTCGCTGTGCTCACGTGACATTCGATTTGTGTGGACGAGAAATTTGGGGTCAACGCGTGACACGTCCACTGGCTGGAATAATATCCGAATTATCGGCGTGCCGCAAGAGAAGAACGAGGATTGCTTGGCTCTAACGAAGAAGATATTGGAGACCAAATTCGATCTACCAGATGTTAAGCTTGAAAGAGCACATCGAGACGGCCCCAAGATCCAAGGTAAACCCCAGCATCTCCTTGTAAAGCTCAACAGCTACCAAGACAAGGTGGCTGTCATGAGGAAACATCGGCAAGTCCTTGCAGATGTGGCCTACTTCTGCGTAGAAGACCTCACCCGTCAAGATCTCCGAGAGAAGCGGAAGTGGTCCATCCAAGTATCTCAATCATACCGGGAGGGGAAAAGGTATCGCTTCGTCGCAGGCAAGTGGAGAGACCAAGTAGGATCACTGGCAGCTTTTTATCAAGGGTAGCACGTCATCACTCCAAACTGCTAAAACCCACCATGCTATCTGCCACGATCTCCCTCAATAAAATTGTCTCTTCCCTTGATCAAGATTTTCTGTTTCTTTCATCCTATATATAATTCTTTGTCTTACCTAACTCTTTACTCTCATAAGCGTATCACCCCTATCTATATCACCTCTATAGTTTATTCAATATTGTTTACCATTATAAGCGTACTAATTGTTTCTTTACTCAATGCTCGAGGGTCTCGAATCATCATCGCTAATGTTTCTTTATTCTGTATTTACAGTATTTAACCAGTGATCCTTATAAGCATCTCATCAACTAGTACTTGAATTAGTTGTATTTAGATTAGTCTTATTTTGTTTCGTTTTTTGTTTGTTTAACATGTATTTGTATTGTATGTCCTTCAAGTATCATCATGTGTAGTGTACTCTAACAGAAAGAAGTAACCATCATGAATTTTATAATGTGCATCGACGTTGGTTGCAATTAGAACCGCCAGCCTTTCAAATTCCCTCAGAAGTTCATGATAGATCAAGTATCCCCTGATTCCTTCCCAGAGCCTGGCTTTATCGATCCAAACTTCCCATTTCCTCCTGACAATTACACGCATTATTACTCCACTGAGCAATTTTCAGAGAATTACAAATCCAGCGGAGGTTTCTCTATTTTACACATTAATATTCGTAGTCTTAAAAGAAACTTTGACCAGTTGAAATTGTTGTTATCCTCTTTGAATTACAAATACAACTCGCTGCCATCTCCAAATGCAGGTATAATTTACTCTGACATTTCTGATCATTTGCCCATTTTTATGATAATGCCTTTCAAAAACACTAACCACCTTTCCTTCGAACATACTGCCAATAGTCGAAATCTTACCCATTCAAATATGCAAAAGTTAATAGATGATCTCCGCAAAACGGATTGGTCTAAAATAACCAGTTGTGCCAATACTGAACAAGCATTTATTTCTTTTATTGAAATATTCAATGATAAATTAGACAAAAACATTCCATTAAAATCACGCAAATCTACTTGTCAGGCTATGTCAAATTCAACTACTCCTTGGTTAACTAAATCACTTCTAAAATCAATCACGAAAAAAAAAAAAGTTATATCGTAATTATATTGTCACTCCGACAACAGAACGTAAACAGAAATACACTAAATATAAGAATACATGAACTACCCTCCTACGCAGTTCTAAAAAACTATACTATGCTCGACAATTTGAACGAAAAAAAAACAATGTTCAAAATACTTGGAAAGTTATAAATTCGGTTTTAAAAAAGAAAATGCCTTCCAAACCCATCACAACCATTATGCACGAAGGTGAATCAATTATTGATGACCTCATACATATTACCAACTGCTTACTGCTTTAATGCTTACTTTGCAAACCTAGGCCCAAATCTTGCTAACCTTATCCCGAGTTTACCTCTCTCATATACCAACTTCCTTAATGCTCCAAATTTGAGATCCCTGTTTCTATATACAATTGATGAAAATGAGGTAATTGACATAACTAACAAATTAAAGAATAAGGCAAGCTCATCTATTATAAAACCAACTATTACTGTAATTAGTAAGCCTATTGCCCATATAATTAATACTTCATATATGACTGGTACTGTTCCAAAGGCTCTCAAAATTGCAAAGGTAATTCCTGTCTATAAAAATGGTGACCCCAGTCTTGTCAATAATTACAGGCCTATATCGATCTTAACGTGTTTATCTAAGATTTTTGAAAAGATTGTGTATGCTCGTACCATCCAGTGCTTTGATAAATGTAATATATTATCCGAATACCAATATGGATTTCAACTACGCACGCTGTTCTTGAATTTGTCGATAAAGTAGTAAATGCATTAGATAAATCCATACACACTCTAGGGATATTCCTCGATCTTTCAAAAGCCTTCGACACAATTGATCATGACATTTTGATTCATAAACTTTCATACTACGGTGTCCGTGGAGTAGCATTGGAGTGGTTTAGGAGTAGGTATAGGTAGACCTATGGCCATAGATTCGTTTTTTGAGGGTGTTTTTTGTCTCGCCAACATACTGAATATTACAAACTCTACAAGAGATGAGGTATATGATGTTTGAGGTAGTGCACGTGATAGAGCCATAGGTCGTGTGGGTAGTTCCAGAAGAATGTCCATTGAAAGAGTCTATTTCCTTCAGTTCAGTTCAGTTCATTTTATTTCCTTTTACACGGTAAATAAAGTTTAATACTAGAATATTAGAATTTTATAATGGGTTTGCAGTAAGTGGAGGAGGTCTCCAAGAAAGTTCTTAATTTCTTTCGATCCCTAGCTTCATCTTATAGATGTTTCCTCAAATCGTATAACACGTTCCCTTTATATATTGGTGGAATCGCTCTACATAATGCACCACGTGTTTATTTGTTCACCTAGTTGTAAGAAACACAACTACTTCGAAAATTCTGACGAGAAGACTGGTTCACCGCCAGAGGATGAAAGCAGAAGACCTATAACTGGTGCGGACAAGCAGCGCTAACAACAGCCAGCATCAATCGGTTGTCAGGACGTCTTATGGCGATGACGACTCGTTTATCTGGTTCCGAAAACGCTTGCCAACCTCGTCCATCCATACCGATATAGCATCGTCGTTGAGTCGCCTGACGTTGTGTCCGATCCCTATGGCGATGCCTCGCTTCAGGGCGTGGCGTAAGGGAAGATTATACTGCTGATATAGCGCGGACCGTCTGGGCTGAACACCGGCTCTCTTCATCACCATGCCGATGAAGACATCGTCCCAAGGTATGAATCGAACGTGGACGGATTCTCGGAACACAGTCACCGCCACGTCTGCGGACATGGCGTAGCAGCCCCCGTTCAAGAATGGCGCGTAGGTGGGCCCAGGGTACATACTCAGTGGCGTGTACCACTTGGACGAGGGATGTCGTGCGGGCACCACATCTATTCGCAGGTTCCCCTCGGCGAAGCCTGACCGTGGCATGTGGATCAGCCTCTGAACCAGGTTAAAGATATTGAGAATCATGTCCGAGTCGATGCTGAGGACGTAACTCACCCGTGGACAGAACAGAGACACCCACCTCAAGCCCATGGTGTTCTTGAAGGTCAAATTGCCGTAGGAGTCGATGAAGTCCTCCTGGATCAGATCTCGATGTCTGTCGTCCTCGGCTGCCAGTCGTTGGTTCGTGGCGGCGTTCAGCGTTCGGCCAAGCAGGAACATCGTCTTCGTTCGCCGGTCGAGGACGGTGCCGACCCCGCCCCAGGTCTGCCGTATCTGCTGGCGATCCAGAGCCTCGTTGGGACGACACTTGACCAGGATGACCAGAAAGACCTCGCGTCGATCGCCGGTGCCGTTCTCTGCGAGGCACACCCCCGGGTTGGTGATCGTGAAGTGGAAGGGGTGCGCGTTGATCACGCTCTCGCTGTACAGTGGAATAGCCGTGATATTATCGGGCGGGGATCCTTGTTTCCGCGATGCAGACTTCGACTGCGTCGAATTCCGTACAGCAGCCTCCTTGCTCACTTTGACCGCTGTCGGCCCTCCCAGGTCTGACGTCACGGCGGACTGGATGGCAGCCTCCGAACGCGTATCTGGTTCTACAGCACCACCAGACATCATTTTCAGGATGAGAAGACAAATGACCACACTACATATATAGACAACCACGATCGGGTGGAACTTGCACATTAACGGGTACCGGTACGATTTAAGAAACATTGTGTACCCAACAGAGTATGCCCTTTACTCGATGAGGAATACGGGTTCGCGATGAAGGCCTATTGAACACAGGGCCTACGACTCAACTGGTAGGCTTTTATATTAGACCTGCAGGCCAAAGAATCAACCGTATACAGTCTGACTCTCGCAGCTGTTGGCACGTTCTTTACTTCGAGGCAAACGACCCGTGACAACGACTACACTTCAAAACATTTCTACGCAGTCCACATGGCATGGTATTGAGCGTGGAGACATTTTGGATTAACGTCAGTACTCGCAGCTCTTGGATGTGATAATTAATACACGCTTGTAAAGTAATGAAAAACCCAAGAAAATATCCACAACGTTTCGAGGAGATTGGCCATGGAATAGGTCTCTCTCTCTTTTCACCCCCTCTCTCTCTCCCTCTCCCTCTATCTCCCTCTTCCCCTTCTCTCCCTCTCTCCTCTCTCCCTCCCCTCTAATTCCCCTTCTCTCTCTCTTTTCCCCTCTCTCCCTCTCTTTTTCCTCGCTCTCCCCCTCTCTCTCCCCTCGCACCCCCTATTTTCCCTCTCTCTCTCCTCTCTCTTCTTTCTCTCTCCCTCTATCTCCCCCTCTGTCTCCCCCTTCCCTCCCATCTAATCACACCCTATAACCCCCTACAAAATCAGCAAACTTTCCCTCCGTGATTCCCCGCGGGGAGGAGTTTGCTGCGCAGTGTAATCGCGCTCAGAGCATGCAGTGCCCCCCCCCCCTCCTCCTCCTCCTCCCCCGGGATTGGTCAATTTCGAGGAAGCGTACGTGCAGTACGTCTACGCCATTGCATCGTGCATCTGGCCACATTTTATGCTAAACTGAATGTCATTCAAAATATTAATTGCTGGTCTGCGCTGTTTTCTCAAAAGTGGGGGTTATTCCTCATTATGCTGTGCCGGGTCACATATGTGTATGGCAAAGAAAAATTCCACTGGACCGTGATATGAACCCATGCCAGGGCCTCTGGTTTCGCGTACCAGCGCCAGCGGCGTAGGTACGGGGCGAAGGGGGGAGTACCCCATGAAAGATCAGAATAATGTGCACAATTTCAGCATGGGCTCTATGCATTTACAACATGTGATAAAAATCCAAGTGCGTTCAATGGCCAAAGCGGCTCTTACAAAACCCCTGCACAAAGTCTATGGAATTTTTGGCGACAAGACCGATGAAAGAAATTTCTTAACAAAAGCAATAGCTTTTCCGCTTCGCGACGGAAAAGCCAACGAAACCACACAATTCCAAAGATAAAGAAAGAACCCCAGTATTACCCCTATCATATCAATGTATGTTTCGGTAGAGTAAAATAAACTGTAGCGTCTCGCTGATACTGCTGATCATGCAGAGGCAATGGACCTTTCCCATGAAATATGCAAATTAGACCTAGCGCATGCGCTTAACTAAATTGGTGGGCAAGCGGGCTGCCAACCAATCATAGTTTTCCACGGGCGTGCGCGCGTTCCTTCTCACTAACAGTTTGGCGTGCGGTCATTGGCTATTCAGCGTCTCCTGCGCGCGTATTTCGAAACCTGCACGCATCGCTCACTCGTTTGCCCACCAATTTAGTAAAGCGCATGCGCCAGCTCTTATTTGCATATTTCATGGGAAAGGTCCATTGAGTAGCGCAGCGTCGGCGTAAGCAGCAATGCGGCCGCTCTGCATGTGCACTGTGCAGTACATGAGCAAATTTGTGATGTCATTGCAGGATCATGCAACACAGACCCAATTGGTTGTGTACAAACGTTTCTGAAAATGTCTAGTTTTTCATGCAGACCTTTTCTTAATCCCTAAACCTGTTGATATACTGCCAAAATGTAGGGGCCTCTGCTTCATAATCATTTAGTGAAGTAGTTTATCATCAAACCTAATCCGGAAAGGTAATGTTTTTCTTATGTTTTTTAAACTGTGGGTTCCTGAACGCTCTCATTTTTATTAGGATAATTCTTAAATGTGAAAAAGACGTCCAATTTCTGACTCCACTAAGAAAAAGAAGCTTGCCAATATGGTTGTACACTTCAGATCCCTAGATGACAGCAGAAAAATGTGATATTTCTTGCAGAGACTCGATCTTTCGTAATAATTATGTTTTATCATAATTTCTTTCAACCCTCTTAATCAAGACAAATATAACTCTAACGAAGAGTTGTGGGCTATAGACATTTCGATCTCAAAGCCGAGGCACAAGAAAGGATTCAACCCAGGCCCTTTTCCAAAACCCGGCTTAGGCTCAGGCTCCGGCTTTGTCTCTAGTTCTTTCATCCATTTCAAGTACAAGGCATGAAAACAGGAAGCCTTTGGCATCATTTTTGAATGTTTGACCGAGTTTTGAAAAAGAATCCCAAGCTTCAACTTCAACAAAGAACTCAATCTTGTATTTCAGCATTTGGATAACTGTGACGAAGCCGGAGCCGAAGCCTAAGCCGGGTTTGGAAAAGGGCCCCGGATCGAAGCGCGAGGCCCTCTATCGTCTATGGTGCGTCAGTCCGATTATTTCGGTGGGGGGGGGGGGGTCGAGGACGAGGGGTTGAGGGAGGGAATGAATCGGATATGACAGTGCAGTGAATGAAAAAAAAAGGAATGTCGCAATACGAGTGGGCACCAGCGAGGGCAGCCGAAAAGTGGGCGTGTCCAAAGGGAATCTGAAGAGGAACTGTTGAAAAAGAAATCGACCAACTGTAGGCTTCAGGGCATGGTCAGGGGCCGAGGTAGTAGCAGATCAGGAGAGGGGAGGAGGAGCGATGCCCAGGGGTGCCCGCCATTTTTCTGCTTGTTGAGGCTTTAGGTTTTTTTTCGGCAATCTTCTTAATTAGCCACATTTTGACACATTTAGCCACATTTTGAATGTTAATCAAATTGGTGGTGCCGTTCTCTGTGCCTTTAAAGCCAAATCAGGATATTATTCGCTTGTATTTTTTTTTTTTTGCTGGGGAGCCGGTGGTCGAATACAAGCCGAAAGCAGTGAGCATCCGGTGATGAAGCACGCGTTTGCCAGGCAAGACGCGGGGAGGGGGCTTGTTTTTAGTTTTTAGCAAGGAGAGGCTTATATACCTGCCTTGCGGGGGTTCGTGCCCGAGCAGGTCAGCGCTGCTGGGTCATTGGGGATTCTCGCGAGACCCGCGCACCTTGTACCGTCGTCACAAGCTGACAACCATGCACACAGTAAAGCGTGGCCCCTCCCTCCGAAAACAAAAACCCCACACCGCGCATTATATTATAATTATGTACGGAGCCAGTCACTTCTGCCGCAGCGACGATACATCATCAAGGGTCATCGAAAATTGACGAGACAAGGCGAATTATCCAGGAGGTGTGCATGCTTGTTCATCAGAACTCGCTGTCAGAAATGGTGTGTGTGGGGGGATTGTCTCCAGGTACTTATCCGAGTTGTCAAAAGCGTCTCTCCAATCCCCATCCTGGCCCTAACCCACGCTGTGCAATTTCTAGCGCAAATTTTGATCAGCCTCGGTCACACTGATAACCGTTTCGCTCAATCAAAGACCGACCGTTGGGTTTCCTTGGGCAAAAAGGAGTTTGGCCATTGCCTTTTCAACCAACGTGTGTGTGTTTTTTTTTAGTTGCGTTGTATGGGACCCCAACCGAGTTCATAGCTCAGATTCGCTGTAAACTATAAGAAAGCATTTGCCAATAAATTTTTACCAAGGTGCAGGGGGCAAAATACCAACTGTTGATATCATTGGTCAACCAAAGTTCATCTTTTGGATTTTGTTTTGGTCAAAGTCAATCACAAACTCAGTGCAAATCTTCTACTTAATATTTCCACCATGCGAACCTCCAAATCTGGTCTTTGTTTTGGCGGCGGGGGTGTGGGGGGGGGGGGTTGGTTAACACTTGTTTGTTCAACGTTAGTCGCAGTGTGAATTTCGTTAAGGGGACGAATTAACGCGTTCACACTGTAAAACGAAATGTTTAAATCTCCAACTAGCATCGGTGAACATTTTGACTTGTAACTTAAGGTTACTGCACAACAGAAGTCAAATATCTGGTATAGAAACCGAAAAGCGTTGGGCCGAAAGCGGCACTTGGGGGCCGTTTCTTTCGGTTGATGATAGCGCGCATTATAGCCACCGCCCTTCTTGTTAGCGCGAGCCAATAAGGCGAATTTGAACTGAAGGCAACCTATAATACGCTGCGCACACTCGATCGACCGCGGCGAGGAAGTTAGTACTGTCCGGGTATAAGCCTGACGCACGGGGAGCAGAGTGCACAGCAGAGTGCGCGGGAGGTTGGACCAGGAGGGGACCCCGGAGTCCGTCGTGAAGCAGTTGAGCAAACATCGGACCGCTCTGTCAACGGGGGCCCTGAGGGAGGGAGGGAGGGAGGGAGGGAGGGAGAGAGGGAGGGAGGGAGGGAGGGAGGGAGGGAGGGAGGGAGGGAGGGAGGGAGGGAGGGAGGGAGGGAGGGAGGGAGGGAGGGAGGGAGGGAGGGAGGGAGGGAGGGAGGGAGGGAGGGAGGGAGGGAGGGAGGGAGGGAGGGAGGGAGGGAGGGAGGGAGGGAGGGAGGGAGGGAGGGAGGGAGGGAGGGAGGGAGGGAGGGAGGGAGGGAGGGAGGGAGGGAGGGAGGGAGGGAGGGAGGGAGGGAGGGAGGGAGGGACTCATCGCTAATTAGCTTTGCCCTTCAGGCACTCGATGTCGTTTCAATCGCCCTTCCACAACCGCTCCACGGGCCAATTCGTTCATCGCGATGATTCGCGGGGACAGTGTGCATCAGGTCCCGTATATATTATACACACCGAAGACGAGAAAACAAACACATCCAGGCAAATCTAATTACGTCGCCATCGACATGGTATTTATGTATTCGTCACTGCCTTGTTTTGTTTTTCTCTCTCTTCTTCTTCTCCGAGGCGACCGCAGCGTAGATTGAGAGCCATCCGATTATAAAGATACCGAGTCTGATAGTCGGGGCCGCCTGCGGTAACTCAAAATTCAAACGAAATAGAAACAGAAATAAAATGTAAATGAGGAGGGCCTGACGTTTCGATCCTACCTATAGCGGGTCCTTTCTCCGCCCTCATGAGAAAGGTCTTGCTAAACGTCAACCCCCTCCCAATTTGTTGATTTTTGCTTTTTGGTCATTTTTTTGGACATGATGATAATGAGCGAAATGGTACCAGCAGCCGATTTCAAGAAAAGTTGCGTAAGTTACGAAACGTAAAATGTTGAGTAAGTCTTCCGCCACAATGGCTCTTTTCTGCTGTTTTTAGAAAAGGCAGCAAAATGTTGCGTAAGTTACGCAACAAAATGTTGCGTACGCAACATTTGAAGTTTCGTGAAATCGGCTGCAGGATGTTCCAGAGAGAGTAGAAGAGAATGACCGGGCGAAGATCGCCAGGGACTTGGATATCCAGTCAGATCATGTTGCAGTACACAGGCCACCGGATATTGCCGTTCTCGACAAGTATAGGAGAAGGCACGTCAATAAGATTGACATTGCTGTGCCGGAAGACAGCAGAGTTGAAGCGAAGAAGGAGAAGATCTTGGGAATACCAGGACTTGGCGAGGGAACTGCGTATTAAGTTGTGGGGTGCCAAGGTTAAGGTTGTCAATTTGGTAGTGGGTGCCTTATAGGTACCATTCCAAAGGCATTAGAAAGCACCTTGACAGTGTAGGATCATCGGTAAAGGTCGGATTGCTCAAGAACGCGGCCCTACAAGACACAGCTAGGATCCTACAGAAGACCCAAGAGATCTTTTAAGGCTAAGAGACGTAGCTTGATCCGAGTTGATTCACCAATGAAAGTAAGATCATTGTGTTGTGCGAAACTAACATAATACTCATTATCTAATTTGAAGTAAATAACAAACAAAAACTGTTGCAAACTGCTTACTGACTAAAATGACCCGCAATACATGAATCTCAAAAGTTAGAGGCCCTGATACGACGTTTAGATCCTAGCGGGACCTTTCTCAAAGGCCTTTGAGAATGGTCCCGCTAGGATCGAAACGTCAGGCCCCTCTAACCTTTGAGAAATATCTAATTCGAGGAGGTTTTTGTTTTTGCTTTGGCCGATTGTTTTCTGCATAATTGATCAAAGATATCATACGGTAGCTCGGGCTGTATTGACGTCTTTTCAGAGCCACACTCCGTCCCCAGAGAGATGTGTTACATGGTGTCACCGCAAACCTTCCACTTGGTACTTCCAGCATGCAACGCCTCAAATCGTATAGTGCAGCCGTCTGTTAATACATAGCATTGAGTGCTTGGATCTCCTGAGCCATACTCATGGATGACATATATGGTATCACCGCAATCTCTCCCGAAACCATAAAACATTTATACATACATGTAGCATATTTATCATTGTCACTTTTGTTCTCTCTAACAAACCATGCAGCATGAACCTTTTAACCTTTTGAACTTTTAGATCTCGATGTATTAAGATAGGGTTTGTATTTATGGATTTGAGTGAACATCTTCAGGACTTGCTTTTGCTTTTGCATGTCTGATGGGTGGAGCTTAAAGGTCAACTGCAATGCATTTTGGAGTTCGTTTTTATGATTTCAAATAATACTATGGTGTCAGTAAAATACATCCATGCATTTTTTCCGAATTTTAAACTATGGGACAGAGTGTAAAAAATAATTTAAGTTTGGAAGGGGGAGCAGCCGCGACCCTGTGGAGGCCGTCCTTGGTGACGTCAGTTGATGAAGACTAGGTCCATTACTCTTGTCGGGGAACTATTGTATTGTACGTTTGTATATACCAACAGTCAGTGCACGTTTTTCAAGAGAACAGATTTCGGGAGTAAATATCGACAAACCCGTTGACACGCCATCCAGATTCGTTGTCGAAGATTGCAGCAGTGGAATAAACATGTATTTATTCCCTGACGATCCTAGAATAAGCCGCATTTGGACGTCAAAAATCACGCTGACACGACCGAAATAATCCGACCCGTCAAATCGTACAGTGCAGTGTCCATTTCGAAGCTTGTATTCAAGGAGACCATCCGGGCTCATACGTGAATGTTTTGGCAACGTGTTCCCGTCTGTGGCCATAGGAAAACTATTTTCAGAATCTCTATTCTTGTTATCGACTGAAAATTCATCGGATTCCGAAGTAAAAGCTTGTCGAAAGAAGTCTCGGCCAACAAAATTGTCAGTTTTTTCTCGCCGAGAAAAAGACTGGTGCCACGCTAAAAAAACGTGCATTATCTACTGAACGCGTAAGGGAACCTCTCTGACTATGTAAGTGCATACGGCTTTCGCGGGGAGAGAAAACAAATCTCTGCGTACATCCGGTGACGTAAAGAACAGCGCCCTCAATAATTACAAGCACAACTTTAATTAATTAAAAATGTTTGATGTTATGTTTGATCTGGGATTATAATGTACCAATGAACATTTTTAATACCAAAACAGGATTTTCAAATGTTTGCACTTCAGTTGACCTTTAAAGGGATAACACAAAATTGGTCGAGGTCAAAGATTTAATTAGCATTCATACGTTGTCTGATCCAACATATGCATGAAATAGCACACCTGTGAACATTTCAGCTCAATCCGCCAACCGAGTCTCGAGAAAAAAAGTGAAAAACCGCTTCAAATTTTGTTTCTTGAAAATGTTCAGATTTCGGGGTGAGACGTAATTTTTTTTTTCTTTAGGTCTACTCTTTTCTCCGAAAATACAGCATTTTAGGAAAAGATCTTTCAGTGCGAGGTTTATACTTTAACCATCTTCAAATTGTATAAGTTTTATGTAAATCTCTGAACATTTCCGTTTCTCAATCTTACCAATGTTGTGCAGGTTCTTTACGGAGACGCCATGCAATGTACTATTGTCATTATAGCTCCAATATATGTGACCCGGCACAGTGACATGAGGAATATCCCACCAAAACACTTTTCGAGTAAACAACTCCTGAAGTCAAAGTATCTTCTCAATTCGATAAAAAATCAATTTTTCTTTTGTATTTTCGGAAAGTTAATGTATTGGAGGATATTAAGTTTAAAGGATTTTTCCAATATCCGTCTCTAAATGTTGAAAAACGAGGATTTCGGGGGAGTGTTTGTGTACTGTTTTCATGAAAATGTAAAGTTCCTGCCTTTTTGAATGGCCGCTTTCGAGGAGTTAGAATGGTGCTGCTATATTGTGTTTGGTACCAAATCAACAAACGAAGTCCCCTTGTACTATTTACAACAACGTTCACACGGAAATAATTTTGATATCATTTGAAAGCTAATGGTATACTCTTTCACATCATTAGAAAATCTCCAAATCTCAAAGTGGGGGTTATTCTTCATTATGCTGTGCCGGGTCACATAATTATGTCAATTGCACGCGGCGCCCTTGTGACGCGTGGCAACCCCAACCTAGAATTCGGACTCTTGAGACTCATCGCGGGGCTGGATGAGAAAACCTAAGTTAATTTAAACGTCAGTGTAATATTGTGAACCTAATTAAAACAAGTGGATCGCCATCTGCCGTGGACTGTGATCGATGAGTCTTTTAGGGAGGCCGCAGTTATATCCTGTCTGGCTTGGCTCGACTCGCCGACAGTGCAGATTGCACAATGGACAAGGGTCCAATTTCACAGAGCTTTACAAAAAAACCCAACATTTTGGTTTCCCGAGGGCGTGAAAAGCCTCGTTGATCGAGATCTCAGTCTTCCCGATCGCATTGTCGGCAATATAGGGCCTACCCATTATCATCTTGGCTTGACTCTTTCAACAGAGGAACAAATCAATGAATTATTGCGACTCTCTTCTCTTTTTTATTTGAGGATTAACCTGTATAGGGGTCTGTAAGTATTATATTTTTGGCTTATAATGAGCTGCAGTGAATAAGCGCGTTTTAGCCCATAGAATAGAATAGAATGGAATATCTATTTATTGTCATTATTAAGTATATCAAATACATTGAAATTCTTCCTGTCCTTGCGAGCAATCAAACATAAATCCACAACAATCAATAAAAAGCAACCAAATCAACTAACCCCTGCCAATATTTGATTTAAACAAAATTTTGAAGTCTAGTTGACTATTTGGGAGGCCACCATCTAAGGGCTGGATAGCTCAGATGGAAGCACCGGTACGTTAATCCAGAGGTCTCGGGTTCAATTCCCGGTCCAGTCAAAGTTTTCTTTGCCAATTTGGTTGAAAGGTTCCCAGTCAGTTTTTCCTTTGTGTGTTTGACATGAAATGAAATCCTTGCGATCTGGTTCAGCACATGGAGATCTATCAGCACGCAAATAATGTTCAAGGTCATCGGACGCCGCGCTTTGGAGATCATTAGGGGGCGGCCGGTGTCCTGCCAAAAACTGTCCCCGCCAAATACTGTCCGCTCATTAGCATACTGATCGCTGATTGGTTAGCGTTAGGGATAGAGTTAGGGTTAGAATTAGGATTAGGGTCGTCAGGGTTAGGGTTTGGATTAGGATTAGGATTGGGATTAGGATTAGGGTTAGGGTTAGGATTAGGGTTGTTTGGGTTAGCGTTACGGTTACAGTTAGGGTCAAACGGTACCAAAGTGCCCATCAACGTTGCGTGTGTTAGGCCAGCAACCATACACAATGCGTCATACGTGTGTAGTGCGCAACCATACCCCAACCACGGTGGTTGAATGTCATAGGTATTGGACCAATCAGCGATCAGTATGCTAATGAGCGGACACTGTTTGGCATGACACCGGGCCTTCTAGCCTGCCAGTATTTTCATAGCCCAGTATAGAGTTGAAGCAGCGGCTCGAATCGGGCTCAACGGTGCTCGAACCAATCCGGGTGACTGGAACGGCTTCGACCCGCGCATGCACGAGGTATGTTTCCTCGCTCTTTGCTTCAACCGACTTTTCTGACAAGCCTCATTCCCGTCACATCCCTCCTGTCCAAAAGCAAATGTCAGCCCGTTAAACGGCAGCCAGGCCTGACTTGTCAAAGCTGGCCTGATTCCAAACAGCAGACCAGGGAAGCGACCTCGCACTTTCAGAGGAAAGATATGGAGAGGAGGAGGAGGAGGAGGAGGAGGAGGAGGAGGAGGAGGAGGAGGAGGAGGAGGGGGAGAAGGAGGAGGAGGAGGAGAAGGAGGAGGAGGAGGAGGGGGAGGAGGAGGAGGAGGGGGAGAAGGAGGAGGAGGAGGAGGAGGAGGAGGGGGGAGGGGGAGGAGGAGGAGGAGGAGGAGGAGGAGGAGCCGAGGAGGAGGAGGAGGAGGAGGAAGAAGAGGAGAGAGAGATAGGGGGAGATAGATAGATAGAGAGAGAGAGAGAGAGAGAGAGAGAGAGAGAGAGAGAGGGAGGGAGAGAGAGAGAGAGAGAGAGAGGGGGGGGGGGGTTGGGGGGTTGGAAGTGGGTTTGGTTGCATCCTGCCGGGATGACAAGGCCTTAAGTGCCTCACTGTCAAGACGCGGCTTCGTTCGGGGACGATGAGGCTCGGACAGAAATGGGCCAGTGTGTTTGCTGTTTGCCAGACGAGGGAGACGGAGTGATCGAGTACGGTGCCCACGAAGGTCCACACGGTAGAATTTATTTTCATTTAATTCCCTCTGAAAAGGACAACCCTCAAAGGCAGAATCCTTACTACCTTACTTAAAGGCCCTATATAACATTGGTAAAGGTCAAAAGATTGCCACAGTTTGTTCGTTAAACCATAAAAAATTCTAGAAAAAAAAAATACTGCGAAGATTTTAGCTCAAATGGTAATCTGAGAAAGAAGCAAAAAAAAAAAAAAATCACGGTTTACATACCGTTTTGTAGTGTAAGAAATTACTCGCGAGTAATAAACTTTTTTTCGATGTTTGAGTGAAGATTTCTCTAAAAGTACAGCATCCCAGACCGTAAGATTTCAACACGAGGATTCTATCATGACCATCTACAAACTGTGTCAATTAGAAGGAAATCTGTGGACATCGATGTTTCCCGATCTTCCCGATGTTGTATTGGGCCTTTAATGATAGACATCTCTTATGAAACCTTCCCAACTACATCAACAACTGGCACACTAAATTGCAGGGTGGGCCTCGCATTGATTATAAGCACAATGTTAAGAAATAAGTGAACAAACTGATTCATTTACCTGGATAATCTGCTGACGCTTGTCAAGAAATGTACCACGTGTAGGAGCCGATACATTATTAGTTCGAGTGTATTATACGAAATCACCATTCGAGACTAATTTTTTTACCCATGTCCCTTCACGGCTTCCGTATAAGGAAGCGAGGGGAAACGAGTCTGTTTGCCCCGACGAGACGCGAAAGCAGAATCCGAAGAGCAAACACGAGGGAGACGGCAGACGGGGTGGTGTCGACACGAGCATATTACGGTAGCACACGAGTGGATAAGGACCGGGAGCCCTTGGCGATTGCTATAGCTCCAACATGACAGCTAAAAACAGAACGAGGCTGCCATCTTCAGTTCTGGCTTGGTGTGTTATCAGGACAAACAGAACCTCCCTCCCTCGGGCGACCCAGTTCGTCTCATATCGGTTGCGGTAAGGTTTACGGGCGACGAATACATTAGAGTTCGGGCCACGGATAAAACAGCAGGGTTAACATCCATTTTTTTGCCGAATCAAGCCCTAAGCTCTACACAAATCCGCATGGATGATGGAGACTGCTTAGGCTACAATACAATGTTCCGATATTCTTGCTGATAAGCTTCGAGCGTTGATATTAATTACGATTCCAATGCTTAAATCCCCTACACTACGCCGCGATGTAGGCCTAGGCCTATTGAAACCGCAAAATATTTTTAAAGAGTAAACTCCATCTTTAAATACTTGAAAGTTACTTTTGCAATTTATTAATTTATGGTTCATCAAGAAAACTCTTCTTTTTTTATTATACAAAAGGAAACATTTACCAAAATATAACGACGTGAAATAACGCATCACAGGAGGGCGCACTTCTAATGCACGGACGCCATCTTGGATTCTGCCTGATAATTATGCGGTCGCATACTGCTATAACGAACGACCGCTGTATCGAACAATTTACATGGATCCCGGGATGTTCCACTGTACCTGTAGCCCTACTCATGCCGCCCCCACCATTACGTAGCTCCCGTGCATACCAGCGCTCGCGTATAGTAGGTCCTCTTCGATGCTCGAATAGCCGAGACAAAACATTCCCGCTATTCCTCGAACCGCGGGAAATTGATAATCTCAATCAAAGGTCCGTGCATGGATGAGCAAGGGCCACAAAAATAGGGCGAGTCAGAAGCGGCCGTGGAGAGAGGGTTACGGTGATACGTCATAGCTCACCGTGGCCTTCGTTCATCGAAAATGTATGCTGCTGACGCGACGATAGAAATTGGAAGAACCCTTCAGAGTCGTTCCGAAGATTATTACAGCGAAGAGGGATGGGGTGGGGGCGCAGGGGGGGGGGTCGCTGTGCCTGGTCACCGGCTTGATCCGACGTGAGACTGAAACCCGCTCAACCCGCTCCTCTGATTGATGCACGCGTGAGGTTGAGTGCTCGTTGTGTATTATTGCATGCAAGTATATACGTATATGTGACCCGGCACAGCGACATGAGGAATATCCCACCAAAATAATTTTTGAGTAAACAACGCCTGAAGTGAAAGTATCTTCTCAATTCGAAAAAAAAAAAAAAAATTGTGTATTTTTGGACAGTTAATGTATTGGAGGATATTATGTCCAAAGGATTTTTCCGAAATCGATGCTCGCTGGGGGGGACAAAACCGTCGGCAAATATGTGACCCGGCACAGCGACATGAGGAATATCCCACCAAAATAATTTTTGAGTAAACAACGCCTGAAGTGAAAGTATCTTCTCAATTCAATAAAAAAAAAAATTGTTTGTATTTTTGGACAGTTAATGTATTGGAGGATATTATGTCCAAAGGATTTTTCCGAAATCCTTCTCTAAATGTTGATAAACGAGGGGAGTGTTTGTGTAATGTTTTCATGAAAATGTAAAGTTCCTGCCTTTCTGAATGGCCGCTTTCGAGGAGTTAGAATGGCGCTGCTATATTGTGTCTGGTACCAAATGAACGAGCGAAGTCCCCTAGTACTATTTGCAGCAAAGTTCATACGGAAATAATTTGATATCATTAGAAAGCTATTGGTATACTCTTTCACATCATTAGAAAATCTCAAAATCTCAAAAGTTGGGGTTATTCCTCATTATGCTGTGCCGGGTCACATATTGATATTTCGTCCCAGTGCTGTATGTCAATCTGCACAGTATAATTGCTCCACAATACCCCCTCTTCCTCTGCTAACAAAAACAAGTCTTCTTCTTCCTTTTTTTCCCACGGCCTGGCGTTTTTATTCTAGCGTGATGCTAGCCACTGAGGGAGACGGGGACTCGCCTTTTTGGTTTAGCTCTGTGGTTTTATTTCTGTTAAGTGACGAAGAGGAAAATAACATACAACGTGGTCAATCTTCGGCACGTAACAGAGTGATGGTGTTTTTTTCGCAAGGCCCTCGAAATTCAGAGACGAACACAAGAGGGCGCCTTGCAATGAAATTTCAATAACAAACGCAATTACGTTGCGTTTTGGATGCGTTTACAATGATTATACACTATGTCTGTCACTCTAGCAAGACCTTTCGTTATGAGGTATTGTTTCTCTGAGGAAGGTCCCGCTTTAGTATCGAAACGACTTTCCGTCTACACTTGCACTTGTCAGTAAGCAGCGAGCAACATGTTTTTTGGTATAGGGAGAACATGATTATATGCGTTGAAAGGTTTGCATGGAGGACCTCTATACTCTGTGCTAGTCACGGCCACTACATGCTCTGTTCGGGGGAAAGAAGACGATTGGATAGACATCGATTCCCAGGTTCGATTCCGGTCGGCCCCGACTGGCTCTGACGTCATCATCCCTATCTTTACCCACCACGAAAGCTGGCTTCCCTCGGTGGGTAACCCGGGTCTTCCCATAGGGGGAAGAATATCGAGCACGCCGGCCCTATCGATTTCGGCATCAGGCCGCCATGTTGGACGTAAATAGAATGATGTGTAGAAACGATGCGGGGGATGGGCAGTGTGCGCGCGCAGCGCACAGGATCAGCCGATGAGCTATCCTGGGACCTTTCTCCGAAAGCCGGCTTAGGCTTCGGCTCCGGCTTGGTCTCTGTTCAATCCAAAAGCTGAACGCACAGGATGGAGTTCGTTGTTGAAGTTGCGGCTTTGGACGTTTTTTAATTTCAAAATGCAGTGGAACGAGGCCAAAGGTTTCCCGTTTTCATGACTTTGAAATGGATGAAAGAAATGGAGACAAGGCTGGAGCCTGATGAGCCTATAAGCCGGGTTTTGGAATTGGGCTTATACCCCTGGAGGACGAGGGCGCCCTTTATAAATGACGTCATTGGCAACAACGACGGACATCTTGTTGATCGGAAGTATATAGCACTCCTGATCCACCGCCGTGTAGAGAGAAAACCTCGTTAATAATAAACCATTCTGGTATTCACTCTCATAGAAGTGGTGTTACGATATTTTTTTATATTACAAACCAGGCATCGTTCCTACCCCGGCAGAGACTATAATAGTTGACTATTAAGGAAGGCCGCCATCTCTTGGGGCAGGTTACCGGTATAGCACAGATGGTAAGAGCGCTCGTATGCAAAAAATCAGATGTCTCGGGTTCAAGTAATTCCCGATCCAGTCAACTGTTTTTATTTGTCATTTTTCAAAATGGGACTTCCTTTATCTTTTATTTAGGCCGAGATACCGCCGATACGGGTCGGACTCCAATTCCGACACACGCTTTATACAAGAAAAAAAAAAGAAGTTGTAAAAGAAAAATTACAGTCATGAACGCATGGGTCTCCGCCTGTCACAGTTTGCACAGACAAACTATGGCGCGGAATGATAGGCAGACAGTAATAATTCCAAAGGCAAAAAAGGGAAGAAGAAACGATAAGAGTTTTCTGGCTAAATTATATACAATTATTTAATTCACTAATTTCTGACCAGCTCCTTAAACACACCCAAACTGGTGATAAGAAAAACAAACAACCAACAAAAAAAAACAACCCTCCGTTCAGCTTTCTCTGAAAGACCTTTGGTCTACACGCAAGAAGAAAAAAAAAACACTATAGAAAACCCGACTGGATCCCGTTCACTAATGCAATGCAAAGTCGGTTTTCTAACCCCCTCTCTATTCTACCCCGAAAGTGAGACAAATCTTAACATCGTATCAAAATGAACAGATAGTAATTGCAAATTACGCACAACAATACACGCTCCAGAAAAAGGAAAAAAAAAACCAACAATCCCAAAACAACCAAACCCAAGTTTCCTCGCCCACTATAATTTATCCGAAATTACATTAATGATTGAATATCTTAATATAGGGCTACCACGCCCCAAACACTCTCGAACTAGTTTTCAACATTTTTGTTTTTGGTTCCTTATTCCATCTCGGGTGATGGCCACCCTTAAATAAACAATATTACAACAGTCTAAAGAAGACCGGTAGAGAGCGGGACTTCCGCCGACTCCTGCGACGGGCCGCCTTCCGATTCGTCCGTGACGGTCACACTCAAGGGACAACAGACTGCTCCCCGTCAACTCCCGCGACGGTTCCACCCGGTGGGGAAAACTACCCTCACTCGTCCTCAAAGGAGGTTCAGCCAGTCGTTGTGCTCAGGTTTTAAGCCTCGGCACAAAAAACCAGGAACACGGAACAAGGGCCATCTGTGTTATACAAAAGGGGTTGGCCAAAAACATACCAAATAATGCCTGACAACAAATTTTCCTTTTTGTACATTTTCACACAGTCAAAGTCTGCTTTCAATATTTATGGCAAACTGCCAGTTTCAATGCTCCACCATATTCCGGTGTCCCGAACGACACAAAAGTAAATGCTATAGGGAGTTTTCAATCTCAATTCTTTGTTCTGCGGTCTTACATTTGTTAAACGAGATTACATGGAAACTTACGGATTTCTTGTCCAAAAGATGAGTGTGCTGCCGATCTAGCCGCTCCAGGTCTGCCCAACCAATTCTGCCTCAAGCAGTCTGAAAATCTGCTTCCTTGCGGCGAAGAAATGTGGCAGCAGAAAGCAAAATAGCACGCGGCTCTGGTGACGCGGCAACCCAGCTCCTCTCACAAGGCTTCTCCTCTTGCTCTCTCGCTCTCTCTCAGAAGGAAAATGGCGTCTGCCCCGACACACCCTGTATCTCACTCTTATACTCCCTGACTTTCTATTTTCATGCAAAGTAGCCCCACCCTAAACTTCTATACGCTTCCCTGATCCCGGAGAACACTACAAAAGAGTGCGAGTCTTGTGGAAATTTCAGTGCTAGGAGTGGGTGTATTCATAAACAAATTCGATCTTTCCAAAAGAAATTCCATGGCCCTGGGTTGTAATCTAAAAAGGAAAAGGGTAGGCCTAACTACTGAATATTCATACGTCAATCCTGCGCCCTGAAATAAAACGCAAAGGGTTGAGCCCCTACGATTCGCGCGGTTAACACCTGTAGAACACCAAATCATCATAGTACAAATTCAGAATTCTGACACCGCCATCTGTATCGAGATCGATGATTCGGTCTCAACGGTAACCCCCCCCTCAAAAAAAAGACTGCTTCTTGTTCCAGCTCTCAGGTAACGGAAACCGGCACCAAATCCCATTGCTATACAGGCTTCGAAAGAACGGTTCTATCTATCTATCTATCTATCTTTTTTTTTTTTTCACAGTGGAGTTCAAGACTCCATTTATTTCAACTCATAAAAACAAATCTAGAAACACACAACAGAAGCAAGGAAATCATACAATAACTTATACGGTATTGTTACACATTAGATATTATAGATTACATAAAAATAAAGGGATTATTACAAGAAAATTGTTTCATTCGTCAGTAGGAGAAAAACAGATGGTTTCGTTCATTTACAGAACACAGGACATTATTTTGTGTATATAATAATTTAAATCTCTCTGCTGTCAATCTTTTTAGTTCACATCGCAAGAAGCTCTTTAGATTATGTTTAAAATTCATAATGATATCGGTTTCAAGTACATTGGAAATGTTGTCAAAGGCTAGCTTACATCTAACATTCCGTATTTGTCTCAGCATTTTGATGATAATTACACTGTGAACAAAATTGAGTTTGTGGCTCAGAATTCTCATTGAATCATCTAAATAAAAGTTTGTTTTTCCCGAATACTTCCTTAACATATTCTCTACATAGACCCAAGCATCAATGGTGTGCACACAGTGAATAAACAAATGTTCGTGAGTTTCCGTTTCTTCGTCACATAATAAACATCTAGAGTTGTCCGTTTTCCCAATTTTATACAGAAAATCTTTCGTGGCTAGGACTCGATGCCTCAACATTATACATAAATTTTTTATCTTCTGGATCTAAGAGACTATTCTTGGGATCGCTCTTCCATATAGCAGGCCAATTAAGATTATGCCTGAGATTGAAGACATTTTGCCAAATTGTGGGAGCGTTAGGAGCAACGAATTTATTTTCAATAAGGTTCCTATAAGCGGATTTTGCACTGGTTTTTGAGATCGGCATCCATTCATGACTGTCATTTTGCTTGGGGATAACTAACCAGTTACCTATATGATTGGAGGGGCCTATGCGTTTTTCATTAACTAGGTTAAAGTCAATTTGTTTACGAATGTTTGCAATCAATTTCCCGGCATTAATGTGCTTTATATGGCACAACTTAGCTAATTGCTGAAAGGAGATAATTTCACCATTCATGACAACATCTTTTAGTTGACGTATACCGTGCGATTTAAGGAGATTGCTATTGATGTGCTTGCTATCTCTTGTGATGATACCATTATTCCATAGTGGGATTTGATTTGTTTCCCTAAGACTTGAAAAGTTACAAATTAATTTTCCTCCCACTTTTTGGAAGGCATGGATAATCTCTTGATAAAATGATGTGGTACTAATTGACTTATGTATCTCACAATAACCACTAAAAATAAACCATCCAAAAGAATTGTTGCCGCTAGCCTTATTAATCCAATAATCGAAGAAATACTTCCATGTCCCTACAGAGGTCATGTAACGGGGCAACCAACTTAACTTTAAACTCATTATTTTGCAGTTTACATCTAGAAGACCACATCCTCCCCAAGCCACCGGTCCAGTAACTGTATTTCTTTTAATTCTCTCGATCTTTCCACTCCAGAAAAAAATCCATATCAATTTGCTGAGCTGTTTTCGTTGTAGTTCAGGACAGGCCAAGACACTTCCTATATAATTAATTCCAGCACCAACCAGCATATTTACTACAACAGTTTTCCCTCTAAACGTTAATTTACGTTTCGACCATTTCTCTAAAATTCCTTTTGCTCTGTTAATACGAGGACCCCAGTTATCCTCGGGAGTGACCTCATTCCCAAAAACAATCCCTAAGATTCTCATCTTGTCGCACCAGCTAAAATTACACGGTTTATCTGATCTGTTTCTCCATTTCCCTAGCCACAGGCCTTTGGACTTGTTTGTATTAAGTTTAGAACCACTATATACCTTTGCAGTAGATTTCAAGAATATTACTAATGACATTAAACTCGTGGTTGTCACCAATGAAGAGGCTGGTGTCATCTGCATGCTGGAATAGTTTGACGCAAGATTCACCGTTAGGGGTTCGTATGCCTGCTAAATCGCTATTTTTCCTTACTAAGTGGGCTAAACCCTCGGCGCAGATCGAGTACAAAAGGGGTGACAACGGGCACCCTTGTCTTATTCCCCGTGTCACCTCGATGGGGGCTCCAATAAAATTATTAACCATGATCTTACAATTAGGCTCTTTATACAATAAACGAATCCACTGGATTAAAGAAGGTGGTATTCCCATTTTCTTCAATACGCTGAACATATAATTCCAATGAATTCTGTCGAATGCCTTTTCTTGATCAATACTGATCAAAGCCCCCTGGAGGTTTTCTAAGTAAACATAATCAATGACGTCTCTCAAAAGCATTAAGTTATCATGTATTCTGCGTTCTGGGACACCGCATGATTGCTCCTGGCCGATGATATGTGGCATGATTAGTTTCAACCTATTAGTTATGGTTTTAGCTAGAATTTTATAGTCGACATTCAGCAGACTGATGGGTCTCCAATTTTTTAGTTCGACTTTGTTACCTGATTTCTTATCTATCTATCTATCTATCTTTTTTTTTTATATCACAGTGGAGTTCAAGACTCCATTTATTTCAACTCATAAAAAACAAATCTAGAAACACACAACAGAAGCAAGGAAATCATACAATAACTTATACGGTATTGTTACACATTAGATATTATAGATTACATAAAAATAAAGGGATTATTACAAGAAAATTGTTTCATTCGTCAGTAGGAGAAAAACAGATGGTTTCGTTCATTTACAGAACTCAGGACATTATTTTGTGTATATAATAATTTAAATCTCTCTGCTGTCAATCTTTTTAGTTCACATCGCAAGAAGCTCTTTAGATTATCTATCTATCTATCTATCTATCTATAGGCATCGAGGGCGGATACTGCAATGTTTAAGTGCGGACGTATCACTTATTATGTTTCGTGTAGCTCTCAAGAACGAGGTGACAACAGAAACTGAAGCTGCCTCATGATGAATGTAAGTTTTCTTCTGCCTTCTCCCGATAGCCATTTCACGATTTGTTTGGGATGCGTTCCCCGCCCCCTCGGTTTACTGGAATCGATGGCAAAGCTTTTTTTTCCTCTGCTCTCCGAGTAAACAGCTGCTGGTTTGGGAGGCGGCGTGTATTTCATTCTCGCCACAGCGTCTAATCTCGGAGATGCTTAGTTGCATTGGAACGCGGAGATGCTCAGAAAAAAAGAGAGAGAGAGACTGAGATTCGTGTCTGTATGCATCAACTGAATTGCGATACTGTGGGCTTGGTACCGTACAGGCCTTCAAAGTTGACTAGACAAACGTCTGAACTATTGTAAACGGGAAACGGACGAATGAATATTCAAGATTAATATCATCTGTTTTGCAAGGGTTTTCTTTTTCAATACGGGAAAGCGCTTTCAAATTTGAATTTGTTAAAATATCTTAGTGGTCCAACGACCCGTGCATTGGCAGAATTTAGTCAACACGCGGCACTGCATCAGACATCCGCACTCAATTACACGTGAGTTCCTTTCGACATCTCTGCTGATCAAAGCGCATGCGTCTGGTTTCCGGCTCTCCGCAGTCTGCTGCAGCTCAGGTAGGGAGCAGTTTGCCAGACGATATCAAAGACGACTGGAACTTTGGATCCGGTCAAAGGTCGGGACGAAGGCGAAGCAGGCGTTCGGTTTTCCACAGTGCTGTCGGTTCTGTTAGTGACTCATTGAGTCCTCGGGATCTTGCTTTTCCTTGCATCGGGTCAACGTCCCGTCACAAAGTTCGGATGGAGGCAAATCGCTGGCACCGGGTGATGCCTCATAATACCGGTTGCAACGCCGCAAGGTCGGAGACTATAGACCCTTGCATCGGGCGCTGTTATCCCGCCATTTGCGGAGCTGGGATGGAGGCTTATCTCTTGCATCACGGGTGAATCTCATGCCATTCGCGCTGCGCGATGTGGAGGCATGCAGTCCCTTGTGGTCATGTGAATATCCCATTTGCACTTTGATTGGATGTCGATCCCGTCAATCCATGGACCGTCGAAGACGTTTGATCTCAGCGCAAAGTCGTATACCAATCAATACAGGTTCGTCGTAATTCCTTGCGTGGATTGCGTGGGGGAATGGGTTTCCTTTGAACGGAAGAAACAAGGACTGAAACTAAAGAAAAAAAAACAATGGTTCGAAAAATGCAAAATTACCATATCGAGCACTGGCAAGGCATGGCTGATTCGTACCCGGTCATTAAGCAGATGGGTCATTTGAATTGCATACCTCACCAAACGAAACAAAGCATGCAGAGCTCGTCAAATGTTAACTACAACCCACTCTAAAGATTAACTTTGTACGGTACTGAGAATAAATTTCGCAAAATCTTGCAAACAGTCCAGTGATTTATAAAATTAAAAAAAAAAAAAAAAAAAAAAAAACTGTTTAAAATTCTAATATTCTAGTATTGAACTTTATTTACCGTGTAAGTGGAAATAAAATGAACTGAACTGAACTGATTTACATAACCATGCGGCAAATCTCAACAGAATCAGACGACCGGACGTTTCTATCCTTCCAGGACTTTTGAACACGTCCTGCTAGTATAGGACCAAAACGTCAGTTAAAAACAAAATGTGTCCAAAGTTTTCAAATGCTTATTAAAGGCCCTATACATCATTGGTAAAGGTCAAAAGATTGCCACAGTTTGTGTGGTAAATCATAAAACATTCCAGAAAAGCAATACTGCGAAGGTTTTAGCTGAAATGGTAATCTGAGAAAGTAGAAAAATGCCCAAAACGTAACGGTTTTCGCACAGTTCTGTAGTGTAAGAAATAGTTTATTACTCGCGAGAAACTATTTGTCAATGTTTGAGTGAAGATTTCTCTAAAAGTACAGCATCCCAGACCGTAAGATTTCAACATGAGGATTATATCATGACTATCTGCAAACTATGTAAATTAGAAGGAAATCTGTGGACATCGATGTTTTCCGATCTTCCCAATGTTGTATTGGGCCTTAAGTGACCTAACCTATTACATAGCGGTTTGGAGCTGCACCACTTCGCGAATTTTAAGGTGATTTAATCCCCCCCCCAAAAAAAAAAAGAAGACGAAGAAGAAGAACAATGACCGGGAACGTGTGATTACATCTTCGAAAGAAGGGTACTTGGCGGGTAAAATGTGGCGATGGAATAAACAAGGCAGTTTATTTAGAGGCATTATCATATATACTAGTAGCCCCTAATCGGCCGACAGTTCGCGGGGCCTGAGGGTATAACCACATACGCGAGCGGCATCGATCAGCGGCGCTTGGCTAATCTTTGCGAGAAGCGTAGAATTAATCAGTTCGATTTCCTTTTTTTTTTAACGTAGGTATTAGTACAAGGACGGTGCAGTGCTATTGGTTCACGTAATTACATCGGAGCCATTAAATTATACACGAGCCAAAGAAGCGCACAGTCTTCTCCACAGGATCGGACAGCGAGGCCATTCCCCGTTTCCACTGCGCGGTTTTAGGAAATGGCTTTTGACGCTATCGGGGAAAAAACTACTCTCCCTCCCCAACGAGCCCCCCTCCCCCCCAAAAAAGGCAGACATGTGGCAAAACATTCATATTGCTTCCCCACTAAGTGCCCCTCGTTGCGCGCCTGGATGGATGGGTTGTTAGACTGAATCACAGGCAATCTGCCAGGCTCGTATACACACTCGTTTCAATTTGGCACGACAGGTTTCAGGGCTGGCTAGAGATGGGGTAGGAGATGGAGAGGAGAGGAGAGGAGAGGAGAGGAGAGACGAGGCGGGTAGGAGGAGGAGGAGGAGGCGATGCGGGGAGAAGAGCGAGCCAGAAAACAAGTTGTGAGTAGTCTCATCTTTGACATCTTCGAAGGCAGGACCGCACTCTCCAATCCTGCCGTTCCCTGGCTGACAAGTGGCCACCAAAAAGAAGAAATACATTGAGAGTAAATCAAGGAAGGTAATTCAAGGCACCTGCGTGGGGAGGAGTGGGTCATTTCAAAACTAATGGCCACAGGTTAATGCCTACCTATCTCGAGCCCAACGCCACTGTTTCAACGGGTTTTTATCATCTTCGCTGCTTCGGTAAGCACTTCGGCAGCGAACGAACAACCTCTCCCCGGGGGGAGGTTTCGGCTGGCAACGTGCCACCTCGGGAGCGTGCCAAGCCTGCCGTCCGCGACCCGATAGACGCTGCATTCGAAATGTATCGAAGCTATCTGCTTCCGTTCCGAAAGGCCTTATCATTGCACGCGGCCGCGGGGGAGGGTGTCGGGAAGGAGGGGAGGAAGCGTTGAATAAAGTAAGAATGACAATCTTTTATAACGGCCGTGTGAGGGCAGCATTAAACGAATCGCCCGAAAAACGGATTTATTGACTTATCGAGATCAAAAATAATGTTGGTGTTTGAGTGACGATTTCTCGAAAACTACAGCATCACAGACCGTAATATTTCAACATGAGGATTCTATTATGACCATCTACACACTGTGTAAATTAGAAGGAAATCTGTGGACATCGATGTATTCCGATCTTCCCAATGTTGTATAGGGCCTTTAAGCCATGGAGTGGAGCGATTTTTTTTAACGCCCGGCTCGCGTGCAGCGGTTGCCTCCGGCCATAATTATTATACCAACAGATTTGTATCGATGATGGTAACGGACCAGATCTGATGCAGACGTGGCAAGTGGTGGTGCTCCGTCCGACAGTCGTCCGTCCGGTCGCCAGGTCTCGCACGACGGGGGCCGAGACCGGGAGGTGAGCTTGAGAGTCGGCCGTGTCAGGACCCAAACCGGAGGGTCGACGGGCGGCGGTGATGTTGATGTCAACTCTAATCCCTTTGTAAACAAATTTCAGAGAAGAAGCATATCTGAGAACAACTGCATCCAACTACAGTAGCCAGGTGTTATTGTTGTTTGCACCTGTGAATAAAACGGGGGGGGGGAGCAGATCCCTGAAGATATACTGCAGATAGTAGTTGGAAGCCCCTGACTTGAGGCCCACGCCCCGGCAAAGGGTTGGATAGCCCACGTGGTAATAGACTCGTCTAAGGCGGTCTCTCCGGTACGGCAGAGACCCGGTGTCCCCTGCCAAATAGTGTCCACTCATTAGCATACTGATCGCTGATTGGTCCAATACGTATGACATTCAACCACCGTGGTTGGGGTATGGTTGCGCACTACACACGCATTGTGTATGGTTGCTGGTCTAACACACGCAACGTTGGGCACTTTGGTACCGTTGGACCCTAAGTGTAACCGTAACGCTAACCCTAACCCAAACAACCCTAATCCTAATCCCAATCCTAATTCTAATCCAAACCCTAACCCTAATGACCCTAATCCTAGTCCTAACGCTAACCAATCAGCGATCAGTATGCTAATGAGCGGACAGTATTTGGCAGGGACACTTTTTGGCAGGACACCGGTGTAACGACCTCAGACGCCCCCCCCCGTGCTGAGTTGAGCCGTGACGTCACTTGCTCACCTCAGCACGTTGCAGCAACGTTCTCAGCTGCTCAGCGTGCTCAGATGAGTCAGTGAACCAAGCACGTGGGGGCGCCCTTCATGTGAATGTTGTTTATGATTTTGGCAACCACGTGAATAGGGCGTTCGCTTTCATTGGCCAGTTGCTAATTTTTTTTTATCAGCACGTAGCTCAGGTCGCCGCACACGATGAGTTTTCATCCACGAGAGGCAAAAATCAAGCAGGATAGATATTGGTCTCACGGCCTCTTGAGGCAGAAATCTCACCAAAAGTTCAGCGCACACGGTGAGCTACGTGCCGAGCTAACGACCTCGAGAGAATTTTTGCTCAGCAGATAGCTCTCGTGTGCGGCGGCCTTTTAGCCTTCATTTCGTACACGGCCTTTGTTTAAAACACGGACAGCGAGTGGTGCCCGGATTCGGAGAGCCCGGGGCAGAGCTACACCACCGGTGCTCCGAATCCCACACTATCTTGTGGAAAGTGCCGTATAAACGGAGCATAAACCCTGTGGACCGTTTTGCTCTGATATTCATCCAAACGATTGCAGTGGGTAATTTCCCTCAGCCGGTGTATACAGCGGATGGGAGGACTCTTTCTGATTCCACATTATGTAAGATTGATCTGTGTCGGTCAGTATCAGTCAACCTCTTCCATATACATCTCTGACCAAATCGGACCACGTGTTTGGCAAACGACTTTGCCCGGCACTTTAAGCCACACGGGGTCCACACTCCACAGTGCAATAGGCGAGCATCTTCGCTTCACAGCGCTGAACGTTGGGGACTTGAAACTGTCCAATTTGCCGGAGATCCATCCCCGTAATGTACGCCTGATGACCCGCGGCTTGGGCACACGCTACAGATCTACGCGATCACCGTTCGCCTCTCCTCGCTCTACATCTCCAAATCCCCTTCTGCTTTTTCATTCATTTTTTTTTCATTTCGTGTCAGCTTCCCTTCAATTACTTTATACCCCCTGCCCTTCCTGCTCCCAACCTTCCTACTTATCCTCCTTCTCCTTCATCTTCCTCGTCTTCTTCTTCGAGAGAGAGGGAGAAAGGGAGAGAGAGAGGGAGGGAGAGAGAGAGAGAGAGAGAGAAGGAGGGTAGAGAGGGAGAGGGGAGAGGGGAGACGGGAGAGGGAGAGGGTGCGATAGAGAGAGAGAAAGAGAGAGAAAGAGGAAGAGAGAGAAGGGGAGGGAGGGTAGAGAGATGGAGAGAGAGAGGGAGAGAAGGGGAGGGAGAGGGAGGGTAGAGAGAGAGAGAGGGGAGAGGGAGAGGGGGAGATAGAGAAAGAAAGAGAGAGAGTGGGGGAGAAAAAAACACACCCAATAGTCACGTAATAGCCTTGGCATTGCCGCGTCGATTTGGGTTTAACCCGAACTTAAAACCGCCTCATTAAAAAAAAAACCACTCAAATCATCGGCAATTTTTTAAACCGATTGAAAAAACAGAGAGAGAGAGAGTGAGAGAGAGAGAGAGAGAGAGAGAGAGAGAGAGAGAGAGAGAGAGAGAGAGAGAGAGAGAGAGAGAGAGAGAGAGAGAGAGGGAGAGAGAGAGAGAGGGAGAAAGAGAGAGAGAGAGAGAGTAAATACAAATGAGCATCAGGATATGAAGAGGCGAGCTGGTCAAATCAGTTCGCTGGAGGAAAGAATAAAAATAAAAGAAGAAATAGAAGACTCCATCAAAGTCACGCAACCATTATGCGCTCTATGGACAGATGAGCCGATCTGATTCCAATTTAGCATTGATAGTCACGCCTGGGAAGACTGGAGTGTGTCATGCGATGCCCCAGCACAAGTTACCCGCATGATGCAAAAACTTGTGAATTTGCGATTTTTTATTTTTTATTTTTTTGGGGGGCTCTCTGAAATGTTCCTTCCCTTTGCCATCGTTTGTTCGAGCACCCTTCAAGACCGTTTTCACTTCGGGCATGCAGGGCTGTCCGCGAGCAACGGTCAAGATTTACAAGTGCACGAGTGTTCCGTGGGTCTAGAAAGAAAAATGCCAGGGGGGAAAAACGAGGATTCCTCATGCAGTCACACTAGACGAAAACAAAATCCTCTTTGGGAGAAGAGAAGAGGTCTTTCAGGTCACTGGATGCATGCTTATACTTGCGTGCTAAGCCATTCGGTTTTTTCTCACAGCGAAAACCCTGCCATCTCCGCCTGTGTCATTATTTTTCCCAGGCGAAGTCTCGAACCTTAAAATTCACCTCTTTTTAACTGAACCAAGCGATCGTTCTGGGAAGGGGGGTGGCCACTTTGAGTGGGCCACAATTCAATTCGATTTGTGGATATACTAGGTTATTCATGACCAATGCGATGGGCCGCAGAGGAAGCGTTCAAATCAATGCAGGTAAACAAAAGATCACCGTACAATAAAGAGCAGCAAGCAATGTACGTATACATTCAGCATAACACATACACTAGCCAGGTAGATTCATCTCCACGGGGAAAACCATTAACATGTGTGGCTTCTATACAACGAGAACCTATAATGATTGATTGTGATTTCACATATCCCGTCCCAATCACGCCATCGTTGCATGATGACTGTGGCCGTTTACGAAATGAAGGCTTAGGCTCGGGCTCAGGCTTCGTCTCCGTCTGGCAGAATCTGAAAATCCAGGTTGTGGTTTGTTTCCGAATTTGAAGGTTTGTTGGCTTGATAAAGTACAGAGTGTTTACCCAAGAAACTGGGGCCAAACGCTTGTTTGTTTCTAGATGCCTGTGAGATTTTAACGAGTAAGATGAATATGATCGAAGCTATTTCGTAAACGGTCTTTGAGATGGCGTGCCTATACGCCGTATTTGAAGCTCTTCGGTGTCAACATGCTCCCTAGTCCTCCAATACTTGGGTCAGGTAGTACCCGTGCCGCACAGCGAGCTTGCTTGGTCCGCACTGTCTGACAATATTTTTTAGGCAGCTAGGGGAGCATGTTGACGTTGAAGAGCGTGTTGACACCGAGGAGCTACACAACTGTACGCTATACCTGCCCAGCCTCGCGATTGAAAAATCCATTTCAAAAGTCAATCACTTGTGAATGTGTCGTTACCCCCCGCGGGAGTGTAGCGTTGACTCATGGAATAGGAAAAAGGAGAAGGGAAAAAAAAACACACCCCACTTTTTTCATGTTCGGCAGTTCAAATGCGTGGCAGCTAGCGCCACATTTGCAAGGGTAATTCTGGCGCCGGGCTGTTCGGAGGCCTCGGGGCGGGGACCTCCATTTGGCATTCAAAACGATTCCTGACGGTTGTATGGACGGGCGGGCGGGCGAGGAATCTCAGCACGCAGGGTAATGTCAAGATAGGGGTGAAAGGGGGTGAGGAGGGGGTTTGATCGGCATTGTAGTAATATCAAAGGAGCACTCCAATGTCCAAAAGCTTCTGTACTAATCCGAGCATCAGATGTGCGATACGATTTACAGGGGGGAACTATAGAGTCAACCTGAGAAGTAAAGGGGTAGTGAACACACAACAAGGATTATTCCCCTCGTGCATGTTGAGGCCATATTCATTCAGAAGAGATTCTTCCCTCGTTCAGCCTCTCTCTGGAATTCCCTTCCTGGTTCATGTTTCCCCCCTCCAGCCTGCGATCTTGCCCTTTAAAAAAAAGGAATGTCAATTCCTATCTCCAGTCTTCCTGAGTTCCCTCCCTATCTCTTTCTTTCCATAGTCGTAAGGTGATATACAAAAATGTTGCAAACTGCCTTCTGACTAAAATTACCAAAATGCAAATCTTAAAATTTAGTGGGCCTGACGTTTCGATCCTAGCAGGACCTGTCTCAAGGACAAAACAGATACATGTACACGAAGGGAGGGGGAGAGAGTGAATAGGACACGGATGAGAAACAAAGGACAAAGAGTGAAGCTCGTAGGGAGAGATCATAGTCCTTAACCTTGAGTGGCTTTATAGCCGTATTTTGGTCGAAAATGCATTTTTTTTTTAATATCCAAAGACAATTCCTACACGCTTTCTCCCGGCTCGGTCGCACAGCATAGCTAAGCTGATCAATTGATTCTACGCCCAGTATACACTCGTACTTGATAAGGATACTGAAGTGACATTTTAACAGAGTTGTAGCAGACCTGTGGCCGTAGACTCGGTTTTGGGGACGTGTTTTTTTTTTTAGTTTCGTAAACCTAGATAAATTATTGAACGTAACAGGTGGCCCCCACCCCTGCAAGGAAAAGTTGACTATTTGGAAAGCTCGCCCTTTAAAACATGCTATATAGATAGCTCAGCAGGTGGTAAGAGCGCTGGAGGGGTATACGTTATGCAGGCCGCATGTCTTGGGTCCAACCCCGGTCAAGTCAAAGTCTTTGCCGTTTCGTTCAATGAAAAAGGTCAACATTCCCCAGCCCTGGTTTAAATATTGTAGCCTGTATACATTACGTGCTGGATTGAGGGCAACATTTAAGCATGGTTCATAATATCACCCATCAGCATAAACACAATGAGGTCAATTTGGGTATACGTATTGGTTGTGAGTGCCTAATATAAACAGCACTATAAGTGCCTACTATAACCAGCACATTTCCAAGACAAAATACTGGTCATTTGCATCGGATTCTGTCGAATGCGCAGCTAGAGCCCCGACCGATTCCAGCAACGAACTTATGATCTATATTACTGTACACCGCGAAAAAAAAGCGTTGGAGTGGTAAAGACATTCCGCTGCAGCCCCCGTCCAACACTATAATAATAGGCTTGGCGTTGTATCAGTAATGTTGTGTGGTGTATATTGAGCGATCCAGCCCAACGGTCCGATGTCGGGCTTTAACTGACATGGATGAAATATGTGACCCGGCACAGCATAATGAGGAATAACCCCAACTTTTGAGATTTTGAGATTTTCTAATGATGTGAAAGAGTATACAATGCAAGCTTTCAAATGATATCAAAATTATTTCCGTGTGAACTTTGTTGCAAATAGTACTAGTGGACTTCGCTTGTTCGTTTGGTACCAGACACCATATAGCAGCACCAGTCTAACTCCTCGAAATCGGCCATTCAGAAAGGCAGGAACTTTACATTTTCATGAAAACAGTACACAAACACTCGTTTTTCAACATTTAGAGACGGATTTCGGAAAAATGCTTTGGACATAATACCCTCCAATACATTAACTTTCCAAAAATACAAACAAAAAATGATTTTTTTTATCGAATTAAGAAGATAGTTTGACTTCAGGCGTTGTTTACTAAAAAAATATTTTGGTGGGATATTCCTCATGTCGCTGTGCCGGGTCACATATTGGCCGACGGTTTTGTCCCCCCCCCCCAGCGAGCATCGACTCGGTTGAACTAAATACATTTAACTTCATTTCAGCTGCTCCTTGTATCCGCCACCCCCCCCTACCCACTCCACCCCACCTCTCAACCCCAACCCCTATCCACCCACGGTATGCAGTCAAAGAGGGGTTACAACAAAAGCAAGACGCCCCGGATTTCAGCCGACTTAAAATCGGGTCTTCTCTTGTTTCACGGAGCGTGCCTGTTGATGCTCCTACTCAAGATCACCAGGCCAGTCCTGTAAGTGGTCTCTCTGCGTATCCCTTACCTTCGTCGAAGATGTAATAGAGTGCTCGAGTGGGTTCCACAGATAAAAAGAGGGGGCCTTGCCAACGTTTCTCCCTCTGTTTAGTTACTTTATTTCGAGAGAGGTAGAGAGAGAAAGAGAATGGGGAGATTTGAGGATGAGAGATGGAGAAGAGAGAGAGAGGGGGAGGGAGAGAGATAAAGAGAGAGAGAGGGGGCGGGGAGAGCGGGGGAGAGAAAGGGGAGAGAGAGAGAGGGGGAGAGAGGGGGGGGGGAGAGAGGGGAGAGAGAGGGGAGACTCAAGGACGCGCGAGACTAGGGGGAGAGAGAGGGTGATATATAAGGGAGATTTGAGGACGAGAGAGAGGGGAGAGATGGAGAGAGAGAGAGAGGGGGAGGTGGAAAGAGAGAGAGAGGGGAGAGAGAGGGGGAATAGAGGGGAGATCTGAGTACCACAGAGAGTGCAGAGATGGAAAGAGATAGAGAGAGGGGAAGGGAGAGAGAGAGAGAGGGGAGAGAAAGAGAGGGCAGAATTGAGGACGAGAGGAAGTGGAGAGAGAAAGGGATAGATAGAGACAGGGAGAAGAGAGAAAAAGAAGGAGGGAGAGAGGGAGAGGGGGAGAGGGGGGAGAGAGGGGGAGGGGAGAGAGAAAGAGAGAGAGAGAGAGAGAGAGAGAGAGAGGAGAGAGGGGAGAGAGAAGGGAGATAAAGAGTGGAGAGAGGGGAGATAGAGGGGAGATAGAGGGGAGATCTGAGGACCAGAGGGGAGAGATGGAAAGAAAGAGAGAGAGAGAGAGAGAGAGAGAGAGAGAGAGAGAGAGAGAGAGAGAGAGAGGGGGGGGGGAGAGGGCAGAATTGAGGACGAGAGGGAAGTGGAGAGAGAAAGGGATAGATATAGACAGGGAGACGGAAGAGAGAGAAAGAAGGAGGGAAAGAGAGGGAGAGAGAGAGCGGGAGAGAGAGAGAGAGAGAGAGAGAAAGAGAGAGAGAGAGAGGGGGAGAAAAGAGGAAGAGGAGGAATGGGGCGAGGAAGGAGAAATCAACTATGAGGTTGAAATACGACACGGCAAGGGTAGAGTCAACAATTCACAGATCTGAATGAGATGTCGACCTGGTCGTCTCCATTCCCATCTCCGCCTTGCCCCCCCCCCACCCCCGTGCGCTCACGTTCGGTAGATTTCAATTCCGACGGTGCATCGCGCTCAGACCGGGAGTAGTTCCTTATGAATCTATGTAAAGCGCCGGCCACGCCAGTCTCATTGCACCCCCAAGAATGACGCGTCGTGATCCTCAACACGCTGCGCGCGTAATTGTTTTTTATTTTTTTATTTTTACAACGCAGCCTCGGGGTTTTTTCGCTGTTTTAGGGCAAATCCGCGCTTGCAAAGAGACTGCATGTAGTGCTTCGCTTCGAGATCAGCCAGTTGGGATTTCTTGTGGAGGGTTGGAATGTGACTGGCTGTTGTTGTAGGCCTATAGTAATAATAATGGACATTTCTAGAGCGCCAGAATCCGTCCGTCCGTCTTTATCACAAACAAAATGTAACATGTGTTGTTGATTGCAAAACTCCATAGCTGCTATTAAATGTTCAGCTGCAATGGCTGTTCTTGTAACACGGGACTAGTCTCTTTTCAAGCGTGAATTTGCACTGCAACAGCAAAATAAAAAACCAAGGTTGAGATGTAAATTAAAACAATACGGGCGCTGCACAGTCTGCGCATGACTGCAAAATAAATGGTCCGTGTCGGAATTTTCACGATCGCATAAGCAACATGGTGTATACGTCTCCTCGGAGTGTCCATCGGTTAGCGGCCCTATACAACATTGGTTAAAGTCAAAAGTATTTCACAGTCCGGGTGTTTAACCATTAAAATCCTGCGAAGGTTTTAAGCTCAAACGGTATAACCCGAGAAAGTAGAAAAGGGGAAAAAAACGTCACGGTTTTCGCACCGTTCCGTAGTGTAAGAAAATAGTTTATCGCTCGCGAGTAATAAATTAATTTTCGGTGTTTGAGTGAAGATTTCACGGGATGTATAGCATCACAGACCGTAAGATTATTTCAACATGAGGATTAGTATTACGACCATCTACAAACTGTGTAAATTAGAAGGAAATCTGTGGATATCGGTCTTCCCGATGTTGTGATTACAGATTTAACTTCTATGAGATGAGAATCATTTTAAATCCGAGCGCTGTCTGAAATAGACGCCGCTTTCGTAAGCACTGGATATCTCACGTGTCGATGAACCACACGCAGGCAGGAGCGAACTAAGGAGGAGGTTCGATCGGATTCGATTGTCGCTCGTCGCGCCGTTTGGACAAAAACAATCGAATTGAGCAGCCATTTGATCCCCTCACGGAATGCGGAGAGCAGAAAATTCCGAATTCAATTACGAGAGCGAGGATAATTATAGCGCACGACGAAAAGGAAAGAAGTATTCAAATTTTATTCGTGCGAATTTATTCGAGTGCTCTGGGTAATGTCATTACAGTCAGGAGTTTTGCCATTTTCTTCTTAATTTTTTTTCCCACCGGGCTTCAAACATTTGCTATAAAAAATGACATAAGAATAGAGGGCTCGAAGTAATAGCGTCACCTATCACTCGAGGATCCTGCAGGGAAGCGAAGGGAACGACGAAAGAATCTTTGCGAAAAATCATGCCGGGATCGAAACGTCTAATCGCCTTATTTTTGTCAGATTGTCATTTAAATATTAAGACGGTGCTTTGTTTTGCAAGGTTTCTGTGGAAATTGAACTGACCATTTTACTTTCTATATTAATTATATTTTTCAGGGTAATGGTGCATAAATGTTACATAGGCTTACGCGGACTTATATATCAAAAATTTCATGTACTTATCGATCAAATCTTTCGTGGACTATCAAACCTTTCGTGGACTATCAAATTTTTCATGGACTATCAAATCTTTCGTGGACTATCAAATCTTTCGTGGACTATCAAATCTTTCGTGGACTATCAAATCTTTCGTGGACTATCAAACCTTTCGTGGACTATCAAATCTTTCGTGGACTATCAAACCTTTCGTGGACTATCAAATCTTTCGTGGACTATCAAATCTTTCGTGGACTATCAAACCTTTCGTGGACTATCAAATCTTTCGTGGACTATCAAATCTTTCGTGAACTTATCTATCAAATCTTTCGTGAACTTATCTATCAAATCTTTCGTGAACTTATGTATCAAATCTTTCGTGAACTTATCTATCAAATCTTTCGTGAACTTATCTATCAAATCTTTCGTGAACTTATCTATCAAATCTTTCGTGAACTTATCTATCAAATCTTTCGTGAACTTATCTATCAAATCTTTCGTGAACTTATCTGTCAAATCTTTCCTTGGGGGAGACCACATCTTTCGAGTGACTGCATAAAAAAAAACCGGCACGAAAACATACACGGGGCACCTGATACGCACAGATAAGCTAGGGTGAGGTATATTCGGAGGCAGAGTCGGGCGGAGTCAGAGGGAGGTGAAGGGGGGGGGGGGGTTGGGGGGGGGGACGAGAACGACACATCTTGATAGTGGCTTTGTTCATCTCCACCTGCTCAGTGCTCGACGTCGGGCGCACGCTTCGAGCGGGTCGAGTTTATTGCAGTTCGCCGGTACGGTCCACGTCTCACACATCAATTCCCAGCCGACGACCAACCGTGCAGTTAATTCCATCGACGAGGTGTTGCCGCTTTCGAGATGGGTCTGTTTTGTTTGGCATCGGGGAATCGTGTCATTCCGTTCCTTCTGGACTGCCACGGCGTTCTAATGACGAATGTACCTCCTTATAGTTGTTTGAATTGGTTTATCAATTCATAGTGATATTCACACAAAAGTGTTGCAAACTGCCGACTGACCCAAATGACCAAAACGAAGAATAAGAAGAAGAAGAAGATGAAGAAGAAGAAGAAGAACAAGAAGAAGAAGAAGAAGAAGAAGAAGAAGAACAAGAAGAAGAAGAAGAAGAAGAAGAAGAAGAAGAAGAAGAAGAAGAAGAAGAAGAAGAAACAACTGCTTACGGAACAGCACGACCAATATGACAAACATGAAATGCAAATGTCAAACATTGCACAGTGCCTGACGTTACAATCGATACCAAGAGGACCCTTCGGGTACAGGGGCCCTGTACCATCCTTGAATAAAATATTATGTGTTAACGTATACGGTGGGATCGAAAGCTCAAAACCGTGCTAGTTATACGTAGATGAAACTCATCGTTGTCGTCTTGCAATTCAATCCCTGCCTATACATTTCCCCTGTTTTCTATACGGATGAATTTGAATTGGCCATTACCGTAATAAGCACTCTCTTATACTACCGTAACCGCAAGCCGTTTGGTAAGTTGTTCTAAAGCACTCATTAAATTACATTATGCTGTAATCAGTATACCGCGTTTCATTATGCAGTCTATAACGACACTTGAAGGCCATATAGCTATTCAATAAAATTATTCCTAATTCAATAAACTCTCGTGCAAAAATATCTCCATAGTGCTTGTTGTATACATGGTGCCGCTATCCGGGCGAATTGCGTTGACATTTTTACCGAGTGGCCTCCGCCGAAGGGGTGCATGGCGGCCCGGGTGACTGTAGACAGCTTGTCCGTCAGACCAGAGGCCCGGGTGCATCTCCTGGTAGAACAGGTCCGAATCTCTTCGGTCTTTCATCAATGGTTTAACCTTTAAAGAGCCGGGATATTTTGACCATCTCACAGCCGGGGCCTGGGGCGGGGCGGATTCCGCTCCTCATCAGATCCGCGGTCGTTAATTGATGGATTCAAATGATATTTAATAGGGTAATAAAAAAAATACATAATAAACATTTGTGCGAAATTGTAATTAAATACATTATTTATTTGTATAATTATAGCTCGTTAATTATTCTTGATTCCATTGTGTTTTCATCTTGTCAGTGTTTTAAAGTGATATACCAAAATGTTGCAAACTGCTTACTGACTGAAGATTACCAAAATGTTAATCTAAAATTTAGTGGGCCTGGCGTTTCGATCCTAGCAGGACCTTTCTCAAAGGCAGAGAAAGGTCCTGCTAGGATCGAAACGTCAGGCCCACTAAATTTTAGATTGTCAGTGTTTTATTGAATTTCCCACATCAAAGCATCTGTTTGCAGTGTTTGGCTGAATTTCACAATGATAACGAAACACGAAGAACCAACAATTGCATAGGCCTACATCAATATTAATGAGCTAATTATGCAAAAGAATTCCTGAAAAAAGTACACTATGCACAATTAGATGCTCTGCTTATATGTAGTGTAAGTCATTGGAAGAAAAAATCCATCAAACTACACCATTGCACTGAAAAATGTTCATTGTCAGAAAACGGCACATTCTCCAATTTTAATAGATCTGTTGTCAAAATGTGCCTAATATTAAGCTGGCCAAAAACAGTCATAAAGCCTCAGCACGCAGAAAAACAATCACTGAAACGCTATACAAAAACAAATACTGGGGGCGGAATCCACTTCCCGGCTCTTTGAGGGTTAATCAAGACGGCACCGCCATGTTGAGAAACAAAAATAATTTCTTGAAATGAAACTGAGAAACACGACACTAAAAATTAATGATCGAATGCTTCTGACTGGCGTTGACTATTTGCGAAGCCCGCCATCTGAGGGATGGATGAATCATTGTATGGTTAGAGCACATGTACGGTAAGCAGGAGATCTGTGGTTCACTTTCCGGTCTAGTCAAAATTGTCTTGACCTTCATTCAGCGGGTACTCCTTCCGTGTACCCCGGTCGTCTTCGTAATTATCTTAATTGAAAAAAAGTGATAAACAAAAATGTTGCAAACTGCTGACTGACTAAAATTACCGAAATGCAACTCTAAAAAATTTGTGGGCCTGACGTTTTGATCCCAGCAGGACCTTTCTCAAAGGCAGAAAAATTGAAAAAAAAGTCGATTCTGGCCATCCTACATGTAACCCTATAGCTCAGTACCAGCATTATCGATATGAGCAGTCATATTTAGTGTGTGAAACCCGGTCAAGCAGATCCAAGCCTGACAAAAATGCGCCGGAGGCCAACGGCCCATAAATTAGTATCCGTGCACAAAACAAGGTCACTTGCGGGTAGACAGTGTAGGGCATGACCAAGGAGGGTATGTGTCGTTTAGGTACGGGGTGATTGTGCCAGGGGGTATATGCCTACTTATCCACAGTCACCAGACATATCAAGAGTCGTCATCCATATAGATACAATGTAGTGCCGCTGTCGACATGCGTTATGTCGACATAGAGATCTTCCGTCATGTCGACAAGATTGTTCGGATGTCCACAAAGACAAAAACAATCTTAAACCTTGCGTTCACGAACAGCTCATCAACAACAATGCTATTGCTATCTTATCGTGCTCCATGTGACGTGTTCCGCAGTAAGTCTCAACTTGTTTCTTACATGAATCTGCATTCAGTTTACTGCGGCGTTACTGGAAATAACGATTGCCCGTCTTCATCATGGGTACGTTCAGTATGTTGGCTGCCATATGTCGATATTTCATTAACGTTCGTAATGTTTCTTAAATTGGCCAATGAGATTCTCTTTCATCCGGCAAGGCCTCTGTCTGGTTCCCCAACTTCCATGTGCATGGTAACAGTAGGGTAAACTGTAGCAAAATCATAGGCCGTTTACGAAATGAAGGCTTAGGCTTCGGTCTTATTTATCTTACTCACAGGCAGCTAAAAACAAGCGTTTGGTCCCAGTTTCTTAGGGAATACCCTGTACCCATCGAGCCAACAAACCTTCAAATTCGGAAACAGACCACAACTTGGATTTTCAGCTTTTGTCAGCGGAGACGAAGCCAGAGCCCGAGCCCAAGCCTTCATTTCGTAAATGGCCATAGTCCCTTTTCTTTTCACGTGACACCCACATGTGATAAACACTCATACCTCACCGCCTCTTAATTATTTTTAAACGCAGTGGCTGTTGTTACGGCAGTCGTCCGTGTGGTTTCCTGACTTGATTGTATTTCGTCAGCATTGCAGGCTGGTTGAACCAGTCTATTAGCTGATAGTCTGGTTCCAAGAGCTAAACATCCTGAAAAATACTGTTAAGTCAGGGAACCACACGGACGACTACCGTAACAACAGCCACTGCGTTTTTCGCAATACACCTTTTTAAAGAAAATTACGCCATTAACATTAACAGATTCAAAAATATTTTTTCCATGTATAATATAGAATAGAAACGCCATTGAATTTAACTCTTATTGAATTAATGATTAAAAAAAAGATTAATTAAATAGGCCGTATGATCTACGTTAACGAACGTCACAATCATGTACTTAAGGCATGCATCATTTTAGTTTTTTAACAGAAATACTGACATATTCAAAAATGAATTTCAACGCTTTCACGACATTAGGTTTCAACATAAATTTATATCCACAAAATAGCCTCGAGACATGGCGCTAAATAGCCAAATCCATTTAGCAAGGGATCACATGCAAGACGTACCCCCTTTATAGTAAGCTTGTTAGTAAATGGGCGTGCTTGTAGCAAAATCAACGAGGGTTTTGCCCTATTTGACGCATAAGTTGCACTGCATGCTCATACAGTGCTTTGCCCGACTGCCTGCTGAAAAAAAAGAAGATCCAGCAGAAGGTCGAAAGGAATTCGAACCGGCGACTTCCACCTTCGAGAGCTGAGACGTCTTCACCGACCATCAGACCACAGAGATGGCCGAGGTAGTGTGGTTGTGGATTCGAATTTGAATAAGCGGCGGGTACCCGGCACTGCATGCATCATGTATATAATTATAGAAACAGTAACTTGAAATAGATCATTATTTCGAAAATAAAAGTAGGCCTAATTGATTTTTTTTATAACTTGTAAGATTGCCCGTTACTTACAAAGAGCATCACGTGTGTCTGTGCAACTCTACAGGCTGGGAGATTCCTGACGGTAATCACAGTATTTCTGCCGACCAGGAAAGGCTGCTTTCTTTTCCCCTCGACGGCACAGCGGAAATGCCCCCTTTCGTGTGCATGCATCGGCGAAACCATTCGGCTGCGGATAGGCATCAACGTTTGCGAAGGTCAAAGAATAGTTCCCACACCTTGTCAAACTCGACGTTTACATAAAACAAGACACCTGCTTAACTTTCGGCTCAATCCGTCAACCACGTCATGAGAAAAACCGTGGAAACGAAATTAAATACTAACCCCTTTTCAGACGTAAAAGGCGGTGTTATTTTGTATGAGGAACTCTTTGTTGTGTGATATCATTAGAAACTCCCTGGTGAATAAGCTGTTTCTCGTATCTGTCCGGGAATTGGGCACTTTGCAAATGGCACACTCTCCCTTTAATAAGACTGAGGCGGGACGGGCGGCGTAATTTGTTTTTTCGTAGGAGGGTTAGGGGCAATTTTTCATTAAAAAACAGAAATGGGCGTGTCGAATTGCTTTGAAAGAAAATTACGACAGAAGAAGATTACAACACGCCTATTTATGACAATTGCCCCTGACCCTCCTACGAAAAAAAAAATTACGCGGACGTACGGGCGAGGCCGAATCGATCAGCGTGCGGACCACAACATAACTCATTGCCGCTTGATGACCGCCTCTGTGCGGGGCGGTCGCGTTCTCAGAGCACGCGAACGAGAGGGGGGGGGGAGGGAGAAGATGTGGGTCGGGGCTTATGCTGTCCCCGATCCACCCCCACCCCCTCAGCCTCCTCGTGGGAGTAATGGAGCGAAGCAGATCTTTCCGCCGCAGGGCCTGGGCCAGAATTCGATAAGACGGAGGCCAGTCCGTCCTTGAGGCTGAAACGCAATTCAAGGGTCGGTATAGACACGGGCGAAAGGTGCGCCAAAACCTACTGTGCGTGCGTCTAATGCACGGCACAACAGCACGGCGTAAGTATATCATTAAAGGCACAATCCTCTCAACCGAGTCACTAGCCACTTTGCGCGGAACAACCTCCCCGAATGGCCACCTTCTAGTTCTCTCCATCAAGCTCGTAATGGCTCTCTGAAAAAAAGGGGGGTATCTAAAGGTAATTTCCCCCTTAACTATACGCTCTATCGGAGCTTTTCACAGCATGCAGGATCTATGACACACCCCACCGCACCAGAAGCCTTCCGCACCTCGCTGTTGGAATCGCTGCACGCATCATGCAGTCTCCTGACGACGGACGGAGTTCTTCCCAGGGCTGACACGAACTAAAGCAATCCCGACACATTTGGGAGCGTTTCCATCCCACACACACCGCGTCGCAAATAAACGCTCATGGAGCCCGAATCGCGATTCAGATCCCACTAATAATCTCGTTTACTGTGTCTACACACGCCAACAAAAAGTGGAGTTTGAATCGCGATTCAAATCGCGATCCAAACTAATCGCGATTATTTGGTGTAGTGGAAACTGCCCTATTGCGATCTATTGTCAAACCGCCATAGACTCTCTGAAGAGGTAGAGGGGGCCCGATTTTTCGATGCTAGCAGGACCTTTCTCAAAGGCATTCTGCCTTTGAGGAAGTTCCTGCTACTAAGGATCGAAACGTCAGGCCCATCTGAATAGTGTGAAGCAAATAAATGATTGAATAAGACTTAAGGCTTTGCATGGTGGGTGAAACAATATAGGAGGGTTTGCGGTGACACCATGTATAAGGTCTCTTAAAGAAGAGGTGTGGTTCTGAAAAGAACCTGGGTGGTAAATCGACGTTCCGGCCAGTTTGGAAAGTCCAGTTACCACTGAGGTTCTTTTCAGAACCACACCTCTTCTTCTTTAAGAGACCTAATGTACATGTGTCACCGCAAACCCTCTTATATTCAATCGATGATTGCTTTCACACTACTCAGATTTGTAATTTTTTAACATCAATGTTCTTCGTCACACAGGACCCTCGTTTTTTAGCTCTAGTGTGGAAACTGGCTTTACATTACGGTCATCTGAGCCAGTAAACATGTGTGCGACATGTTAGCAGAACTTAGCACAGTGTGATACTCGTCTGACGTGACCATGGATCACCTGAAATCTCAACCATTTTCATAGACCAAAAACTGAGGGGTATTTTTTCTGTTAAACTGCACGCATCACAGACCATATAATATAGCAAGGAAGCATGTCTTGATGATCAGATCGACTTCAGCAGAATCCAGGCATTAAAAATTCCCGAGGCGTCTCCCAGACTTTTTATTTTATTTTTGGAAGTCTACGACTCAGCCTGTCTCCGTGGCTATCTTCTCCTTTGATAAGCGCGATTTTTCCTTTGAAAAAAAAAAGAGGAAATATTTAGTAGGTGTAGGTATTGAGGCTTCGAACACTGACGTTAAATTTTCATCGGGCAATGCATGCGAGATAAGCGACGTGCACTTCACGTCCTCTGCCGCCTCATTATTTTCGTGAGGCGGTTGTCAGTCAGGATTTAGGACGCAAATTCGCGATTCGCGCCCCCCCCAGTAAAATCATTACTGGAAATAACATCCGGTCGCCCGGGTACCCTCCTTTCGTATAGCCAAGCTGCATAATAAGCAGCTAGAGAGTCTAGCCACGACTGTAATCCCATACCCATCTCATCAGAAACCCGAACGAGAAACTAAAACAACCGAGTTTATTTGCCAGCACGATTTCCTTCAGAAGAGGAATAATTATGATCTTGTCCTGGTAGGCTTGTTTGTTCCCCGTTGTCGTGTTTTGCGTGGCGTGTTGCCGGCCGGGGGTCGGGAGTGAAGGAAATGAGGATTTGGGTATCGGCGCGCCGTGCGTGTTCGTGTTGGGAATGTTTGTACTCTGCGGGCGAACAGGCGGCATCGGATTTCTAGCAAACGCTTCTATACCGTGCAGCGCAAACGTGGGCCGTACGGCGTGCTGCAAATTAGCACCGTTTGCGATGTTTTATTTCAGCCTAGCCGCCGTCTCCCACCCGCACAAACACACGCAACCAAGCTGATTAGAAAACAAAAATTCTCCCTCAACCTTTATGATTGAAACAAAGTCAAACAAATACTGGAAAAACTGACGGAACTTTTCTTTTGAACAAATTGCCCCCCCCCCCAAAAAAAAAAAATATGGCAAAGACAATTTTGACTGGACCGGGACTTGAACATGAGCACCAGCGCTCTCACCATATGAACTATCCATCCCTTAGATGGTGGAAGTTCCCAAATAGTCAACTAGGTTTTGCCCGGGTTGGGAAGCCAGTCAGAAGCACTCAACTATTACCTTTTCTTGAAAAAAGGAGAGTCAATTATAATTACTTTTTGAAAATAAAGTAATACAAAATGTAGGGGCAAGGTTATTCCACTATACAATACACCCTTTGGGCACTTTTATCTTTAGATTTATTCTTTTTAGGAGCACTACACTATCGAGAAGCAATCGGACCTCGCATGAAATACTCCCTGTATCCATCCGCATGAAAGTGCATAAACTATTGCTAACTTGGTAGTTTTGAAACATGGTATTGAAAGTGTTAATGCGTTAGGCCACGGAGTTGGGATGTTGCACCCACGTTCGCCTGTGCGGTCTCTATACGGCCGGGCGGGCGTGCTATTGGCCGACCACGGTGAGTTTTTAGCTCCAAAAAAATGTGTCCCTTTGTCACCGCTTCTCGGTATCGTCTTGTGAACTGATTGTGTTTAAGAGGTTAATTAATGTGCATAGGAAACTTTGATGCTACTGCTGTAATTGTGTGTGTTTTCAAAAGTCTTCTTCTTCTTGAGTGCTTTCTCTCAATTTAACTCGACCTAACAGATACTGGACGCGAGGCGACCCCATTAGGTGCGAGTGTGTGAGGTCCGATTGGGTACAGGGATTGGGCTAACGATGGGTATACATTGTACCAGGCGATGACCCAGGGTTACAGATTTGTACGAAAAACAACAACCAACTTTTGACACAGGCTCATCATCACGACCAATGCTGTAAGAAGTGAATGGCTGTCGCGTGGTGTAGCACGCACATTATTATACAGTCAGTGCTTCTCAGTTTCACAATGCGGGTTCCGCGTGCACTGTACGTTACATCTATACGTGTATTCGCTGCAGGCATTGTAGCGTAGCCCACACTGTGAGCCTATACAATGTGCATAATATGTATGAAAACCAGCGCTGTGTTTACATTGTGGCTAAAGGCAACACTGTCGCCTTGCTCACTGCGATATACTAAGCTCATCACTGGTGTCTTATTATCATATTTCCGTGAATCCTTGTACTTGTATTTGGTTAGCCGTTTCGACTAAATCTTATACTGTGCGTGTATAAGTGTAGGACCCATAGGCTACTTTCAACACGTTGCCAGACAGAACGAGCACTACATAACACCTTTCAATTCATATCACGGTAAGCCGGTGTTGTTTCTTTTGTATATTTGATGTGTGATATCTCCCTGGTCCTGTATTCAATTAATATTTATCATTGTATCAATATGTGGAGGGCCTGACGTTTCGATCGTAGCAGGACCCTTCTCAAAGACAGAATGACAGGAACAAAACAAATATTTATCATTGCTAATTCATAAACAGCCTCCCCTTTGACATGCACATGTGTGGATTTAAGTTTTGTAAATCATCAAGCCTTATTTTGTTTTCTCTTCAATTTGATAAACGGGGTTTCTTTAGGGAAAGAAAAGAAATAATCTGTCAACGATCGAGTCAATCACACCCGGATTGTTTCGTCCCTTTATGAGGCTCCCTGGTCCGCTTAGATGTACGTAGAGCTCTATAAATAAACTAAAATGGTTTAGAAATGGTTTTTAGCAACAAAAGGAAAGGCCGTCAATACCTCAAGGGGATTGGCGAATTTTAAAGGTCAACTGAAGTGCAAAAATTAGAAAATCCTGATTTGGCATTAAATATGTTCATTGGTACATTGTAATTCCAGATCAAACATAAATTTTGTGTTTCAGGCTCATTAGAAGCCTTTTTTAATTAATTAAAAATTATGCTCGTAGTTATTGAGGGCGCTGTTCTTTACGTCACCGGATGAACGCAGAATTTTTTTTCTCTCCTCGCGAAAGCCGTATGCACTTAGATAGTTGGAGAGTTTCCCTGACGCGCTCAGTAGATAATGCACGTTTTTTTTAGCGTGGCACCAGTCTTTTTCTCGGCGAGAAAAACCTGACAACTTTGTTGGCCGAGACGTCTTTCGACAAGCTTTTTCTTCGGAATCAGATGAATTCTAAGTCGATAACAAGGATAGAGATTCTGAAAATAGTTTTCCTATGGCCACAGACGGGAACACGATGCCAAACCATTCGCGTATGATCCCGGATGGTCTCCGTGAAAACAAGCTTCGAAATGGACACTGCACTGCACGATTTGACGGGTCGGATTATTTCGGTCGTGTCAGCGTGATTTTTGACGTCAAAATGCGGCTTATTCTAGGATCGTCAGGGAATAAATGAATGTTTATTCCACTGCTGCAATCTTCAACAACGAATCTGGCTGGCGTGTCACATGGTTTGTCGATATTTACTCCCGAAATCGGTTCTCTTGAGAAACGTGCACTGACTGTTGGTATATACGAACGTACAATATAATAGTTCCCCGACAAGAGTAAGGACGAGTCTTCATCTGCTGACGTCACCAAGGACGGCCTCCACGGGGGCGTGGCTGCTCCCCCTTCCAAACTAAAATAATTTTTTAAAACTCTTTCCCTTAGTTTAAAATTCGGAAACAATGCATGGATGTATTTTACTGACACCATAGTTTTATTTGAAATAATAAAAACGAATTCCAAAATGCATTGCGGTTGACCTTTAATGTCCTACTTATTTTGGGTAAAAAAATGGGATTAGTTTGCCCTCATAGAGATCCATGCATTTGCCCTCTTTGGTAATGGCGTCGCAGTCCCCTTGTCGGCACGCGTCACGCGATGAGAGCTCTATGACGTAGATGGACCTCCAGTCCGTGATAAAGGCCCAGGGTCGGCAACTGACTATACACACTTCATTATGCCAAATGAATGCTCTAGCAAAAAGCCCTGGCGGGTTCGCAACATCAGGCCCCGCAAATGATCAGGGCATTTGAAATTCAGAGGAAAATAAATCTAGCTAATCGTTGAGAAGCTTTGGGCGAAATGATTTTAAATCATGTCAAATCCACAAATAGGCCCATTACTGTATAATACCTCTTATGTATCTTGCGTAAGGATAAATAGGTTTGCGGAGACACCATGTAAATTCTCTTTTGTGAGTAAGTATGGTTCTGAAAAGAACCGGAGGAACTCGACGTTTCGAACAGTATACTCTGCTCGTCTTCAGGAGAATGTTGAATTATTGTTTCCGTCGGTGGTATCCGGTCTCTCTGAATGTATTGTGAGTGCGCCGTGGAGATATTGTGGCTGGTACCCGGTGAACAGTGTCTTGTATATTTCATGATACGTGGTTGCACTTTCAAATTGTTGAAAAAAGAGTTTAAACTGACATTGGGAACCACGCTTGTGAACATGCATACATTATCGGTTGATAGAAATCCAGCTGTAGAATTTTGCTGGTCAAAACCTATCACACAAAGACCCATTTCTGCTGACACCACCAGGCAAAGTGTTGGACAAGCGATGTTGCCCGATACTTCCGGTGTAGATTTGCCATCCCTGGTGAAAAAAACCCAACCAACTCTTAAAATATCTCGCTTATTCTCAACAAGTACACTCTCCCCTCAACTGAACGTGTCAACAAATGACATTTATTGTTTCATTTCGGTCTATCCAGTAAACATTACTTCAACGGACAGAAACTAAACGACGAACCGTACCTTTGAACGTATATAACCCATACGGCTCGGTATATTTACACACTGAATAACGACCCAAAACAAGATTGACACAGCAGATAATAAGCATACCACTGTACTGAAGCGAAATTATTGTAAACTGCCGTAGACAGATCCGTTAAGACATTCACTACACGGACAGTGATAGCAACGGACGATGTAAAGGGACTGCATATATATATAATTATATCCAGTCAGAGCGTCTGTGTATCATGAGGAACGGCAGGTATAGACACATGTTCTGGTCTCAAAAGCCTGTCTCCAACGTGCTCCATTATGTCGAGCACTCGGCCGCTGTATGCTGTGTACCCAGAGCGCATTATGTGCGTTTCTGGGAGACGGGATGGAAGCCAGGCTGGCACGCTGGACGTTTGTGGACGCCATCATATCGCCGCCAACTACCCCCACCCCCCCCCCCCCCTCGCCCAATCCCATCCCCTCCCCTCCCCTCCCCACTTCCATCTGCATTTAATAGTGCTGACGTCACAGCCACGAAAACAAGCCGTGCTCGCCGAGGACATCTTCAGTCCGATGCGGTTAGACCCCCCTCCCCTCTAAAAGAAAGAAAATGGGACTCCGTAATAATTATGGAGGAAATGCTGGAACACGACCAGACAGAGTCCAATCGTGTGTTGTAGTCAGGGAGGTTTTCACGCAAAGCCTCCACTAGGCCTATACACCGTGCTTGACCACCCACTCAAATCGGGCGAGGGATAATGATGGCGAATGAATCTGAAAAAAATGGAAAGGAAAAAAGAAACTCTACCCGAGGAGTGGCCGACGAGACAATCAGAGTCCATACGAGACAAAATTAATAGACAAAGAAGGAAAAAACCCAAACAACAACAACAACAACAACATCACCAACAACTGCAACACGACGGGATTTCGCCGCTCCCCTCCCTCTCCCCCTCCCCCGCATTTTGACATCCCGATCCAAATTTAATCATCTCCCAATCAGAACAAAATGCTTTCAGCTTTCTAAAAAAGCGTGCCCCGGGCACGCGGCCACCTCGTTTACAATCAACGATGCCATTCAATGGGCACATTTTCATTTCGTGAGGACAATTGACAAACGCACGTGTTTTTTTTTTTATCTCCCCCCCCCCTCCTCTCTCTCTCTCTCTCGGCATTTATACAAACTCATCTGGAGGACATTGGTTATAGGATTCGCTCGAGTGTGATTGGTAGCACGTGGATATCGCCCAAGGGGGGACTGTTATTTATCTGAAATGTCAAATCATAACCGAAACTGTTTCAATCACCCCCACTCCCACCCCACCCCCTCCAAAAACAAAAAAATCAGCGAAGGCTGGTGGGACCCCCGGGTTTTCGGGTTGCTTCTTCTTCTTCTTCTTCTTCTTCTTCTTCTTCTTCTTCTTCTTCTTCTTCTTCTTCTTCTTCTTCTTCTTCTTCTTCTTCTTCTTCTTCTTCTCCTTTTTTTCAAAGAAACCATTCCGCCTCGAGGCAATACAATCAATTTCGCCGTCAGGGTATGCTCGAAAAGTCGAAACCTCAGCGCGCTCCCCTGTGACTATAGGCAGGATGCTTTTCGAGTCATCGTGTGAGTTGGCGAAATAATATATAATTCATCGGCAGTTAAAAAAAGAAAAAAGAAAGAATACAAACGCAAAAGCCAGCAAACTTGTTTTTGTTTTGTTTTGTTTTTTCCCTCGCGAAGTGTTTCGGGGAGTGACGGAAAACGAGGACAGGCGAGAAACACACCCCGACCCGGCCGCATGTTTTTTTTTTTTTTTTTTTTACATAAATAATCGCGTTTTAAAATGAGACTACTTGATGCGTGTGTTACGTTATCAATCAGTTGGGCCTTCTTGTGGAGGGGCAGAATGTGTTTTGTTGTTGATAGTGGAGGTAGTTTGCCACAAAAAATGAGAGAACTCTTGTAAACTCACGAAATTAAAAGATATCTTATTCCCTCGTGGCTTACTGACAACGCAGTGGTGGTCTCTTTTCAAGCCCGAATTTACACCGTTATAGCGAAAAACCAGTGGCTACGGAGAAGAGAGAAAAAACAAAATCGCGCCCCGGCCCCTGATCAGTCACGGTCTTGGCTGAAATGTCTGCCCGGCGGGTTTCCGCAACTCTGGTTGGCCGCGGTCATCAGTTACGCGCCCAACAAAGTAATGGGGTTTTTCCTCTGACGCACAGAGGGGGGAAAGCGACATTCGTGTCGGGTCAGGCTGCGAGCAGCCTGCTGGCTGTGCAAGGCACGGCAGCGCGTGGAATTAAACGTAAACAACCTCGCGTCGTCCAATTCATACCGGGTTTTTTTTCTTCTGTCAGGTCACAATGTCCCGTCACACAATCATGCACTAGTCTTGTCAATCCATCTTGCCTATTCCGTTTTGAATTCCCTGTCTCCACGGAAGGGATTATGCCGGTTCCCGTTCCCTATAGGACTACACATGCCGTTTTCGAAATGAAGGCTTAGGCTCTGGCTTAGGCTTCGGTCATATTCATCTTACTCGTTACCCGGTGCAATATTACAGGCATCTCAAAACAAGCGTTCGGCCCGAGTAGCTATCAAGCCAACAAAACCTTCAAATTCGCAAACAAAATAACCCAAACCTGGATTTTCAGGATTTTGTCAGACGGAGACGAAGCCTGAGCCCGAGCCTAAGCCTTCATTTCGAAAACGGCCCTTGTCCCCAGACGTTTAACGTCCTCCGAAATGTAGGGACCGGTAGCTAGTACACGTAAATCTCTGCGCATGCGGTACCTTTTTTTCTACTCTAGCGATGATAGGCTATAGTGTTTATTTGCAACTTGTGGAGTGCGTAACTTCTCTGACAGCCCAACAAATCATTCACAGAAAACTGCAGAATGTTTTTCACAGTAATTATGAAAGCAGTTGACCATAAAGATTATAAATTTAAGTGAAATTTTTCAGAATTAATGTTTTCGATTTTTCTTTTAAATTAATTAATTAAATATTATTATTATTATATATATATATTTTTTTTTGGGGGGGGGGCAGTTTGGGAATAGGTCTGGAGAAAGCCGTTCCGAATTTTGTCCCGTGACAGCGTTGCTGATTTCCTCATAAGACCGTCAGCAATTCTTCGATATTTTTACTCAGTACCGTCACCTGAATTACGGAGGACAGAGACGTCATGGCACTAGATATAGGGGACGGGTACCAGCCTAGGGACGGATTCAAGTTGGATTTCTTAGTCCGGAGTCGGGTTGTTGGGTGATCACTGGCGCGGCTCGTCTTGTTTCTTTCGAGCGGCCAATTTTCGCCCACCCCACCGCATGCCGGGTAGGCTAAAGGGGGGGGGGACAAGTCACTTGCCGAACAGCTCTCACTTCCGACTTTACTGCAACACGTGCGATCGTGCAGGGATTTTTGATGGGCAAATCGCAGCTGTCCAAAGGCAGAGGTTGATGCCATCTGCGAGGATTTCTGCGGAGAATTGCCCGTTACTACTCGAGGGAAATATCCCGTCTGGACTGAAAAGTGCAAAGACTCGTGTTGCTTTTTTGGGGGGTCACGAGCGTGTTGACGGCACATAAATTGGAAGTATAATTGGAAGTGCCTGTATACTATACAGCCAGCGCTCATAGCACTGGGGTGATGACACCGCACAGATTCTCGCGTCATCGACCCAAAACATTGATGCATTGTGCGCCGTCTCTATAATTGTACTATGGCGCCACAGTAACGTGCATTAGTATGATGGAGCCAGTGCGTGGGTAGAATTAGGCTCACGAGGGAAAAACAGACGAACAAGAGCTTGCACTTCCTGAATAACCAGTATGCAGTATCATTAATGTTTCATTTCATATAGGAAAGTGACAAAATCCGCTGATGGCGACTGTGTGTTTTGCCGATTCTCGCGGTTTTTTTCCTATCAAGCAGTTAATCCTAACCATAATGGGCAGCTCCGTGAACGGATTACCACTCACCCGACTCAAAGATGCAATGGACGGTTGGCCTGATTGAAAGAGCCGGAAGGTCGCGTTTTCGCACACTCTTTTAATACCCCCCACAACGAATGAAAACGGTAGAATGTCAGCGTGATGCAAATCATCAGTATCGTCCGTCTGTAGTCAGTCTGCAGGAAGCGCTCGTCTGGTGATTTCCCCATGCATACCCACTATATGTCGGGCTTAATTGGGGCGCAGTGATTAGCCCTGTGATCGAGTTTCTGGTCGGCTAGCGATGAAAGATCACCTTCCAGAGGAACACGATGAACAACGCCAAGGCGAAAGGGTTGCAAATGCATGATTAATGTTTTGGTGGTTGCGGTGGTTGAGGTGGTTGTGGTGGTTGTGGTGGTTGTGCTTGTTGTCACGGTAGTTGTGTTGTTTGAGGTGATTGTGGTGGTTGTGGTGGTTGAGGTGGTTTTGGTGGTTGAGGTGGTTGAGGTGGTTGTGGTGGTTGTGGTGGTTGTGGTGGTTGTGGTGGTTGAGGTGGTTGATATGGTTGCGGTGGTTGAGGTGGTTGTGGTGGTTGTGGTGGTTGTGGTGGTTGTGGTGGTTGTGGTGGTTGTGGTGGTTGTGGTGGTTGTGGTGGTTGTGGTGGTTGTGGTGGCTGTGGTGGTTGAGGTGGTTGTGGTGGTTGTGGTGGTTGTGGTGGTTGTGGTGGTTGTGGTGGTTGTGGTGGTTGTGGTGTTTGTGGTGGTTGTGGTGGTTGTGGTGGTTTTGGTGGTTGTGGTGGTTGCGGTGGTTGTGGTGGTTGTGGTGTTTGTGGTGGTTGTGGTGGTTGTGGTCGTTGAGGTGGTTGTGGTGGTTGCGGTGGTTGTGGTGGTTGAGGTGGTTGAGGCGGTTGTGGTGGTTGAGGTGGTTGAGGCGGTTGTGGTGGTTGCGGTGGTTGAGGTGGTCGCGGTGGTTGAGATGGTTGAGGTGGTTGCGGTGGTTGTGGTGGTTGAGGTGGTTGTGGTGGTTGTGGTGGTTGCGGTGGTTGAGGTGGTGTGTGTGTATGTTGGCCGGGAGGGGTGGATTTCAAGTAAAATCTCACGCGCGTCAGGGCATCATTTGAAATCCCCCAAAAAACTATATCCAGTTCACTCACGGAATCATATCAGAAATAGGCAATAATTATTCAAACCATAACCTAGAATACTTTTCATCATTGACCGATGTTTGCCTCCTTTGCGTCAAAGGAGGTGTTGTTCTCTTTAGATAATTTCAATTCACGCAAAATATTCAGTTAGGAAACATCTGTACACAGGCAGAGAGACAGACCTCATTTTGTTTCGAATTAACATCACAAAGTATAGGCCCTATATACGTGCAACGCATTTTCGCCCACTCTCCCGAAAACGGGAGCAGAGGGAATTCTTCTCCCTTACGGGAGAGGAATATTCAAGCACGGTCAGATTTACAAGATGCGACGACTTCGTACCCTCCCATGGGGGCAAAGGGTACGGGTGTCACACGGTGTGGGTTTTGGGGGGTTTTCAGGGGAGAAGGCTCACAGGGTTTCGACGCGCGTGGCGGTGTGGGCACGGAGGGAGTTGTTGGCCAAGTCGTCGTTGGGCGTGCCCGTCGTCTCCTTGCGTCCACGGCGTCGCTGGGCCTGGGCGTTGCCGGCGCACTGCTCCAGCGAGAAGGCCGTCCGGAAGTTGGCCCGGTACCGGTGGCTCATCAGCGTGTAGATGAGCGGGTTGGCCGCCGAGTTGATGTAGGCCAGGGCGCGGGAGATCTCGATCAGCAGGTCCTGCCACTCGTACGGGATGATGCCCTGCACGTCCAGGAGGACGCGGAAGAGGCAGAGGAGCTCGAAGGGGAAGAGGCAGAAGAAGAAGACGATGCCGTTGACGACCAGCATCAGCGCGATCTGGTTGCGCATGGCCGTGTTCTTGTCCTGCGACATGCCGTGGCTGCCCAGGTTCTGGATGGAGCGGTCCAGGCCGCGGACGATGTTGACGTAGAGGAAGACGTTCAGCGCGAAGCTCAGGAAGAAGGGCACCGTCTGCATGACGTTGGAGAAGGCGTCCATCCAGGTGTCGCGCGAGCGGCACACGTGCATGTCGTCCGGCCAGTCGCGGTACGTGTCGTCGCCGTCGGGCCACTGCAGGCAGTAGCGGACGAACTCGCCGCGCGACGGCACCAGGCAGGCGGCGAAGCAGAGGCCCAGCAGCCAGGAGCCGGCGCACAGGCGGAAGGGGACGACGCTCTGGCCGCGCCGGCCCTTGCAGGCCCCCGGGCGTCGCACGGCCAGGAACCGGTCGAAGGAGACCAGCGTCACGAAGCCCAGCGAGGCGAAGTAGGTCAGGTCGGCGGCCAGGTAGAGGAGGATGCAGCCGGCGTGGCCGTGCGGCCCGTTGTCGCCCGGGATGGGCGACACGGAGTAGGCCCAGATCTTGTCCACGATGGCGCTGAGCAGGAACACGATGTCGGCCACGGCCAGGTTGGTCAGGTACCAGTTGGTGACGGTGCGCATCTCCAGGCGGCGGTAGACGACGAAGATGAAGGCCGAGTTGCCCAGCAGGCCGAGCAGGAGGAGGATGGGCAGCAGGATGGTCACCACGAACACCTGGCCGCTGTTGTACGCGTAGGTGCCGGCGATGTCCGCGGTGATGTTCATGGCGTAGCAGTCGGGCCACTCGCCCGTGGCGTTCCCGGAGCTCGCCATTCCCTCAGCTTCCCTCTCCGCGCGCCCCGCAGATTTCTCCCCTCGAACCTGAGGCTCAACTTGTAACGCAGCTCGCAAAACTCCTTGTTCTGTGTGGGTTATTTTGTTGAGGTGGAGGGGCAGAGTTGCTGATGATTTGCGTCGGGGAGAAAAAAAAACACCCTGCACGTTCACGCTCAGCTTCTATTCCGTGGTAGACGGTCGTTCCAGAGCGCTGCTCGAGCACTCCACTGGCGTTGTGGTTCGCTTGCACGGCCTTTTCGTCCCCGGCGGATCGCCGTGTGTGCGCAGGCGCCGTCGTCCCGCATATCACCGATTGCGCGAAGCTAGGACCGCGCATGTGCATGATAAATTTGTTCCCGAGGAGGAGGAGCGCACGCCGCGCCTATACATTGATCATGCCAGTGTACGGTTGGTTTGGGTCTCATTTCTCCCTCTCTCTATATATATATATCTCTCCCTCTCTCTCTCTCTCTCTCTCTCTCTCTCTCTCTCTCTCTCTCTCTCTCTCTCTCTCTCTCTCTCTCTCTCTCTCTCTCCCCGGTTGAGGACTAGGCTATATGGTATTTGAAGTAGTTGTGCTAGTCACGTACATGAGATATATATCCGACGCATTTTGTCTGTGGTTTTCATCATCGGGGGGGGGGGGTGGAGGTGGGGGTGTCATATTATCAAGTCTATAAAACTTGTTTTCAATCAACTCTCCCGGCCGGCACGCAGGTTATGTCGTGCCACTGAGTGGCTGTTTTTATTAATAGCTCTGGTGGTAGGGCGCCGGGGCTCCAATAGCCCGGTTCAAATCCCGGTCGGGTCACATTTCTCTGTCGAAGGATTGATTAAAACATATTCTAAAAACAAAACATGTTATTTCCAAAGATCCAGAGGGACTGAAGTTTCGATCCTATTGCATGCAGGAGATGTCTCGAGGTCCGTCTGCCGTTGAAACGGGTCCTGCTAAGATCGAAATGTCATCAAGCCCTTTTTTTTTTCTTTTTTTTTAATTTCATTTTGGTCAATAAAGTCTGTCAGCAGTATGACACAATTTTGGATTACTTAGGCTAAATGCACATAATATATGAAAAGCTCATTGCATTTCCCTTTCTCCTTATTGATTTATGTACAAAGGGACAAATACAAACGCATATAAAGACAGATACAGTCGTGCGTAATAGAGCTCTATTTATAGAGTTATATGATTATATCATAGGCCGTTTACGAAAAGAAGGCTTAGGCTCGGGCTTAGGCTTACGTCATATTTATCTTATTCGTGATAATATCACAGGCATCTAAAAACAAGCGTTTGGCCCTAGTTTCTTTGGGAATACTCTGTGCTTATCAAGCCAATAAACCTTCAAATACGGAAACACACCACGACCTGGATTTTTTTCAGGTTTTTGTCAGACGGGGACGAAGCCTGAGCCCGAGCCTAAGCCTCCATTTCGTAAACGGCCATAGACCCCATTGTGTGGCGTTCCGATGAATGTGAGGTCGGGAACCGTACTGAAATATTGATCGAGCGTGCATCGTTGTTATTAATTGGTCGTTTGTCGTTCGTATTCTGCCAGGTTCCATTCCGGTCATGTTTTGATCGATTGGTATATCCCGAAGGCGTTCGGACGGATAAGAATATATTGCCCTTTAGGTACACGTGTTAGTTATTGAGCGTGCCCAACCAACGGGGGGGGGGGGGGTAAACTTTCGTTAGAGTTTCTTGTCTTTCTTATTCATTCTTGTTATGTGTGTCTTTACCAAGGAAACAAATCCACCCCTGGCATGATGAGTGGATCAACCCTTCTCGGCTGATTATAGACCGAGCCAATCGCACATCTTCGAATGTCCCGCTCTTTTTGCCCAGTCATACTACAGACCTATAATGGTATACCACACGCCACTCCGTAAAGATAAGACCAACAAACAGATCATTCTCTTGAAGCCCCTACACAACATTGGTCGAGGTCAAAGAATAGCATCCATACGATGTCTGATCCAACATATGCATGAAATAGCACACCTGTGAACATTTCAGCTCAATCCGCCAACCGAGTCTCGTGAAAATCGTGAAAACCGCTTCATTTGTTTCGCGAAAATGCAGCATTCAACGCTGTACTGTTCCGAAAAATAGTTTAGATCTCGGTGAGACGTAAACTATTTCTTTTACTCATTTCTCCTAAAATACAACATTTTAGGCAGAAATATTTCAGAGAGAGGTTTCTACTATAACCATCTTCAAACTGATTAAGTTTCATGTAAATCCGTGAACATTTCTGTTTTTCGATCTTACCGATGTTGTGTAGGGTCTTTAAGCGTACTGTGAGGCATATAATCATATTCGGCAAGTGCTGTGCGAATTCGATGAAAATTTTAATCATCCAGCGATCTGAGGGGCCCAATTAGTATGGTACACCCGAAACCATCTCAACTCTCACGGGGACCCAACAGCCGCGGGTTTGAAGCGCTGAGCGACTTTCGTTAAAATAAAAACACCTCAAAATAAAACTCAATTGCTCCTGGGGTGGGGATAGGCAATTCCCGACGAAGCATCCAGCCCCAATGAAGCAATGGCACTACCCCCAACTTAAAGATAGGATCACCCAAGAAGCAAGTGTCGAGCGATAGACTCGGTTAATGATTTGCGGATCGACGAGTGCCTCTAAGCTCCTAACACTGGTACTTAAACATTTATACAGGACGGTCCAGATCATCAGTTCAGTTCGGTTCAGTATGACGTTTATTTCCTTAATGGAAGAATCCTTAATGGATTTCACAAACTAAGCCGTACAATGCACCGTAGCTCAACGTACGATATGGATAACCCATCGGTATAGTTGAGTACGGTTTCTGTGCATCGCTCATCGTCTTGCGAGTGATCGCAAGTTGCGATGGGTTTCGTGACATTGACTGCGGAACAAAGTATGAACTATAAATACACAGGAAAAGGTCCATGCCGTCGGCAAGAAACAACCCACTATGAGGTCATTTCAGAAGCCACGAGGCTTGTGCGGAAATGCCCATGGACAAATTTAGACAACCTTTACAGAGAGATAACAGAAGCACAAGACCAGCCATAAATGAACTTTAGCGGAATAACCCATCAAGTTATACAATTAGAGAAAGTACCGTAACGATAATGAAACATTAATTTAAAAAAAGGGAAATTTGGTAAATTTGTCAATCAATTACTCAAATTACAAAAGTCTTCTGCTCTATAATTTGGTCATTACATTAACAATTAAAAGATGTAATTATGGGGAATATTGACTTGAGAAGCTCAAACATCAACAGCAACTATTCGGTAAAAAGGCAGAGATACATCTGAAAAGGGAACTTAACTTAACGTCTGTACGCATTGACAGATAGGCCTATATAATTACACTCCTCATACACGTCAGTAAAATATGAACATTATGACTCGTGAAACATGTCTCCCGTTTATTGAATCACCGGGCCATCTTACTCTCGAAGCTTGGTGATTTCAGGTCGCCCTCATCGGCGAGCGGTTCGTAACTTTGTGTCTAGTATGTACACGTAGGCCTCTTTGGTATGGACTTTTATCATGCATGCCTTTGTCGGTCATACAATGTAATAGGTGTAGGCGTGCAAGGAAATGGCAGTCTCGGTCAAAATTGTAGAAAAAGAAATTGACAAGAGACGTCCGATGAGATCTGGACGGTATCGGGACAACACTCTCGTAATGAACTAGAAAAAAAAGCACTCGGGGAGCCTCAATGTTCACGAGCATGTCAGAGTGATCCAGAATCCACGATTTGATCAAGTTCTTCACCGAAAACGCGAATCGACTCGAACCATAAGTGAGAATACCGACTTATTGTGGACATTTCAGAGCGATACACCGACATTTCATAGCTTCTCGAATTATTTTTGACGACAAACGAACAAACGGCGGCAAAAAACGTAACCTCCTTGGCGGAGGTGCAGTTATGGAAGAAGGTTGGCGAGGCCTTTCCTCTTACACCAGATATTTTTGTGAATCGAGTGTGGGGCGAGTTTGCAATGAAGTAAGGCCTCTGTGTAAGGCGTACGTGACAGTTTCGCCTATGTCCTATAGTATACAGTATCGCAGTGAGGATGGGGCGGGGGCTCAAGACGAGATTCATTTCATGCATGGAGCTCTATAAATAAACTAGAGTGCGCACTCCCCTATCAACGCGCTGTACGAACGTGTGCCGACAAGGACGCGCATCCTCCATTGCCAAAGAGGGCAACTTCAGTTCGAAGTGCCCGGATGACAATATAATTATAGCAATCGCGCGTAATATGAACGGGGAAAGGTATAGCCGAAAGGTTGTGAATGCGGAAAGTAAAATGTTATTGAAATGGTTTTTTAGTAATGAAAGGAAAGGCCGTCAATTTACATAACTATATGCTATTTTTATATTCCCTCTATAGTTAATATATGTCCTTGTATGCTTGTTTGCAATGTATGTTTTCTTTACTGATCTGCCGTTATAGCACTGAAGGAGAGCAACTGGACAGTGATTGAGTGTGCTTTTTTGTAATCCTTGGGTGGTATTTGTTTGTTTTTCCTGTTTATTTGTTTCAAAATTAATCTAAAAATTTGAATTATTGTTTTGATGGATAGTTTTATGTAATCTGGTATTCATGCTTGTAAGTTTTCTGAGTGTTCCTGCCAAATAATGAACGAAAATGAAATGAAATCAATACCTCAAGGGATTGGCGAATGTTAATGTGCTACTTTCGTTTTTAAAAATTGGGACCAGTTTGCCTCATAGAGATCCATGCATTTGCCCTCTTTGGTAATGGCGGCGCAGTCCCCTTGTCGGCACGCGTCATCACGCGATGAGTGCGCACTCTAGTTTATTTATAGAGCTCTATGATTTCATGACATTATTAAACCGCTCAGCGTCACCCCCAGAAAAAAAAAACCAAATCGTCAGAGATCCAAAATAGATATACAGTATTATATAGTGGGCGTGTAAAGGACAGCATATAGCGTGAAGTCCATGGCTCATTATACCAGGGCTCGCGCGCAGACGTTCTTGAGTGCTATACTGCGGCTACATTTATTTTGGTAACATTTGCCCTTTTTGTTGTGACCGTCGCGACGTTGAATAATAATTCAGTATTAAAGCACGCACGGTGCGGCGACCGAAGTGGCGATTCAAGCAGACCATTAGCCTACCCCCGAGCAGCAACCGCCTTCCCCTAGCAAAACGACTGCATTGAAATTCTGCTGAGGATCACCAGTTGCACAATGCAAGCCTTCCATTCCTCCTCCCTGTCAGCCTCCATCCCCCCCCCCTCCCGGCCCAGCGGGATTGCAAATGAGACCGCTCCGCGTCATAACGGTCAAGTGCCCTCACGCTGACGTGTACCCATTCCCCTCGGCGCTGCGGTGCGGCAAAGTGTCTGGCGTGTGTTTTTTTGTGTACAAATCCACGGGATTTGCACCAATTGAATGCAAGTCATTACCGACCGCGGTGTCAACAAGGAGAAGAAGAAGAAAAAAAGTCATACCAAAGTAATAGAAAATGTCAAAAATAGAACAAGCACGCATATCCTGCTCTGAATGTCCATAAGAATATCAGATTTGAATTTTTGTTAATCGGAGGCTTACGTATTCAATCCGCTCATAGCAAGCCTACGTAAAGTCTAAGTATCGAAGGAGAGCCAAATTGCAATTGATTTAGAAGTTTATTCTTCCCCCACCAAAACCAATATATACATGTATATATATGTATATATTTTTTTTAAAACAGATAAATAGTGCGTGTTCATATATATTTCTTTGGGAACAGCGAACGACGAATTGAAGTACAGGTAACGGATGGAAAAGGTGTTGGCACTGGTTTATGTACATGAATTGGTCACTAATATCTTGTCCAGATGCCTCTCCCTTAAAGCCCCTACACATCATTGGTTGAGGTTAAAGAATAGCATCCATACGTTGTCTGATCCAGCGTATACATGCACTGTGAACATTTCAGCTCAATCCGCCAACCGAGTTTCGAGAAAATCGTGAAAACCGCTTCATTTGTTTCGCGAAAATGTAGCATTTAACATTTCAACACAGTATTGTTCCGAAAAAATAGTTTAAATCTCGGTGAGACGTAAACTATTTATTTTAATCATTTCTCCCGAAATACAACATTTTAGGCAGAAATATTTCAGTGCGAGGTTTCTACCATAACCATCTTTAAACTGTATAGGTTTCATGTAAATTTGTGAACATTTCAGTTTTTCGATCTTACCAATGTTGTGTACGAAATCTCAGCGAGAAGACATTGCTATCTTGCCGATACATTTTGTCTGCCCTCCTTTATTATATAAGCGTAATGCAACCCGACTTCTGGACGAGGCTGAATGTTCTGATTAACAAAGGCGTTACCTGAGAAAAGCGCGCGAATTGACACTTCAATGTTGCACTTCAAAGACCGGATACGAAAGGTGAGGCAAGCACTCGCTATATAATAGTGTAAATGGCCGAAGGCATTTCCTGCCATCTAATTCATATTGTCGGGGGAATGAATCCTTACGATCGTTGAAAATCGAGACTGGGAACACAGAATGTCGATGCTTGGCAAAAACGAAAGGTCCGCTTCCTGTTTGCGTAGGCTGTTTATAATAATACCGGCATGGTTACCGTCCGTCAAAATGGGTTAAGTCAGAGATTTCGGGACACTCATTGCGAATAGCGCTACACAAACCCTACACAACTGGTATAGTCCTGTTTGAGCGTGTGGTGCAATGCATTTCCGTGTTACCAATGAAATTTGTCTGCCTCAATTCGTGCTGGATATATATATAAAATGGCGGGCACTCTGCAGGCTCCCTGAAGCAACCCGAGGCTGAATGAGCACCGATATTAATTATTCACTCTCGCATAGCCACTGCATGATGGCAAACTGAACTGAACTGATGAAGAGGGGGAGGGAGGAAGCGACGGAGGGACGGAGGGAGGGAGAGGGAGGGAGGAAGGGGAGGGAGAGAGGAAGGGAGGGACGGAGGGACGGAGGGAGGGAGGGAGGGAGGGACGGAGGGAGGGAGGGACGGAGGGACGGAGGGACGGAGGGAGGGAGGGAGGGAGGGAGGGAGGGAGGGAGGGAGGGAAGGAGGGACGGAGGGAGGGAGGGAGGGAGGGAAGGAGGGACGGAGGGACGGAGGGACGGAGGGACGGAGGTACGGAGGTACGGAGGGACGGAGGGACGGAGGGACGGAAATGGGGGTGGGGGTGGTAACGAAGACACGAGCGGTATGACTTATGTGTCCGGATGTGTCTGCGGTCGAGGCGATAAATTCCAGTTTAATTTCACGCATCAAGTGAGATTTGCGTGCGCCCTGTATGTTTACCTTCGTCTCCCCGTTCATCACAGCGTAGATAATATTCTGTCAGCAGTGCACACTCGACCACCGCCTATAAATACGCCGCGCCGGCCGGTGGCTTTCCGCGCCACGTAGCCCCTGCTTGATCTCGTGTATCGAATCAAGTGCGAATTACGGGAAGATCAGCGGGAAGAAAACGGCGCTTGCCCCGATTGCTGAAAGCCAAGAAGCAGCCGGCTGGAAGGGAGGAATTTTTCTCATTGATTTTTTTTGGGGGTGAGCATAAAGTCGCCTGATTTATGTTTGAATAACAAGTCGGGACTACCTATATACCGGTGTAACGATCTCAGACGGGCCCCCATGCTGAGCTGAGCCGTGACGTCACTGGCTCACCTCAGCACGTTGCAGCAACGTTCTCAGCTGCTCAGCGTGCTCAGATGAGTCAGTGAACCAAGCACCTGGGGGCGCCCTTCATGTGACTGTTGTTTATGATTATCCGTGAACAACACAGTTTGTAAAACTATATTTTGATTTTGATTGTATAAAGCCAATCGAATGATGCACCCTTATTACGGGGGAACAACTGTAGCATTTCTTCCCCAATGTAAAACACCAAGTTCTAGGCATAGTAACTAGGCACCGTACTGAGCGTTGTTGAACTACGGGTCAACTTCGGGTCAACGAACGTGCCTGAAAGCGCTGCATTGCCAATGGCCGTATCGACTCAGCATGGCCTTCAAAATGGACAACTACTACGCGCACTACGCATGACGTTTGTATCCATATATGGTAACGGTCTCATCTGAACATGGGGCCCGGATCAGACCCTTACATCGGTACCGATCCAATACCTGCAATTATATCTGGGCTAATATTCTTTAAGCACGTCATATATCAACGCGTTGCCATAGAGATATCGGATGATGGAGGACGGCGAAACAAAATTTTCCCATGAAACCAAGAATGGGCGATACTAAAAAAAATGGCATTATCAACCCAATGCGGTCGTGAATTAGAATCCCGCACAGCTAATTCATACCGCATGGGACGCTTTCGCTTCCCGGAGGATTAGGCGTAACACGATTACGTCGTCGGGCAAGCTTTGCAGATGAGACTTTGAAGTTCTGCACAGCTGAATTAAAGCTGCGTGTTTTCCATGGTCCGCAGTAGGCACCGGGGGGTAAGGTATAATTATAATCGAGGAGGAGGGGGGAATGCACGGACTGTCCAGCCGTTAAGATTAATAACCGGGGACTGCTGGCAAGAGGATGACATATAGAGACACCGCACAGGGTTAATTGAATTAACTTCTAAATCATCTTGATACTTTGATACCGTGGACGCAGAGCTGTCAAACGGGTTCCATATAAAATTATAGGCCTACCACAGGGAGGCGTTGACATACGAGCAGAGCAGCCCTACCATAGGTATACTACTGGAGATAAACAAGCCCGTGGTGCTTCCAAGATATAACCAGACCAATTCCGTAAACCCCTCCAAGAGTCTGCCCTTGAATGGAGACCCGTGCGCGATAATTTTTTTCCGTACCACTAACGCGTCAAGTTGGCCCCTTAATTGCAATTGTGCGACTTGAATGAAGACCAACGCGATTTCCACGGCTCGTCGGCAAGGGGCAGGTAGACTAGTGGGCGAGTTGGCAAGGGGCAAGTAGACTAGTGGGCGAATTAAGGGGCGAACTTGACGCGTTAGTGGTACGGAAAAAAGTGATCGCGACCCGTGCACCCATGCCCATTTCATTTCCTGCTTCTTGAAAGATAATCAAGGTATACCCCTCGTCCATAACAAGCTTATACTTGGCCTCTGGTAGCAAGGCCACGGAGATATTGACGCCCGCCGATATGGCCGGGACAGAACCTGTGTCGAAGCTGTGGCAGGCCTATTATATCACACGTCGATGCTTTGTGGATACTGCGTGTATAGGGACGATGGGGTGCATGCTCTGCCATACCAACTGGTGCATGCATTATGAAGATTCAAAAGACAAAAGGCGGCGGTAAACTCCGTTAACATCGCACTAAGCAGCCGGTACAAAACGAGGCCGAAGTCTACCCATTAGCCCTATTACGCTTTGCACCTCCCGCACAGGGCACACACTGTATACCGCAATTTACCACAGTGCCCACGGGGGTGAAGGCTCACATACCACAGGACACCACAAAAACCCCGCTGTGGAATGTCCTGGTGCATGGCCCTTATCCTCCCACAGGAAAAACCATGTGTGGTTAAATGTGGTTCCAATACCGGTATGGCTCTATGAATTATGATCATTACTTCCCACAAGGGTATTATGCTTTTGCAGGGCCTTTGACGGTCTGCTTGTTTGTCTGCCTGTATGTCTGTCTCAGCAAAATAACTCGAAGAGATACGAAATTGTATCGTTCGGAATGTTTTACAGTAGGCCATATCTCGGTATTTTCACTGGCTCGAGGTTATTCCATTTTGCTGATGATCCGGATCAAATCCTGGATTTTGGATCACATTTTTGTTGATGTGGTGGGCAGACTGGAAGCGAGTCTAACCTTAGCTGTAAAACCGTATACGTTCCAACCTCTGTCAAAGCAGTGTAATTGTATGGTCGTCGTGCATCATTATAACTCATTTGCTTTTCTTTCAATTTCAGCCTTCCATATTTATTTATATCCCGCCAGTAATTGTGCTGAAGCCTTATATTTTGCTTCATTAAGGATGTGTATAGTATTTATAGACCTCTGTTAATACTGGTATAGTTATCTTGAAAACTCCGGATGTAGACATACACACGTTACGTGTAAGTCTTGGCCGTGGCGTACTTGACCTTCCAGTCTGTGACATTTGTTGACTGTCTATATATCCACGTGAAATCAACTTTCATTCCATAAACCCTATCATAATTATTTGCATCCAAGTTTCAAATCATCATTGACGATACTCCACTGTGTGTGGACCTCACAGTATATTGGGTGATATGAGGTTCTTGGCGGAGATCTGCACTCTCCGAGTGCTTGTCTATGCAGGCCTATATAGTTGCGAATACATTTAGGCCTGCCATACTTCCGAGAGTGGAGCGGCAAGGAAAGCATAAAGCTCAGCTTTCCAGTTCACCGCCTGTAAGTGTTAGGCTAGTCCTAGAAATGGCCTACCTTCCGGAGGTGTGACCGGGGTGCGTAATTATTTTTTCGTAGGAGGGTTAGGGGCAATTTTCATAAATTATCATAAATGGGCGTGTCGACTTGTTTTTAAAGAAAATTACGACAGAAGAAGATCACGACACCCTATTTGTGATAATTGCCCCTAACCTGCCTACGAAAAAAAAAATAAGGGGCCGGGGTGGGGTTGGGGAAACGTAATCAAATACAAACGGAGAAAAGACTGAGGAGGTTTAGTTTCCACACTCAACCCTTCGTGAACGATTCACGCTTCCTTAATGCGGAGCCAGGCGGGTGTCATTAATGTCGAGTGTATGAACACACTTGGGGTGGCTGTATGCTATACTGCCAACTCCCGGTGTCACACACAGTCAAGTTATAAAGGTTCCCGATTTACTAACCAGGCCACCACAGACGTACCGTATACATAATACTACGTAACTGCACTAAGTAATAAGGCACTAATTATCTGAGCGCAGTCTGTTCTATGGTATGTAGACCTAAGCTGGGCAAAGAGGTGTGGCACCTACCGACGTCTGAGGGAGAGTGGTAGGTCTGCCTGCATGTCCTCTTTATGTCAAGTGAATTGAAAAAACCTGCCCATGGTATTGTTACTATGGTAAGTGGGTGCTATTATATCCAACATGCAGCAAATGACAACAGGATGCAACGCCTATAATTATAGTGACAGCACATTCTTGCCAAAAATAAATATCTACATTTGGTACTCTGCGCAGTACTTTCCAAGGAGCTTTGCCTATAGAAAACGAAATCCACTGTTAAAGCCCCTACACAACATTGGTCAGATCGAAAAACAGAAATGCTCACAGATTTACATGAAACTTATACAGTTTCAAGATGGTTATAGTAGAAATCTCTCACTGAATTATTTCTGCCTAAAATATTGTATTTTGGGAGAAATGAGTAAAAGAAATCGTTTACCTCTCAACGAGATCTAAACTATTTTTCGGAACAGTACGGCGTTGAATGCTGCATTTTTGCGAAACAAATGAAGCGGTTTTCACGATTTTCTCGAGACTCGGTTGGCGGACTGAGCTGAAATTTTCACAGGTGTGCTTTTTTATGCATATGCTGGATCAGAAAACGTATGGATGCTATTCTTTGACCTCGACCAATGTTGTGTAGGGGCTTTAAAGGCCCAATACAACAGTGGGAAGATCGGGAAACATCTATGTTCACAGATTTCCTTCTAATTCACACAGTTTGTAGATGGTCATGATAGAGTCCTCATGTTGAAATCTTATGGTCTGGGATGTTTTACTTCTCCATAAATCTTCACTCAAACATCGACAAATAGTTTATTACTCGCGAGTAATAAACTATGAACGGTGCGTAAACCGTGACGGCTTTTTGCATTTTTCTACTTTCTCAGATTACCATTTGAGCTAAAATCTTCAATCAAACTATAATAAATATTTCTTAAACTACGGTACGATATACGTAAATCGTGATTTTTTTTGCGTTTTTCTACTTTCTCAGATCACCATTTCACCTAAAACCTTCAAAGTATTGCTTTGTTTTAATGTTGTATGGTTTAACACACAAACTGTGGCAATATTTTGACCTTTACCAACGTGAATAGGGCCTTTAAAGTGGAGAGGTTTATAATAAGAAAGTGATGTGATCACTACAAGACTATTGCACGGCGTGTGTACGGTTTTAGGACAAACAGCAAACGCACTGATGGCGTGCTGGGTGTAGGAACCTCCTGATACTGATAGATTGAAGGCGAAGGGAAGGGATTGGGGCGATTGAATAATACCCCGTATCCAATAAGCGTTGGGCTTGCGATGACACCGTGCGGATTTCTATCCCCCCTCTTTAGATAACCGGGTAAATGTTGACCGAGTTCACCGGTACGGCATCACCCAGTGTCCAGGCACGTTCCCTCCACGATAGCCGTTTATACCGGTCGATTTGTTCCTTCTCAGTCAGCGGTAATTTAAGGAGCCGATTTTATGAGCCGAAGGTATAGTGTCGACCTATATATATATATATTTGGTGTTGGGCAAGCGAACAGACAAAATGCCCATTTTCAAAAGGCGTGAGCGTTTATTGCACGCACGCACGCGGTCGTTTGTGTCAACGGCAAACACAGTGGCCGGCGCTATCGATCGGCAGCGAGGCGATATGTGTGTGGGGAAAAACAACCGTCCCGAGTTCGTCCCCGTGGTTTCATGAAATGGACGGTGAGCTGAGGAGCAAAGACAGCGACGGCGAAAGGTTTTTTTTTCTGCCTCGGTTGACGCCGGCACTTAAGACGACAGCCCGCTCCGACGGACTCCCCGGGCTGACTTTTGTAAAATGCACTTTTTATCGATTAACGTGTCTGCCGTGCGGCTTCCTGTGTGCCGTGCTCCGGTGACTTCGCCGGGCCGGCAGCGCACCTAGGTCCTTTAACACGTCCCAAGCATGGGATAGAGTTTGTGTGCAACCTTCCATAGCGTCGATACGGCGATCTGTTATGACGTGGCAGGGATGCAGACGATCATTCAGGCATCGGGCAAAGCGCTGAGCACGCAGTGCTTATTGCGTCGAGCATGCAGGGCAAACCCTCGTCGAATTGCATTCTCCTCGACGCAAACATCATGTTATATCTAGACGTTAAGTGATTCCACCACCAGGTGGTCACGACGGGTCCTATATACTCGAGGTGGTCACTCTCCGTGTCCCGTTTCTTTCTGCCATTTTTTTTAAAATCTCATCTGTCTCTCTACATGGCACTCTTAACCCTCAAAGAGCCGGGGCGTATTCCGCCCCCTGTAATTTTTTATATAGCGTCTCGGTGATTATTTTTTCTGCGTGTTGAGGCTTTATGACGTTTTCGACAATCTTCTTTTGACACCAATTTTATTAAAATTGGTGATGCCGTTCTCTAACAATGGCCATTTTTCAGGTCCATGGTATAGCTGGACGGAAATATTTCCATTGACTTACACTACATAAAAGCATAGCATCCAAGGTGCATAGGGTACTCATTTTCAGGATTCTTGGGCATAATTAGCTCATTGCATTAGCTTATTGGTTCTTCGTGTTTCATTATCATTGTAAAATTTATGCAAATTGGGGAAATCCAATAAAAAACATAGGCAATTCAATAAAAACAATGAAAACATAAAAAAGCAAAAAAAATGGAATCGTGAATAATTAATGAGCTATAATTAGTCAAAACATTAATTTTTTCAAATGAAATTTTAAACAAATGTTTATAATGTGATTTTCTATCACCCTGCAAAATATCATTCGAATCCATCATTTAACGACCGAGATCTGAGGGGGGGGGGGCGGAATCCACCCCGGCTGTGAGATGGTCAAAATAACCCGGCTCTTTGAGGCTTAATGTCGCCCTGTCCTCTTTTCGCTAACCTCTTCTCGTTGAGCTTTTGAATATTCAACTTGAAAATATAATCTCATTCGGACTTATCCAATAACGTCAAGAAATCAAGAATCCCATGATTTTTTTTTACGATGAAACGCGGTGAATTCAGTACTGAATTGGTATTCGGGGTCCCTTTTAGCCGATGAGATTTGGATTTCAGGCGTACGTGCATGAGATCAAAATGATACCCACGCCGACAGGTTCATCAGCAATCGGATCAAGTACTTTCAAACCAGTTTTCCCAGAGAGACCCGTATAATAATAATACTCTCCCAAACACAAATAGACAGGTACCAAAGAATCGCATCGATTCCTCCCCGCGTGTGTTCTTGCAGCACTCTTCAAGTTTCAGATGGGTTACACGACCTCACACCAAGGATAATGTGGCGGTACAAAAACCACCCTTTCACCAGTCCGGCAGCGAAGCATGCCTCCCTTTTCTGGCAGACGTCGATCCGGTCTCATCCAAACACGAGAAGGACTTTGCGGGCGTCGAATGACGTATTTCAATACACCTCTCAATACGGACGATAGCCAAAAGTGCGCCCTCAAGAGTCTGCGACGCCTTAAATCAATCACAATTAGCGGAATCTGTCGACCCTTCCCAGATGCGCATTGGGTGGACAAATTCCGCGCACTGTGATTTGCTAACACGTTGCAAACTCTTGAGGGCGCACTATTGCCAATCTCCCTGATTGTGCCCAATCCCAGACAAGACTATAGCATGAACTTATCCACGACCTCATAAGGACAAAATGTACATGCACCCGATGGCCTCTATGAATATTAATTAAATACGTAATTCGCGTCGGTACCGGATCGCCAAGTGGCAACTACCTTCCATTAACCCACACTGATCGCTTACCCCTTGTATAACCAACTACGTACCCAGGTAAAACTACCCCTTTCCATGAACCCAATGCATCTTAACTTTACCCACGAGGCCTCCACCCCATGACCGAACCAATCTCGATGGTAATCGTTTCCCCACAACGGTTCAACGAGACGACACCCACGGAAACCTACCGAACCTACTCTGAATGTCTTCCCACTACCTCACGTATTCAACGCATTCATCTACGGAGAATGTCTCCGATATGCAAGGGATGCAAACAAACCTGAAGACTTCGAACAAACGGTCATAACCTGAAAACATTACCCAACAGAGGCTACTCGAAACCCGAGATCGAGCTTGTTCCTATAAAGCAAAGTATCGCCCGAAAAACCGATCCCATGTTCACTAACCGGAACCCAAACAATGCCAGTAACGCTGGTACGTACAGCACCGCCATTATTAATCCTGCGATCAAACCCTGTGATTTACAACAAGCAAACAGCAGACACTGGCAACACATTCAAAGCAATGAACTACCCAGGGATATTTTCCCAAACAAACCCCCATTGCTTACCAAACAAGCCAAGAACATACGGGAATGTTGACCCGGGCTAAACTTCCCAAGCCCACAACAACAACCCCCGTCCCAGGCGATTCTGATTTCGTTGAGGAACCAGATGAAATTTAAGACTTTCTGCTCTCCTTACCTGAGGAACAAATCACCCTATAACCCAACCCGGCCGCTGTAACCTTTACCAAATATACGGCACACCAAAGACTGAGATGAACGGATCTGCCAAGATCACTACTGCAACTGACGATTGCCCAGCCAGAGGCACGAAAACATGTTATTGCTACACCATGGGAGCTGCAAAGCGTCCCTAGTCTCAATACCCTTGCGAGCACCGCTCTGATCTTATGGCCTGCTATATTAACCAATCGTAGCCAATGCATATTGCAAGGTCCTTGCTTTATGGTAAAACTGGCTAAACCCATTACGGAATAATAAGAACAAAGTGGTCCTAAAGTATTTCGAACATTTTTTGTTCCACGGGTCACCAGAAAGGGCGTGTCACTGAATGGGAAAACACCATCCTCTTTACAGAGTTCTTCCCTCGAAAAAAAAACCCCACCGCCTTGCTCCGCGCTAAACCCCTAAAAGATTCCACCTGAGGGAAGCACCTCGACAAAATTGAATTCCGCGCGTTGGGTTTCGTTCAACGCGGCGGGCAGTCGCCCTGCCCGTACAGCACGGGCCTATTGCAAGTCAAAACTTCCCTGTCATCCATCCGTACGTGCTGCTCTGTTTTTCGAAGGCACATCATTTACACACATCAAGCAGCACCGAGCCCAATTAAGCAGCACCCGCCAGAACATAATATGGCCGAGGCATGATTGTCTTAGCCGCACGCGGGTGCCGCGAGCGGACGGAATGACGAGTTGTCCCCGGTGTGCTCCGGCGAGTCGAATACATCAACCCCCCTCAAGTGATATATTCGGCTCCCGAGCCACGGGTGTCGCTTTTATTTGCGACGTGATTCCATCTTCTAGAAAAAGAGCGGCGCGGGGCTAAGCCCATGCACGCTAGCCGCTTTCTTTGGGATCTATACATCCATGTCCAGAGAGTGAGAAACAGAGACAGAGAGAGGGGGAGAGAGAGAGAAAGGGAGAGAGAGAGAGAGAGAGAGAGAGAGAGAGAGAGAGAGAGAGAGAGAGAGAGAGAGAGAGAGAGAAAGGGAGAGAGAGAGAAAGGGAGAGAGAAAGAGAGGGGAGGGTGAGAGAGAGGAAGATTCACAGAAAGTAGAGTTATAGAGAGAGATAGAAGGAGATAGAAGAGAAAGGGAAGAGGGAGAGGGGGAAGAGGGGAGCAGAGGGAAGGAGGGGGAGGGAGACAGGATAGGGAGCTATAAGGGAAAGAGGTAGAGTGAAGAGAGAAGAGAGATGAAGAGAGATGCAAGAGAGCAGACAAAGTGAGAGAACGGGAGAGGGGAGTGGTATAGATAGAGATACAGAGGGAGAGAGAGAGACAGAGGGAGAGAGTCAGAGGGGAGAGACAGAGGGGGAGAGACAGAGGGGGAGAGACAGAGGGGGGGGGCAGAGGGGAAGAGAGTCAGAGGGGGAGAGACAGAGGGGGAGAGACAGAGTCTGACAGAGAGAGAGAGGGAGAGAGAGAGACAACATGGTGAAAACACACAAGTGCAATACCCCAAACTGGGACTGGGTTATTTCTTCATCACAAGCAACCTTTGACCAAACGGTCGGGCAAGTAATTACCATAAAGCCGTATGCCCTCGAGCTTCAGGTCATCGATCGAAGGAACCTCTCTCATCTGGCCCGAGCTGTCAGCCGACTAACCTGAGGCACCCGGGAACCTTTGAACCGCCCTCTGAGCCCACCGACGGACCGCTCCCAAAGGCCACGCCGAATGAAGCCCGGCGCGATTATGAAAACCGATTACGGATCGGGAGGCGGTGTTACGGTCAAGTTGGTCAAGAGAAAACCCCCGCCGTTGTCGAACAGGTTAATTAGGGGGCGGTAGCCTGAAAATGTACGGGCTGCATGCACCGCCCAAGCGATATCAACGCGTCCGTCGGGGAATGTCTGTGGCTCTGTTCGCCGCTCCTGTTGGGACGGCGTGCGTAAAAATGGAGGAGGAGAGGAAGGAGGAGGATGTGGAGAAGTAGGGGAGGAGGGGGGAAGGAGGTCGGGGAGGAGAGGAAGGGGAGGAGGGGAGGAGGAGGAGGAAGGGGGAGGGAGGAGAGGAGGAGGGAGGTGGTGGTGGTGGAGGAAGGGGGTGGGGGAAGGGGAGGAGGGGGAGGAGGAGGAAGTGGAGGGAGGGGAGAAGGAGGGAGGAGGTGGAGAAGGGAGGGGAGGGAGGAGCAGGGGAGGAGAAGGGAGGAGATGGAGAAGGAAGGGGAGGTGGAGGAAATGGGAGGAGGAGGAGGAGGGGAGAAGGTGGAGGGGAGGGGGAGGAAGGGGGTGGAGGGGAGGAGGAAGGGAGGAGGAGGAAGAGGAGGTGAGGGAGGAGAATGAGGAGGAAGTGGAGGAGTAGGGGAGGAGGGGAGGATGAGGTCGGGGAGGAAGGGGGAGGCGAGGAGTAGGAGAGAGGGGACGAGGAGGGAGTGGTAGAGGAGGAGGGGGAGGGGAAGGGGGGAGGAGCGGGAAGGGGAGGGAGAGGGAAGGAAGAGGAAGGGAGGAGGAGGAAGAAGAAAGGGAGGGAGGAGAAGGAGGAGGAGGCGTAGAATGATGAGGGGAAGAGGTGCACGTGGAGGAGGAGGAGGGTGAGGAGGAGGGGAAAGGGGTTGGGTGAGGGAAATGAGAATTCAAATGTATTACGCACAAGATATTCGCTTCTTCAAAAAGGGAAGGCTAGCTTAGGGAGGAGAGGCTAGTAGGAAGTAAAGGGGGTAATTATTCATGCGATCACTCTCCTAACGACGCCATCCATCATGGATGACACCGTCCGCCATACGCTGGAAGGGACACGCTTCCGTCGTCCTGCGCAAACAATTCATTTCTCAATTTTATTAAGGTGCAAATTGGAAGCTACAGCGCGCTCACAAAAAAACAGGGTTGGGGGGTGAGGGTTTGATTGGAACAAGACAGACATGCTTTCTTTAACGAATAGCTAGAAGAAATTGCTGAGTATTTGAAAATAAACACCCCTTCATATCAAATTGAGAATCACTACCCCGGTATGCAGTTACTGAACTGCAGCTTATTCACAACATTGCCGATAACGCGAGGCTGTAATTTGAAGATGAGCGGTACAACACGAGAGCGACGAAGCATCGCTCGTGCCAATGATATAATAGGGTCACGCTTTGCGGGACCCCGGCGCGGCCTGGGGGCGCGATTTGACGGCCGTGATCAGAAACCCGGATGGATTCGTTCCCACGCGTGCTTGCAGCGAGCCCTGCCCCTCTTGGTTGAGGTACACTGACCGGTCTGTCTCTCGTCATCACCGGGATGTCCGGTATACCGAGGAGGCCAGCATGATACATACATGCGCCCCCGCGTTAACGGGGATCGTGATGAGAGCAAGCCCGCGGCAGAGAAACCGCCGACGCTTTTGGTGTTGACCACAAGCACACAGAGACCCTAACGGAAGCCTACAGACATCCTCACCACAGCCTTTACTCCACCAAAAGAAGCAGACACACGCCATTATAATAATACACGGCACACTATCCGAAGCACGCGTCGCCTGCGTTGCATACGCCTGCTCTAAAAGATTCAGCACTCCGCGGTACAACCTGGTATCCTCAGCGGACCTGACGATTTGATCTCGGAAGCACTTTTCAACAAATGTTACCCGGGACAGCATAATGAGGAATGACCCCCACTTTTGAGATTTTTAAATTTTCTAATGATGTGAAAGAGTATACCATTAGCTTTCTAATGATATATAATTTATTTCCCTATGAAGTTTGTTGAAAATAGTACAAGGGGACTTCGCTCGTTCATTTGGTACCAGACACAATATAGCAGCACCAGTCTAACTCTCGAAAGCGGCAATTCAAAAAGGCAGGAACTTTACATTTTCATGAAAACAGTACACAAACACTCCCCCGAAATCCTCTTTTTTTTTCAAAATTTAGAGACGGTTTTAGGAAAAATTCTTTGGACATAATAGTACATTTACTTTCCGAAAATACAAAAAAAAAAGAAGATTTTTAATCGAATTGAGAAGATACTTTGACTTCAGGCGTTGTTTACTGGAAAAAATGTTTTGGTGGGATATTCCTCATGTCGCTGTGCCGGGTCACAAATTAAAAGCATATTATTCGGGTCTGCATGTTTGATTGGACTCCAGATTGGACTCCATTAAAGTCAACAATTGCACGGACGAGCAACGTCATCATTCTCTCGCCACCGCCACAGTGTAATTAAAAGAAAACGCAATCAGTCTCAGTGACGGCCTGCAACGTTTTCCTGTCGCTCGTTAGCCAGACTGTGATCATTCATCGCAGGCATGAGCGCACGTAAGACGTAATGTATCCATGAAGCCGTAATTCAGTGCGTAACGCATTGAGAAGCACGCATGCTTCATAAGGTAAGGTACATCATTTGACAAAAGTCAAAGAATCGCTTCCATACTTTGTCAAACTAAACGTGTACATAGAATAGCGCTCCTTTCCAAGCTTTGGCACTATCTGTCAACGGTGTCATGAAAAAAAAAACCACGTGGAAACGAAATTACCGTAATTTTCGGAATATAAGCCGCGGCTTATAAGTTCCCAATAAAAAGCTTATATACCGAGCGGCTTATATGGTGATCCTTGAAGAATAAAAATTTGCAACAAACGCGTATGTATGTCAGACAGTTCTTTTCGAACAGAAAAAGAGAAATAACATTACTGCTACCTCAGGCAATTTATTAATGAGTTACAACAGACACTCCGACAGAACAAAGTCCCATCTGCACTTTCTGCCCATCCTGTAAATGCTAACTTGTTTAAACATAGAGGGCGGCATTTGTAAAAAAAAAGAAAAAAACAAGAACGCTTCGTTGCTGCAGCCATCGGTCCGCAAGACATTTTCCTCTTTCTCGAAAACCCCCCCAGTATTTTCGAGAGCTAAAACGACACAGAATTCCTGATACAGTAACAAACTTCCGGATGAGTAAGTAATTTATTTAAAAAATGGATTGTCGAGAAATTGGGCACGTTGAAAATGGTGTAACCTACGTTTAAAGACCCAGTAAAACATTGGGAAGATCGGGAAACGTCGATGTCCTTAAGATTTCCTTCTAATTCACACAGTTTGTAGATGGTCGTGATAAAATCCTCATGTTGAAATCTTACGGTCTGGGATGCTGTACATTTAGAGAAATCTTCATTCAAACATCGACAAATAGATTATTACTCGCGAGTAATAAACTATGAACGGTGCGTAAACCGTGGCGCCTTTTTTCATTTTTCTTCTTTCTCAGATTACCATTTGTGCCAAAACTTTCGCAGGATTTCTTTTTTTTTATGTTAAATGGTTTAACACATAAGATGTTGCAATCTTTTGACTTTTACCAATGTTTTATAGGGCCTTTAAATAAAAGATTGCAATAAATATGTCCACTGTAAAAGATGTTGGGTTGTGTTTGGAATGTTTAGATCGACCCTGGTTTTGACATGAAACGGTCACAGTATTGTTACATGAAAGCTCATAATCTTGGACAAACGACGCTGCCTAAGACTGTGTGCCCAACCTTCATACTTTGCACATCTAAACACATTTTTCTTTATGTCGTCATCTTAATAAGGCAAGGGGTTTATAGTGTTTTTCCTCTGAAACAATAAGGTCTTACTTATTTCAGGTAATGTAATCTGTGTGCCGTTCCCATGGTGTGTTATAGTTAGGTCGACTGACTATTTGCTTCGGCACGGGTATTTTTTTGCTGAAATCACAACAGCGCACCGAGCAATGAATGCGGAAGAAGAAGTGAAGTTTATCCCACATCCCGTGTTGCATTTCCAAACTCATCCTTTGGAATATCATTTCAAAAGTTCAGACTCGAACATTTTTAGCGTCCAGTTGTTTTTTTATAAGAAAGTGTCTCCATCCCTGCCCCTCGTCCAAGTTTAAAAAAGTGCAATCTACTCTAGGCGGGATGGAACCCACTTGTGATGTGCGTCACAAGGCTCCCATTAAAATGTGTGAGAAAGGTAGTAATGCGTGGGATCTGAAGGCTTACATAATTATAGATAGAAGTACATCTCCCCGCTATCCAACGGTGCCAGACGAAAAAGAGGCTCCGCGTACATCGGCTGAGGAGGATTCGCTAAGTGCCCGGTTTTAAGACATCCAGCACCATCGTTGGCTTGAATAGGGGGGAGGGGAGGGCAGGAGGAGGTGGCTAGGTTTGTTGGCACCCTCGATTTCCCGGGCAATTCATCGCAGGACAGCGTGTATAAGTGAGAGGGGAATCTCCGTGGCAATTTCGACTGCGTTTGCACCGGATGCAAGGTTCGCTCGTAGCTCATTCGATCTTTTTTTTTTCTTTTTTTGCAACTTCCGTTACTAACCCCATAGGGCCATATAGGTATACACTATTATAAGATCTATACAAAAGATCTACATGAGTTATCTCCTACACCTGAATTATATTTCTGATATAGATCTTTAAGACTTGTCACTCACTTGTGTATTTTGTTTTAAGTCCAACAAATAAAGGAGGAACGTATACTGGGAACACTGTACTTGGAAAACAAATTGACAAATGGCAGCCTTCCAAAAATAGTCAGCTAGTCTTTGCCGGAGTGGGGACGCCAGTCAGAAACCTTAAATTAACCATTAACTGCTGGATATCTCCAGGGACCATACCCCCGTGTGCATTCTAGTTGTTTGCTACAGCTAGTTGTTATAAATCTGGCTACAGCAGTTCAGGGACCGCCCAAAGTGCATGGATGCAATTATTTTTCTTTTTCAACTCAAGCCAAACAAACGAAGGAAAAACTGACGGGGAAAATTTAAACAAGTTTGAAAAATGGCAAAGAAAACTTTGACTGGACCCAAACTTCAACCCGAGACCTCTGGGTTTCTGTGCGGTTTTGAACGTAACTTGATGAAGCCCACATAATATTGCGAAATTGTGCTGTCTCTGCCAGACATTGGAAAGACCGCCCCCCCCCCGCAAAAAAAATGTCGCTGGAGAAAGCAGTTGGGAGTTGAGAGTCGCTTTGAACATCGCCGTACGAAGAAAAACTCACACAAAGCAGAAATCGAAACCCTTAATAGAATTCAATAGCCTATACAAGCGCGGTTTTTGCACTTATCTTTCTCCTTGAGATGGGAAAAAAAGAATGACAAAGGAAGGCGAAGAGAAAGGCAGCGTGTTATGTTTGTCCAAAGTAGAGTTTAGAAAACTGGGTCACTCAAGTGGAAGATTTGTGAGAAACAACGGGCTGAGTGAACTCACGCTGCCCGCGGCGTTGAGTTAACGGCTCCTTTCTGAGCCAAGCTCCGTCTAAAAAGCTCCATCTCAGAAGAGATGCGTTGCATTGTGTCACCGCAAACCTTCCACTTGGTACTTCCACCATGCAAACCTTCAAGTCTTATCTAGCCACACACTCCTTCTCAGAAGAGATGCGTTGAATGGTGTCACCGCAAACCTTCCACTTGGTACTTCCACCACGCAAACCTTCAAGTCTAATCTAGCCACACACTCCTTCTCAGAAGAGATGCGTTGAATGGAGTCCCAACAAACCTTCCGCTTGGTACTTCCACCACGCAAACCTTCAACTCCTATCGAAATACTGGATTGCAAAGATATAAAAAGTACCCTAAACAAAATCCGCGGGGGAAGTTCGCGGTGTTCGTCTGCATAATTATGAAACTCTCAACAATGAAATTGAATGAAAAATTAAATTAAAAAGTGGATAAACAAATTCCCATTTCAAACCAAGTCTTTATACATGTAATTTTTTTTTAGATTGGCAAAGAAAACTTTGACCTGACCGGAACTTGAACCCGAGACCTCTGGCGTTGAGTTCCAGCGATCAAACCATCTGATATCCCTTAGATATGGAGGCCTTCCCAACATACAAGGCAACTGTAGACTTTGTCGTGGTCGGCACGCCAGCCAGAAGCAATTTAACCACTGCATGGCAGCCGTTTATCTCCAGAGCTCACGCCCCCGCTTTCATTCAGATACGATATTATACGTGTGGACGAAGATGTATAAGTATAATCATTGAGCGGACCGGCAAATCCCATTCAGATGTGCGACCGTAAAAAAGGGCCTTTGTGCACAGACTGCCACGCCGCGCTTCGCCTTACTGGAGTAATGAAATCACATAATCTGTTCCCGTCAAGGGAAGTGTTGGTCAAACAAACCAAGGAAGTATACCAATAAAATTGAGTGGGCCTGACGTTTCGATCTTAGCAGGACCTTTCTCTCTGCCTTTGAGAAAGGTCCTGCCTCTGCCTTTGAGAAAGGTCCTGCTAGGATCGAAACGTCAGGCCCACTAAATTTTATGATTTGCATTTTGGTAATTTTAGTCAGTAAGCAGTTTGCAACATTTTTGTATATCAAAGGAAGTATACATTAATTTGAAAGCTTTCAGAAAGTTCCCAAGGGCAAACGTTTGTCAGGTGTTTGACGGACAAATTGTCTAAATGTTCGTGCAAGAAATAATACCGTCCGGTGACGTCCAATTTTTTTGGGGGGCGGAGAAAAGATATTTTTTTCCATTTGAACTGCACATAAATACCCAGCATTCCATGCGGGGGGGGGGTCAGTTTGTTCGGGCGACCTTGTGTAACCAAAATAATAATGCCATTGAGGCCTGTCTGCGGTTTGTTCTCATCAGCTACCAGTCAATTGTTTGATGCACTGGTCGATCGAACGCCTTCCTTTTTATAGCTCCATGGTATAATCCTCTTTGCACCAAAAGTCAGCCGATTGCAGTTCGGCCGAATGACAAACAGCAATCCTGCGGGTAATGACTGTAGTTTCGGTCGTTCTCAGTCCCCCTCCCTCTCAAAGAAAAAAAAGAAGTTTATTATTGCATCAGCCAACGGGTCGTTTTTTTATTATTAAAACAACTTTCATTTACAAGATTGCGACAAATGGATTCTGCCCCAGACATGAATCAATTTGGCCGTATAAAAAAAACCCATTGGAGTAATGGATTGTGCCATTCGTCAAAGATTACGTGTCAACGAGAAGCAACGGGGCAATCTTGTATAGCGGGAGATTGTAATGGCAACTATAGGCCTACAACGCACCTGGAATTCATCTCACCGTGATTTCTAAAGGGGGGAAAACCGGGTGGCGATCCAATTAGAATATGCGGGTGGCCACGCGGACGTTTCTCTGTGTAGAATATAACACACGGAAAGGGCCTTTCTTGATATTTACGGGCGCTCGATTTGGCAGTATATTACGTTTGGTTTTGTTGAAGAATATGTCAAGACAAGATCCAAAAGCAGCGGGGAACAACAGTTAATCTTGGGAATAATTATAGCGCCCATAGCCTCGCTTTCAATTCGATGCATATGATTTGCATAAATAGGCCTATTAAGAAAGGCCTATGATTTCACCTTAAAACATGTATCGAACCCCAGAATTCGAAGTACAGCAACTCAACCCCTGCCCCCCCCCCCCCAAAAAAAAAGAAAAAAAAAGCAAATCTTAAAATTTAGTGAGCCTGACGTTTGTATCCTAGCTAGCAGGACCTTTCTCAAAGGTAGTTTGCAACATTTTTGTATATCACTTAAAAAAAAAAACATTGAGAAAGGTCCTGCTAGGATTTAAACGTCCGGCATCGCAGAATTTGGAGATACTTAAAGTGAGTAAGCAATTTGCAAAATTTGTGCATGAATTAAATGGGAAAGAATGAGATGTATCCTTTGACCTCCATGGATTTTGAACACAGGCCTTCTTTCTTCCAAATTTATAGAAGGGCCCGACGTTTCGATCCTGGCGATTACCTTTAAACGTCAGGCTCTCCCCTAATGTTTGATAGATGAATTTTGGTCATTTGAGTAAGTAAGCAGTTTGCACCATGTACTCTAGTACTTTCTTCCAATGAGGAACGTTTGACGGTGATACCATGGATCATTTGTGCAGCTCTTCGGTGTCAACATGCTCCCTAGTCCTCCAATACTTGGGTCAGGTAGTACCCGTGCCGCACAGCGAGCGCGCTTGGTCCGCAAGGTCCGACAATATGTTTAGCTAGCTAGGGGAGCATGTTGACACCGAAGAGCGTGTTGACACAGAGGAGCTGCACAATCGTCTCTTTCGGAAACAATTGAACTGGCTGTTTACAGAGTCGCAATCCTTCTCGAAAGAGATGACTTGCACGGTATCACCGCAAGCTGTCCTCGTGATGATAGAGATTCAACGATCCCAAAACCTCCAACCTTTATCCACTTTTTTTTGTTCTGTCCATGTACATTATTCAGATTGCCTTTCGCAAAGATTCCTTTCCCTTTTTTTAACCATGTTTGCGCATGTAAAGGGCCGAGTTGCGCGCAGCTAGCTATGCGGCGAGGAGGTGCCCGGCAACCACACTCCAAGGGCGTCAGAGCAGCTTTTTTCCAGGGGGCGGAATTTCAGGGGAAGGCGACAGGCACACATACAGAAATCGAGGTGCTGACGGGAAAAAATAACGGTTCTGCTAGGATCGAAACTTAAGGCCCTCTGAGTTTTGGAGATATTTGATTCCGTGTTGGATAACATCGTGATGTATTCAGCATACACCTCTCCCTCTCCCTTCCCCTGCCCCCTGTCACCCTCCCTCTCCTTCTTCATCCCCGTGTCCATCTCCCTCTCCCTCTCCCCCTCTCCCTCCCTCTTCCTCTCCCCCTCCCTCTCCCTGCCCATCTCCCACTCCCCTCTCCCCCTCTCTCTCTCCCTCTCCCCCTCCCTCTCCCTGCCCATCTCCCTCTCCCTTTCCCCTCTCCCTGTCTATATCCCTCTTCCTCTCCCTCTCCTCTCCCTATCCCTCTGCCTCTGCCTCTGCCTCTGCCTCTGCCTCTGCCTCTGCCTCTGCCTCTGCCTCTCCTTGTCCCTCTCCCTGTCCCTCTGCCTCTCCCTCTCCCTCTGCCTCTGCCTCTCCCTCCCCCTTTCCCTCTTCCTATCTCTCCCCTCTCCCTCTCCCTCTCCCTCTCCTCTCCCTCTCCCTCTCCCTCTCCCTCTCCCTCTCCCTCTCCCTCTCCCTCTCCCTCCCCCTCTCCCTCTCCCTCTCCCTCTCCCTCTCCCTCTCCCTCCCCCTCTCCCTCCCCCTCTCCCTCTCCCTCTCAATCAATCGCCGCAGGGACGACCACCTCATCCGATTTCCTTCGAACGTGCGAGGTTTCCCCTTTCCGGTATAGGAAGGCATTTCCAACATAAGCCGGCCGAGTTAAGGAAAAACTGAGCCCCTCGGCTCAGCCCGTGTAATAGGGGACTCGGGAGGGATCCCGGTTCTCGGAAAAATGTCTCCGATGGAGAGACAAGTCTGACCGGTGTGATCGACTGCGAGATCCGAATTCGAATGCCCTCGACTACGACTTGCAAAGAGCATGGGAGACAGATGAGCGGGGCTTTCAGGGGGAAGCCGGGGAGGATCATGGCTGGCAATTCATTAAACCCCACGGTAAATACCCAATCAGATTTTGTTAATGCGAGGCGAATTGAGTGACGGGCCGTCTAGAGTAATTGCGCTATTTTGGGGAGGGGGGGGGGGGGGGGTTGCTGCAGCCGTCCACCGAAAGGGCCGAGTTCGTTCGGTAATATTAGAAGTCAATTTCCCGACTGACAACTAATTCTATACCGCAAGCAAAATCTGCGATTCTTATACGAATTATGATGGCCAATCTTATGATAACGCAAACAGTGACAAGCCATAGAGCATTTTTTTTACGGGCGCATAATATGACAATAATAATGTGGTATATAGGACCAGGAATCGAATTTCGTGTAAGAAGTACTGGACAACAGATCTGGTCACCGAATAATCCTGCTACTCCTGATATTTGTTTTTTTATTTAATAGACCTCTGACCTATCCAGTAAACAATGGCATTCCCTATGAAGTGTAGTTATCTAGTATGATATTTCCCTTCGAAGTCTGATTATCTAGTACGGTATAGTTCCCTATGAATATATTTGTCTAGTATAGTTCCCGATGAAGAATAGTTATTTAGTACAGTTCCCTACGAAGTATATTTATCCAGCAGAGTCCCCTATGGAGTATATTTATCTAGTATAGTTCCCTATGAAGAATAGTTATTGAGTATAGTTCCCTATGAAGTATAGTTATCTAGGAGAGTCCCCTATGAAGTATATTAGTATAGTTCCCTATGAAGTACAGTTATCTAACAAAGTTCCCTATGAAGTATATTTATCTA